>JAANYP010004875.1:0-332500 GCA_020465985.1 Centrapalus pauciflorus | reverse complement strand
AAATAATTCTTGTGAATGATCAAATAAGTGTTGTGAATGATCAAATAAGTGTTGAAGAATTATAAAAGGTCAAATAGTTCTTGTGAATGATCAAATAAGTGTAGAATAATTGTAAATAATCAAATAATTCTTGTGAATGATCAAATAAGTGTTGTGAATGATCAAATAAATGTAAAAAAATCGTGAATGGTCATATAATTCTTGTGAATGATCATTTAAGTGTTGTCAATGATCACTTAACTATTGTGAATGATCATTTAATAAGTACTGTGAATGATAAAAATAAGTATTGTGAATTATCAAATAAGTATTGTGAATGACCAAATAAGTGTTGTGAATGATTAAATAGTGTAAAAATATTATAAATAGTCAAATAACTGTTGTGAATGATCAAATAATTATTGTGAATGATCAAATAAGTGTTGTGAATTATCAAATAAATGTTGAAGAATTATGAATGATCAAATAATTATTGTGAATGATCAAATAAGTGTTGTAAATGATCAAATAAGTATACAAGAATTGTAAATAGTCAAATAATTCTTTTGAATGATCAAATAAGTGTTGTGAATTATCAAATAAGTGCTGTAAATAATCAAATAAGTATCGAAGAAATTATGAACGGTCAAATAATTATTGTGAATGATCAATAAGTGTTGTGGATGGTCGTTTTATAAGTGTTGTGAGTGATCATTTTTTAAGTGTTGTGAATGAATATTTTTATAAGTGTTGTGAATAATTTAAGTGTTGTGAATGAATATTTTTATAAGTGTTGTGAATGACAGTTGTTATTATGAAAATACCCTTATAGCTCAAAAAAAAGAGGATGGACCTGATTTTCTCATCTTTTGATCGTAACCCTTATTTTTCTAATCTTGTGGTTTTGAAAAGGTAACTTGGTACACTCAATTCTGATGGATATCTTTTTGAACCAAAATCTATATGTGTATACATATGTTTCAAACTATTTGATATTTTCTAATGGGGTGTTTGGTTCGCGGATTTCCTGGGATTGCATTGGATTTGCATTTAAAATTTTGTATTTGGTTCGCAGATTTCAGCAAAGATTTAAAATCCTAAGATTTCTTAAATCCCTTCTTTCTTTGTTATTTAAAAACCCAACCTCCCCCTAAGGATTTTAAATCCCAGTTACCTTGCATTTTTCAGATTGACAAATTTTTCCTAAAAGATAATGCATATTCTTTGACAAAATACTGACAAATGCAAATGTTGCATAATACAAATCCTTTAACAAAATGCAAATCCCAGAGAAAAAAATCTGTGAACCAAACGCCCCCTAGGTTTTTCATGTGCGTTTTGTAATTATTTTTTACTAATATACTAGTTTATTAACCTGTGTATTACACGGATAACTTTAATTAACTTGTTTTTTAAAACTATATTAAAATTACAAATTAACTTTTAATACTAATAATATTTGATATATCTTGTATAATTAATTTATGTATAAGTCATTTAAACAAAAAAATGATTATTAACAATTTTTAAGTTTATTATTAACAAAAAAAAATCATTAACAACTTATGAGTTTGTTATTAGCATTATTTTTATTATTATAACTATTAATAAAAAAATCCTATAGTTATTTTTTGTTGTGACTTTATTGGATTTAAATATATAACCATAATAGCATCTTAAAAATAATTTGATTTAAAATTTTTAATTTAATTTTTAAATAATAACTAACATTTGTTATTAGTAGAAAATGATACTTTAACGTAATGTGAAAATGACAAATGATAATTTAATTGCTTTTATATTATTATTTATAGATATAGATTTTGGTTTTTGATTTTTATATTATTTTTATAGGTTTAATTTAAAAAAGAAAATCTAAAGATGTGTAGAGGAAACCCTACCTCCCAATCTACCGTCGTTCTCCCCCGCTCCGTCGTTCTCCCGTTGTTCGGCCGCATTCGGCCGCCAGTTGCCATCCACTATCGTTGTCTCCTGACCATCAACGCCATCTTCTATCGTTGTCTCGTGACCACACCTCCCGCTTTACCTTTTAACGGCGCTGCGCACGAACCCTAGTCTCTTCGCTTTCTATGTGTTACATACAAGTGAGAACATCAAGCGGTGAGGACATCAACCGAGTGTTTTACATCTCCGTTTGATTTTCATTTCTCGAAGTGAACCCGACTTTCAGGTATGATTATCTCTATTTTATCTGAGTTTGGGTTTTTATTCGGTTTCATTGACGGTGTTTGGTTATGGTTCCAGATTTGTGTTCAAGATACAATGTCGTTCCAGATCTGAGCTCGAGCCACGCAATCGGGTCAAGCGCACATCGACGATTAACCATTGTTCGAGATCTGAATTTGGGTTGCTATTGTTTGGTAAATATTTTCAAAAATTAATGACTTTGTTATTAACTCGTAATCTAGTCAAACAACACATTTGAAACAGATAAATAGAAAAAATTTATGGATTAATCATCTTTGTTGTTGATTTATGCATTTTTGATCTGGTTTTAATATGCATTTTTAGAACTAGTCCTAAAATCACTTGCATGAATGCATCTTCTGGTTCTAGATCTATGTCTCGTGTATGTGTGTATATGATTCTGGGTTCGGTATGCTTTTTGGTTTTAAAATCGTTTTGTAGTATCGTTTTATGTTTGTCTTTATTATATGGTTAATAACTTACTAAAATTCATAAGGCCAATAATCTTGAAGTCAAATTTGATGGATTATAAGCTCATTTCCTAAGAATTGTAGTTAGAATATATTTATATAATTCGTCATCCAAAAATCTGATATTTGATTCCCCAAAATGTATTTGTTGGTTCATGTTTTTGGCTATGTGAACCTAGAAACCGAATGATTGACATCTTTATGAATTATAAACAATTTAGCTATTAATGTTAAAAATGGGTATGTGGTTTAAAGTATCATTATCAAACTATGAAATACATCATAGGAAGACAAAATTATTGGTTCATTTTATGTTTTTTTATAACTTTTTGCTGAATAATTTTTATGTTTGTGAGTTGGTCTTTTATGTCAATTTCATTGCTCAAGGGCTTATTTATCCTTATTTGATGCATCATTGTTCATTTACATTCACTTACCTTATATTGCTATGTCGGAATAGTAATCATAGTGTAATGTTTACCTCATTTCTTTTGTCGGTGCATGAAATAACTAACTATTATTTATACATGATAAATATATGGTTCCAATATGGTTTAATATAATTTTGTATATTTTTAAAGTTTTTCTCTTTAAACAAATTTTGATTATAAAAAAACCATCAAATGAACAAAAAAAAGTCAAGTGAACAAAAAAAAAAAAAATTCTATTTCATGACTTCTTAATGATTTAAACAGATTACCTTTGAATGACTTCTTAATAATGATTTTAATAATAAGTTAACAAACAACACATTAGTGTGTATGTACATATATAATTGACTCTGTTGTAAATAATTATCATAATATTTCATGCATTCTTCTTTGTGTGAAATTACATCAGTATACATTATATTGTTTAATTTTTAGATTTTTACGTGCTTATACAAATGATTCAGAGTTAGTCAGTACTCCAATCTGTTTTTCTAGTTTAGTTTGATATGGTTTTGAATTTCTTGGGAACAATTTGCTTACAATGTTAAGTTGCTTATTACTGCTACATATATCAATGATTTTAAATGGAAGTGTTCGGTCTAGATTTTTGATTTGGAATATAGTGGGAGTAAATTAGTTCTTCTCAGTTTTGTGTTATGTTGCAAATTTGTTTTGAAAAAGATTTCTCTTTTTGTTTAATGGTGTTCACAGTCTTTTTACTAGTGTTTTATTGGTACGTGAATATATGATTTTGAGAAGATTATGTTATGTGGATGAATGTGTGTCTATTGACAAAGCACACTAGTTAGACATTCAATTTCAAGTGATTTGAGGTTTTGTTGGAGACGATTTGTGTGGTCATACGTGTCTAATTGAAACGGAACCCACATACACACAAATACATACATATATATATATATATATATATATATACATATACATATATATATATATATATATATATATACATACATATATATATATATACATAGATATATATATATATATACATACATATATATATATATACATACATACATATATATATATATACATACATATATATATATATACATACATATGGAGCTTGGGGAGGGTTGTTACCCGGGTTCGATCCTCACTTGAGGCGGATTTTGGGGTTTTTCCCTTCAGGTGAACTAATCTAACTATGAAGATTTTAATCTAACTAGGAGACTGTGGTGGAGATCGAACCGGGATCTGTCGGCACTTGGGCCTAGGCGATAACCACCACACCAGCTGTTCAAAAAAAAAATATATATATATACATACATACATACATATATATATATATAGATACATACACACACACACACACATATATATATATATATATATATATATATATATATATATATTTATAGAGAGAGAGAGAGAGAGAGAGAGAGAGAGAGAGAGAGAGAGAGATTTCTGCATGCTCATTTATTTTTCTTCTTTTTTTGTTAAATCCAAATAATCACAAAAATTTCTAAAGTTAAACCATCAACTTTCAAAACCATGAGGCTATAATTGTTTGAGATCAAATGAACCATATAATTGCAGCCTCTATTGATGGGCTGTGATGGTTTTGAGAAGTTCAGAAAATGGAAGTATGGTTACTTTCATGTGAAAGGGGCATATTCTCGATGCTTATTGTATCCTAGTCATATGCTTGCGATCATGATATTGTCTTGTTACGTTGCAGGTTATGTTAACGTGTGCGAGTGCAAACCAGACATAAATCATAACTTACCCTTATTTTATTGCAGCTAGAACTTGATGCTGGTTACACTGCTTGTAAATTGCGACACAAGTTCATCAAACTCGTCCTCTTTGTTCCTAGAAGCTATCGTCCTTCGGCTAGACATGATTAACTTCTGGTATGACTCTTTTTCTTACTTTTGGAACTAGTTTTAGGGTGAGCAGGGAAGTTGAAAACTTGCAAAATCAAGTTGCTTAAAAAGGCAGTGGGAATTTGTAGCTTGGAATGCTAAGTATATGGTTCATTTGATCTTAAACAATTATAGCAATCTCTATCTCAAAGTAACCCATGAAAATCGAAATATTTTTTGATTGGAACTGAACCGTAAATAAAATTTTTACTCTGACACGATTCTAAAAATTTTCATCTTTTTGATACTATATTCTGTGATTTCTGATCAGTTATGTGTATCAAACATTAGATGGGAGTTCTGGTTCTTAAATGAATTATTCCAAACCAGAGCTACAGAGGCAGAGAGCTCTTGTTTTTTAAGGAAGCAACATATATAAGATCAGCACCTCAGTCCAGTCCTGCTAAGGTTTCTTCTGCCACTGCTCAAAACGTACGTTCTCTCTTCTAACTCTTTCATAGTCTACACTGATATTAATAATGATAGTTTCTAACTTCAATTTTTTAGCCTTCTTGAGCAGTTGTGGATTTCCTGGGGGCGTTTGGTTCGTGGATTGCCTGGGATTCACTGGGATTTGCATTTAAATCCTGTGTTTGGTTCACAGATTTTAGTAATGATTTAAAATCCCAGAATTTTTTAAATCCCTCACTTCTTTGTTATTTAAAAACCCAGCCACCCCCTTAGGATTTTAAATCCTAGTTACTTTGCATTTTTCAGATTAGCAATTTTTTTCTAAAAGATAATGCAGATTCTTTGACAAAATTCTGACAACTGCAAATGCTGCATAATGCAAATCCTTTGACAAAATGCAAATCCCAGAGAAAAAAATATGCGAAGGGGGCGTTTGGTTCGCGGATTTCCTTGGATTCAATGGGATTTGCATTTAAAATCCTGTGTTTGGTTCGCAGATTTTAGTAAGGAGTTAAAATCCCAGGATTTCTTAAATCCCTTTCTTCTTTGTTATTTAAATATCCAACCTCCCCCAAGGATTTTATATCACAGTTACATTGCATTTTCTAGATTAGCAAATTTTTCCTAAAAGATAATGCAGATTGTTTGACAAAATCCTAACAAATGCAAACGCTATATAATGCAAATCTTTTAATAAAATGCAAATCCCCAGGGGGCGTTTGGTTCGCTGATTTTTTTTTCAATGGGATTTGCATTATGCAACATTTGCATTTGTTAGAATTTTGTCAAACAATCTGCATTATCTTTTAGGGAACTTTTGCTAATATGAAAAATGCAATGTAACTGAGATTTAAAATCCTAGGGGGAGGCCAGATTATTAAATAACAAAGAAGGAAAGGATTTAAGAAATCATGGGATTTTAAATCCTTACTGAAATCTGCGAACCAAACACAGGATTTTAAATGCAAATCCCAGGAAATCCACGAACCAAACGCCCCCTAAATTACATATTGGGTGCTGTTATACATGACAAAGATTGATTGGTTTATATAAGTTTTTAATCAAGTATGAAGATGATTAACATACCTGAATTTCTTCATGATTTGGTTCTTGAATGGAAACTTGAATTTTATCCTATAGTTATTTATTGATTAAAACATGGGGTTTTTACGATGTACATTTAGGAGTAGGACTTAGAGTGTGTTTAGCCTTTGAATAAAAAAAAGGTTGTTTTAATTATTAAGTGATAAACTATAAAATTGAATAACAAAATGAAAATTGGAAGACTAAAACTCACACATGGAAAAATTTAAAGAATTATAATTAGTAAAATAAATATTCTATATTCTGAATACAGTAACATGGTCATATAAAGTATATGACCCAAAAAAAAAAACGTAAAGCATATATATAACCCAAAAGAAATTTAAGTAAATAAATAAAAATGAATTAGAATGTATATTAGTGTTCAATCATAGTGTTCAATTATACGTTTCACATGTTCAAAATAAGAAAAAAGTTATAATTTTGAATCAAGAAACTTCAAAAATTTTTTTTTTCTTCAAAATCTATAGAATCTATTAAAAGTTATTTATATGCTTAGATAATATACACATGTATTAAATAGCGAGAATCAATAATAATAACTAACCTTTGGATTATAAGCGGAAAGACGTTCAATTAAACTCAAATTCTCATTGATGAAAGTAACCTTGATAAATGAAAAAAATGTTACCGTTGCTGCAATCTTGATTTAAAGAAATTGTAATTTTAAACAAATCTTAAAGTTTAATAGAGAACCCTTCTAGTCGTAAGTCGGAATGGCTTTTATTAACCTCGAATAAATCTCTTGTCAATTCAATAAATCAATAGTAATATAATGTTATGACCGACTAGGACCGAGTACCGACAACTTTGGCTGATTACATCAAAATTGTAGCGGCGGCTGGCCGACTAGCGCCTAGTCACCGATTAATTGGCCGAATTGGTCTAGATTTACAACAGGGTATGGTCACTATAAAATTATGAATTCCGGTAGTAGATTTATGGACCCATGGATTGCATATGCACCATATAAACAATGCTAATCAATAATTATAACCTATAATTCCTTGTATGGTTCATTGTAAAAGGAGCGTTCTAGTAGGCTCTCACACCTCAGAGAAGAAATATTATGGCTGTTTTGAACTCACGATATCTGCTTTTTACACTATGTAGTTTGTCTACTGTCGATGACATACTTTCTTAGAAGTATCAGCAAGCTGATAAAATCTATGTACTTTTCAGGAATTTGAAGAAAGTGACTACGTGACTAATATAGTGTTGTTACACATATCTACTTTTGCAATTGAGCAGGAAGCTGGAAGATATATTGGACGCATTTGCTGACAAAGTTGCTAAATCCCAAAAGATGCAAATCGCCCTGGGTAATCGCGAATTTGTTTACCTTTGGATGCATTTACTTTCTTGCTGATGCATTTGTACAGTTACCATTATTGCTAGTTTTTAAATAAATCAATGGGCACATGAATTGTAGCCAGTTTCAACTTCTTATGCATATCCCTGTACACCAGCAGTTAAGACATATATGAATTATTTATGATGTTACGTAGACATGAAATGATAGAAATCAATATTTTTACTCACTTTTCACTCAATTTCAATTTTGGGGGAGAAGAAGGTTGGAACCATATGAAGAAGGTTGATCCTAATATTCTTCCCACATCATCAGTGATAATAATCATCTATGGCATTCTCTTGTTTATTCATTCGCCAACTACAATCGCAGCTGGATCTCTCACCTCCTGCAATGATACATCTGTATCAGTAAGATTTCTTCACAATTCAGTTTATTTTTTTTAATTTTCGATGTCTTTAGAATTCATCTGTTATTACGGCTTGGTGTTCGGGTAGAAATGTTGGAATTTATACGAATTGCAATGAAGGTGTAATGTGAAACAGTTAAGAGGGGTTAATGATTTAGATTTAGATTAGATTCAGACTCTTGGGTCAATACGTCTTTGTTATTATTAGAATAATAAGATTAATGTCTAATGAATACTATGAAGGAACAATGGGAAAGAAACGAAGTTGTTTATTAGTTATGGTTTTGAAGATTGGTGTAAATCGGTTATGTTGTTTGTAAACTTTGTAAATTTGGTAAATTTACATAATCTAGTAGAACTGCATTGTTTTGGCCTAAGACCAGGTGACCAGGTCCATAGATGTGCTCCTATTGGTTATATTCTTTTAATTTTCTTCCATTCAGTGCAACACCCTACCTTCCTTGTGCATTGGAAGTTCTACGTTGTAGATGATGAACAATCACAAGTAATTCTCCCTTGTTTTGTTTTGGAGCATGAATCTCTCCTCACATGTGCAATCGTACATTTAAACTATGTTGGAATACATTGTAGATTTGTAGACTCTCTTCTTCTCAAATCTCAATAGCCCAAAATATCACTTCTCTTGGCATACTATCTGACGATCATATGCCTTCTTCAGGTTTTTGAGCAATAAACATAACATGCCTTAAGAAACCAAGCTTTTATATGTATGTATGTATGTATGTATGCATGCATGCAATGTATGTATGTAGACTAATTGTGGCCGAAGAAGATTTTTGTTGGCCCGAACCCATCAAGGTTTTTTGTTCAGTCTCAGTTTTTCTTCTACACATCACCCCTATGCATATGCATCACTAATTCAAAATTAAGCAAGTGACACTCGCTTGTGTGGCCGTGGATACAGGTCATTCTTTGGACCCGAACACGTAAATACTGTGCCGTTTTTTCTGTGTTTTTGTTTGTGTGTTCATGATTCCGTGTATTGTTTCTCATTACATATGTACGTATATATAAACCTGGAGGGTTACTGAAAAACCCTCATTTCATTAATATTGTTTATAGTCAACATGTCATATATTCGTGGGAGGATAATGAAGTAGCCTAATGCAATTCCGATTATAATTTATAGTTAGTATGTTATCTTTTTGTTTATTTAGACTACATGTCTACATGCACTTCCAAGAAACTGCTATGCTTATTATGTGAACAAATATTCCAGGTAATGATCAAAATTTGGATCAATGGTGTTGAAGGCAAAACTTTAGAGGGTCAAAGTGCAACATTTAGTGCAGAAATTCCCAAAACAGCCGATGAACGTGCTAAACAGTCTGCTGTATTACCAACTCCCTCAAATTGCTGTTCCAGATTGTTCCTCGAGGTTATACCTGATACCTACCGGATGCAGTCAGTATTTTTAGTTTCAGGACATTGGATGATTTGAAAAATTCTTTTTCAGATTCTCATAAATTTGAGGCAATTACATGTGCTTTTGAAGAAGTCCAATGAATATTTGTTTTAAAATAGAGTCGTTACTATAACTGAACCAACCTTCTTTGAGTTGAGAAGTGGTTGACTTGAACAGATTTAATTTTTCTTTTTAGAAAATTGCCAATATGAAAAACCTAAGAGTTTGCCAAGAAAACAATGTTTGTCGTTTATTGTTTTTTTGAATGGCTCCATTGACACAGTCCTTCGAATTGAGCTCAAACTTTCTGATCCCTAACAAAATAGGTTGACTCTTTTTTATGCCTTTTTGAATATAAAGATTTATACCAATTTCCATCTGTTTAACAGTTATCTGGCTCTACCGCATTGGTTCCTCGTGGTGATTGTGACTACCTGACCAAAGCAAAAGTGGCACAGGCAGGAGGTGCTACAGGACTGGTGGTTATAAGTGACAGCGAAGGTTTGATGTTAATGCAACTGGCATATTTTCTCTTTCTGATGTTTCTTTATTGATTTAATGAGTGCGTAAATGATGACGTTCATTCTCTCTATGTATTTTTAACTACCATCAGGACATAAACCTCTCTTCCTTCTTTTGCTTACAGATATTGTGGAGATGAGTTGCTCTGAAAACACTGCTTTGGACATAAGTATTCCTGTTGTGATGATCACAAAACTTGCAGGAGAGGCTTTGAACAAATCTTTATCAGGAGGTGGCAAAGGTAGCCATTCAATTATCATAATTTTATTATGAATTGTACACTATATACTATGATATCTCCCATAGGAATCTTAGAATTTATAAAATTATGGATAAAGGACCAAAGGGCTTTGCATGGGGCCTTACAAGTAAACATGCATCTTATTATCCCAATGAAAAGAATCAAATGAATATTCAATGGGAGGCACCATATTCACAATGTGCCATTTCAAAACCGTAACGTAATGAGTGTTTATGAATTATGACTGCTCATTTATTGTTGTCATGGTGGCTCAATGGTTGACTGGATTTACATCTATACTAGTCAGTGTGTTTTTTTCTCCATGTAGATATTGACAGTTCCATTTTTGTTTTTGTTTTTGTATTTTTGCAAATGAAGTTGAACTTCTAGTATATGCACCGGAAAGCCCAACCATTGACGCTGCAGCAGCCTTTTTATGGTTGATAGCAGTTGGAACAGTAGTCTGTGCTTCACTTTGGTCTGAGATCACCAAAAGTGAGGAGAACAATGAGCGCTACGATGAGCTCTCACCAAAGGTTCTAAATTCATCACATTTGAATCCTGAATTGAATTTTTTGCTTTTTGGCACTATTAGCTTCGATTTTACATACCTTATATATAATAGTTTACTTAAACTTTTCTTTCTGACCAAAAAATGAGATTATATTTTCCATTGTTTGGTTAATATTTTGTGAAAAATATCTCAATGTTTGCATTGAACCGTACCAAGTTTACTCTTCTGGTTCACTTATAATCTGGATGGCTTTGTACAAGCATGGTACAGAATGTGCAGATAATAAACTCAGTGAATAGATTTTCTGGATTGTCAGCGAAATAAGTGATTCATATATAAATTACGTGAAACTGAAGATATTGAGTAGTAAAGTCATAATAAAAGAATAGATTTGTCATCCAAGGGCCCTCATATCTTGAGGGTGGAGATCAACGCGGACAGTGTATCTACTGAGCTATGAGCCTATGAGAATCCTTGTAATTTATCAGCCATCACATGTTGACATTGCGATATGTAATTAACAACTGGGTGGCTAGAGGCTGACACATAAAAATATCTAACGAGTTATAGGCTCGGATCATATATCCAGTTTGACTGACTGAAGTCAGCATGGTTAAATTTGCATGATGAACACAATTACCTTTTTGTCTTGTGCTCCCGCATCTGACTTGAAATACTTCTATAATTCGGCAGCCCAATCACAAAGATGACGAGGAGATTGATGTTATCGAGATGAGTACAATGAGTGCTGTAATATTCGTCATTACAGCATCAACGTTTTTGGTCCTGCTCTATCTATTTATGTCGTCATGGTTTATTTGGGCGCTGATTGTATTTTTCTGCCTTGGTGCAATCGAGGTATCCGAATTTTCTTATTAGTTTGACATATTCCTTGTTTTTTAGGTAACGTGTCATGTTTCATCGCCTCCCTCCCCCCCTCCCATTCGTTTCTAACAGTGCAATAACTAATATTAAACCATCACTTGTTGGTCATTTTACGAAAGGGTCAATTACTAAAAAAACGTTTTGATTTTCTATCATTTATATCAACATTATTTATTTTTTATCACTAATAGCATCAAATTTTGTGTTTTTCATATGAATAACATCAACTTTTGTATTTTGTATTCTTAATAGCATTATATTTTGTTTTCTTTTTATCATTTATAGCAACAACTTTTTTTAAGTTTTACTACAAATGATAAAAAATATAAAAGTTGATGCTATTAATGAATAATGTTGCTATTAATGCTAAAAATGCATAAAGTTGTTTTTATTTTTAGCAATTGGCCCTTTTACGAAATATACATTTTTTGTACACTCTAGATAATTGAACTTAGAAAAACTGTTTCATCCTTGTAATTAAATATAGGAAAAATGTCATAGAATAACAACAAACTTTCATTTCTGTTTTATTTTATGCAACATACCAGTTTGTACACCCCAGGACATTGAACATCATGATGAAAAATAACTGATTGCATAGAGAACACTGAAATCACTTGAAAAGTACAGGTTGTAACCGTTTTTCTTAGTTCAATGATCAAGGGTGTACAAAATATAAGTATGTTGCATAAATCGAAACACAAGTGAATGTTTATTACTATTCAATCACATTTACCCTTTAAGGTATTCTAGTTGCTAAGAGAAATTCCTGTTTCATACATTTGCATTGTTATTTTGTGACATGGTCTTTTATTTTGTGTGGGATCTAGACACAGTTAGCTAGAAGCCTAGAAGAATGGTTTCCAACATAGTTCACCCGGCATACTTTTTCTATATTTCAATAGCATTGCTTATACAAAGCATGCATGGATACATAGTAACAGAGGTGGCACTTTCAATCCATTTATATGAAAACATGTCAAATCGGGTTGCATTTCATCGATATTGGATCAAACTGGTAAATTAGACCAAAGTAGCTATAAAGGAAATGGGTAGAACGGATGTAAAGTTGCCAAAAGTTTATTCAAATGTTTACCAACCTCCTAAATCAGTTTATTAAATAGTTAGAATATTGTCATTAATATTACAATTTTATTAATCACTTTAGTACATTAATTACTTGTAAAATTTTAATAAAAATGCAGAAAGAATAATTGAATGGTTCATCGGATCTGTTTTGACCAAACCGTTGTTTACCCCAACCAATTTTGACCTCATTACTCAACATGACCCAGAGCCTGCCCTGCCCGTTTTGCCACCTCTAGATAGTAATAAATACAATGTGTAGGCTATTGCGCTGGTGCACTTGTTTTAATGACATGTTGAGTATGACATTTTTACTTCAGAGGGCCAACTCTTTATTTACTTGCAATACAGTTCAGTGCACATAAAAGTCTAGTTTTAGATCACACACCCCCTAGCAATATATTTCAAGACACTCGTATTTTTCTTTTCGTTGTTTTCGTAATGAATATTTTATTAAAATTTAAGACATGTTTCCTTCTGCTCTTATTTGTGAGTTTACTATAGTAATTATTTGAAATGTACTTTATCTTCAGGGAATGCATTCTTGTATAATGCAATTGTTAAAAAGGTAAGAACTGAGTTTATTGCGAGTGCTTATTGATCAACATCATTTTGTTTCTTACATATTTCTTACCCTCGTTTTTGTTTTTGCTCTTTTTTGCACAGCAAATGTAGAAGTTGTGGTCAAAAGACAGTAAGGGTGCCACTTTTTGGGACGACTACTGTTATGTCACTATTGGTGCTTCTGTTTTGTGTTGCATTTGCAATTTTCTGGGTATGCACTCGTAAGGAATCATATGCTTGGGTTGGTCAAGACATTCTGGTAAGTTACTTTCACAACATTCTACTTTCATATTCTGTTTCCATTATTTATTGGGGTAGTTGGTGTTGAGAAATCAACAATCGCATACAAAAAGGAGATCACACATGTAGGCAAATAATCATGACAATGAAAAGTAAATATATAATATTAATAAAAAAACACAAGACATATGTGCTTTGGTCCAAGAATGACATACTCCCACGATGCACTAGGGAGTCTCTCTTATTGAGTTGGATTAGGGTATACAATTGCATGGGACTCCCATCCAGAGGGGCCAAAATTTTATTATGGGTCTGTGCTGGATTGGGGTTATAATTATTCTTGCCCTTGGACTTCCACACCGTAGCTCCATCTAGATGTATGCTGATTTATAATAATTTATAAATCTAATAGCAGCATGCAACCTTTGTCAACCACCTTACTGCCAACATAGGAGCTCAATTATTTTTAATGAGCTGATATAATCTGCATCCTTTATCAATCATGGCAAGATTTTATCATCTTTTATTAGGTTACACAGTACTCCTTGAATTTTTAAGATCAGTTGTTATTATTTAATACCATTCAGATTGTGACTTTGCTATCACTAGTCCCTCCGTAACTTCACTGTAACGACTGTTGAAAATATCAATTATCTCTCAACAGGGAATTTTTTTGATAATAGCAGTGTTGCAATTGGCACAACTGCCCAATATTAAGGTACAATATATTATTTTTATTATTATTAATTTATCATGGCAATTGGTAAAATGAGATTGCTTGTATTAAGGTTTTGTTCTTGCTACATCCCAGGTTGCTACAGTGCTTCTTTGTTGTGCATTTATGTATGACATCTTCTGGGTTTTCATATCACCTCTTTTCTTCCATGAAAGTGTTATGATTTCGGTAAGTGATTAAGTGATAATTCATATCAATCACTCTTGCATGTAGTCTTTTGCTCACTTTTTTACTATAATATATCGACGTATTTTATAGTTTACCATTCATAGCAATGTACTTAAATTTCACACTTATATAATGTGTGCCTTAAACCTTTAAAGGATGTGTTATATAAATGTGAAAAGGCGAAAATAGGTTGTTATATTATGCATTTAAGGTAACTGTGAATGTACATTGCTATAAACAGGAAATATATGAAAGTATGTTGTTATAAGTGGTAAAAAGTAAAGTAAGTTGCTATATATAGTAAACAAGTGAAAGTAGATATCTATTTTATGCATTTAACTCTAAAAAGTATACTGTGAATCCATGCAATTTTTACTTAAACTAATATAGTGCACCTAGACAATGAATATAAGACAAACACCAAAACTTATATTGCTGCTATTTACACAGCCCTTGGTTTATTCGATTCCATCCTCTGTGCACCTCATATGCACACTGTACCAAAGCATTTACACCTAATTTTGCCTGTCTATCAAAAAGACGAGATAATCTTGTTTTTCTTTTTGATGTCAAGGTTGAACATCCCAACGTACACATTTTTACAGAACAAAAACTAATTTATTATTACTCTAATCGAGAACATGTCATTATTATATTTGGTATAGTTATACTTCCGATTTCTATCTGCTAAAAGTTTTTTGAAATTTTTTTTTGGTTTGGAAATTGGTAATGCTGTGTAGCACACCATGAACCTTGTTTATTTTTGGTTTTGGAATGAGGTGTTCACTACATGGGAATAACTTCCCAGTTTCATCCAAAATATGTTGAATTGAATTCCCATTCCTGCTAGCCCCAATACTTGAACCCCTCGACAAGGGAGTTATTTCCAGTTCTCCCCCTTGCTAGAACTTGCTTGTTATTGGTTTTGGAATGAGGTGTTCACTACATGTGAATAACTCTCTTGAGTTTTTTCCGAGATACATTGAATTGAATTCCCATTCCTGCTAGCCGCAATACTCGAACCCGAGATACATTGAATTGAATTCCCATTTTAGTACTCATGTTATGAAAGTTTGATTTCTCTATGATTGGTATTTGGTACATCATGATAGAATATGTTCTTGTTTTTATGCAGGTTGCTCAAGGTGATAGCAGTAGTGGAGAATCAATTCCTATGGTTCTGAGGTTTCCACGACTCTTTGATCCTTGGGGTGGATACAGTGTGTTGGGGTTCGGAGATATTCTTTTCCCGGGCCTGCTTCTTTCGTTTGCTGTTAGGTATTTATTCTGCGGCTCAATCTTTTATATCCTGATTTGTGTTCACTTCAGTGTTACATTTTACTTGTACATATGAGTAATTGATTGAAGAAACGTCAACGTAAGTCACCAGTCACACGTCCTGTCTTAAATTTGCCATTATATTAGTTTTTTCTTTCGAATGGTTGAAACAATTTTATTACTACTGAAGGATTGTACTTCCTAGCGACAGTTGGGTCCCTCCATCGACAATCAGTCTTCCTAACTAAAGAAACCCTGATTGAATAAAAACGTACCCCAAAGTTGCTACGATCCTGAATGGAGAAGTCATAAGAGATGACCCTTTGAACTGCCAGCATAGGCAAATTCAGAGCAAAGATGAACGGTGTTTGGGGTTCTATTCATGATAGTTATTTTGAGTTAAACTAGATGGAAATGATAAGTTTGATATGATTTTGAGATTATGAGTATGTGATTACTGATTACTAACTCTTCTTGTTCTAGACTTCTAGTATTAACTGAAAAAATTGCGCAAGTGCATTGACGACTATATTAAAGTTGCCAAGTATACATATGGTTTTGAACAAATTTGGAAAGTGCCCCTAGTGAGTTTGTCAAGTGTCCAATAGGGGGATTTAAAATTACTCAATGCTTTTAGTTAATCTTGTAATCTTATAATTAAGATATATGCCCCAAAAAAACCCATCATTTGGAACTCGTAAGCATTGGTTTTGCTTAGTTGTTTGTGGATACTTTTCTTGATACAATGCTTTCGGTTTTTTTAGTTAATCATTTTGTTTCTATACTAAAACGAAATGTTTATTTAATACAAATTCCATCACGTTAGTCTTGTCGGTCTTTCTGTTTCAGGTATGACAAAGCAAAAAAGAAGACATGGCAGGGTGGATATTTTTTGTGGTTGGCAATTGGCTACGCATGCGGTGGGCATTCTTACAGTTTGCTGAAAGTTTAACACACACACACACACACACACACACGTACATACATAACTACTTACATATTTTTAGTATTATTAACCTGCAAAGATCTTGAAATATATTATTTTTGTTGGGCGTATATCATTAAATAATAACTTAATTTTTCCTTTGTCTGGCATTGTAGTTTTATATACCAATTAGGTTGTACTTATAAAACCCGTCCCAATTTGGTCATGATGGATTTTTGAGACTCTTTTACCATCACTTTAAACTTTTAGCGACAAATTTACACTTTTATCTGTATTTTTATTATGATAATGGTCATACTGGGATGAATTTCAAAAGTACAGTGACTTAACCTATACAATAAAAGTTTTAATGACCTAAACGAAACCTGAAAAAGTATGTTGCTATTTAATGATATAAACCTTTTTTGTTTGATCAAGTTTGTATACATGATTGCTACAACCTTGCCAAAAAAATGCATTGCATATCGCTGAATAGAATGTGAACAACACCCTTTACTTTTCTTAATTGCGCAGGCCTATTGTTAACATACTTGGGATTGTACTTGATGAATGGGCATGGTCAACCTGCCTTGCTCTATCTCGTTCCTTGTACATTAGGTATTTTATCAACCATTCACAAGTTCGGGTCACAAGCATATTATTTATCGAACAATTTATAAATCTCAAGTTTTTGGTGTCGTTTGGCTTTATTGTAGGAACTTGTGTTGTGTTGGGTTTGACGAGAGGCGAGCTGAAAGAACTTTGGAATTATAATGCACATGAATCCAAGGAAAGCGTTGGAGGAGAAGAGGAAGCTTAAGTCTTCATATCGTGTCTACTTGTGCTCATTGCAAAGAGCATCGACTTCTTTATTAGCTTCGTGTGCATCTATTTATATTGTACACCACAAGCTCGCTCTGATCCGTTCTACAGGAATATATCACATCAAACTCTTGGCATAATTTGGATCTCAAATGTGTAGAGAATCATGTGTATTTTAGTATCTTTGTGTAAGTAAATTCGGGCATTTTTATATTTGGTTTTTCGTTTTTCCGTTATAACCTTGAATTTGGCAGTGGGTACGCTAAACTCGAGATCAAATCATGAAACCGACTAATCGTGTGAGAACTGGTACCAAATGGTCAAGTTCTTCGTCTTATAGTTATTATTTTGAAGTTTTTCGGTTCTAGGTTATGTTCTATATTTTTTTGTTGTGTTGAGCCAAATGCTTAAAAAAAAACTTTGGTGTGCTCAAAGGCATAATGTTTAGATGCTTGTTTTACAAATGTAATTATGATAATAATTGGCATTCAATAAGTATACATAGTTTTTGATTTGTTTTATTCATATAAACCTAATTTTATCATACGGTTTATGCTTTTAAATAACAACAATCGTTTTTATATGTTCCATTTTGATTATTGTATTTTCTTTTTATGTATCGAGTACGTAATTGTAATTTTCAAATCCTTCCTAATTTGGTAGTTATGGGGCTTTTGAATTTACTCAAATGATTAATTTACTATTGATTAAATTTGGATGATATTTGTATTTGAGTATGACCTGTCTAGGATGAGTTTGGTTTGGGAACCGAAACAAAACCCAAAATACGCAAAAATTGAAAATGCTATAATGAATTAATGATAGAACCGAGAACAGGAACGTTATAAATTAATTGTTCTAGTTTGGTTCCAATTTTAATTTTTTGGTTCTATGCCCGAGTGACCCAAATATATAAAAAACATTATAATTCTTATTGTCTAACATTTCTCAAACATCAACTTCATGTATTTTTCAAAACCCAAAAAAGCATTATCAATTTCAAACATAAGCATCAGTTAGGTTGTGTTTGTTTTATAAAAGGTTAATGTCTGCGGTCTGTAAGTTTGTCTTTTAAAGTCTATAGATAGAAGAAATGGATTAAAACTTCGCGGGAAGAACGTCTGTTTTTTTATAATAGGCAAAGATGCGGGCAAAGGTTTGAAAACCAATTTTTTTTATACAAGTTACAATAAAAAAAGTAGATAATATATGATCATGGAAACTTTAAATCCATGACCAATGTTTTCTATATAAGTGACGTTTGAATAAAAAGTAGATAATCAATGGCCACGGAAACTTCAAATTCATGAAGTTACGAAGTTTGAGTATCTTTCATGGGGGGAGGAAATCCAATTTTCCGTCAACGACATTGAAGAATCTTGACAAAAACTTGCTGGTTTTGAAAATCTTGACAAAAACTTATTAATTTAGATGATTTAATGTAGCCCGTATTCAAGGGTTTACAATCAGTTCCATTGGATGAGGACCGACTGATACATACGTGAGCATGAGATTAGAAGGGCATTAGTAAGTCTTGTTTTAATTTAATTGATTTTTGAAATTTCTGTCCGGTTCCAGGTAAATACTGAACAAGGTGAAACCGAACTCGTTGGAACCGAAAACCAAATTGTAGAATTAATAGGAACAGAGAACCGTCCCGAAATTAACCGGTCCGGTCCTGTTCGGTTCGACTAATCCAGTTTTTTGTTGATCCCTAGTGTAACATCCGTCACTAAACCAAGTTAGAAACTATGACCTAATCAATAGTTATTAGCAAATTATAACCTAATCAGTGGTCATTAGCAATTAATCAAAGTGATTAACAAAGTTCATCAGGAAATTCAATTCATTAGAAACAATTTCATCGGTGCGATGAATCAACAAATTAACTAATCCGATCGATTTGCGATACGATGGATTAATTCAACTAAGTACATAATTAAATTAAGATTAGTAACACTAATCATGTATTAATACACTTAACATTAATTATGCAAGACTAAAATAATCCATTAAACAAATGCATTTAAAAGTATTTATGAAATTACAAAAAAAGGAAAATACAAGAATACATTCTAAATACATTTATACAAAAAAATGAAAATACATGATAATATCTTCAAATAAAATCCAGCCATAGCTAGTACAATACTAGCTTTTGACTTCAATTTTATAATTACACAACCCATTTAAATTAAATCCTTTCACCATCTTCTTTCATTTTATCCAACACTTCACTCCACATCTACTTTGCAAGACTCAAACTTTCTCTATAAATAGAAGACCAATCTTTCATTCATTCTCACACCTTTGCAAGAGCAAAAATCCTCTAATCTTTCTCTCTAAAAAAACGTCCATAGCCACACACACACAACCAAAGTTGTTTTCTTTCTTTATTCTTCAAGAATTCAAGCTTTTCAAGAGTTTCTTGGGTGCAACTAGTTCAAGAACAACTCTTCTACTCATTTTCATCCTTTTAACACATCAAAGTAAGTAAATACTAACTTATTATTTCTTATATTTATGTTTATATAAGTCTTGCATAATAAATATAATCACCAACAACAACAGGTTCATAAAAACTCAAGTTTATAATCACTAGTTTTGTTTTTAAGTTTGTTTTCTTCAAATGTGTTTATATATATATAAACACATAATGTAATTATAAATAATATGAAAACGAGTTAAATAAATGTGTTTCATAGCCTTTTATACATGTGATATTTGAATAAACAACAAAGATCACAACTTGTTAAGTTGGGTGATTTAGAACATAAAAACCTTTATACATATATATTATCATATATATGGGAGTTATTAAGTCCCTCATATCATTATACCCTCTGTTAAACGCGTCCGATGTCATCACTCATCAACAATGCAAACCTTCGTTTTTGCGCTCGATTTTACCATCAACTTACGGTGAGTCTTCATAGCCCCTATTTTCAATATCTATTGGGGTGGAAATACATGCACTATTTTCATATGGACATCAAAACTGTTTATTTTCTTATATGTACTACACATGTGTTTATATGGATCCATCAGCCCTCATATCATGAACCGTTAATTACATTTATTTGTAAGCGTGAATATATTGTGGATAGATCTATCGGGAGTCATGTCCCCCATTCGGGTTAGTCTTACCGGCTAACAGTGGAATGCATATATATTTAACACACGGTATTACAGTCGGGGATACTGCACATGGCAAACTCATTTAATTAAGTTTCGGTTACATGATGGTTTATGTAATACATACATGGAATTTATGCTTTATAAATTCAACTCATCTGTTAATGTCCATACAATTGGTCTTTTCGCGTAAACCGATGAGCTCACCAACAATTTGTTGACGTATTTTAGCATGTATTTTCAGGTAATTAAGACATGCGTATTCATCGGAAGTATTCCAAGGCTTCCGTTCATTTTGGAGTCACATCATTTTCAAACTAGGAGATTTATTTGCATCATTTTTGATAATCTAATTATGTATTTAAATCTCTGTAACTTGCGAACTACTCTTCATTTTCTTCGGGCTATGTAAAACAATTAAATATTTTGAAGTTATATCAATATATTTTTCTGAAAACGTCCATGTAGTGGTCGTTCGTTATGATTATGGTTACGCTTCCGCACTCGTCACGCCTCGCTGCCAACCGGGGTAGCAAGGTGTGACAAATTGGTATCAGAGCCATAGTTATAGTGAACTAGGTTGAATTAGTACCCTCCCTAGACTATAACATTTACAAAAACTAAATTTTCTTACTTCAACAACTGTGAACATATGTATGGACCCTAATGACAGAAACATGTCAAACAATACGGTTATTATCCTCTTTGACTCCGAGGATGAATACTCACCCATGGAACAAGGAAGCCAAGGTGACACTGAGGTGTACTTTGGATCGGAGACCTACCCAGACCCAATCAATGACGAGGTAAAGGACCCGTCAAAACAAGAGGAGGGTAACTGTGGCCCTGCAGCACAAATTTCTCCACCATTACCACCACGTGTTCCATCCTACACCCTATTCAGAAGTAATCCCAATGGACCATTGAGGAAGTTCACCCCTAGGAAAAGGATGTGACTGGCACAACAGGAGTCTATCCCGGTACCTGTCCATCATCCAAACCCGTCGCAGCAGCGATGGGAAAACGTAAGACATTGGGGATAGATGTCTCACACTCTCCAAGAGTGGAGAAACGAGGAAGGGATCCCACGCCAGTTTGAAGTCAGATAACCATTGCTTTCTCAAGTGCGGACACTTACCCATGAACCTACGCAACAAACGGTGCCTCTGTTGGTGGCAAGGGCCGCCAGACACGACCTCCAATTTCGATAAATACACCAGGAGGTTGGTGAGATCTCTACAAGGATTAAGCAAGAGGCAATGCAAAAACACCAACATACATTGGGCCAACCTATTATACCTAGGCGATCCAACAAGATGGAATCAACGAATTGTGGCAGTGCCTTGCAGAGCGCGAAGCCCGTAATGCAGAGCTAACCCATACGCTCTGGAGTACGGGGAAACCCCGGAGGCATCTCATACTTAGTGCCCTTCTACCATTTTATAGTATTTCTCTAGGATTAACTGTCTGATGTATCTTTAGGGATGTTAGGCTTGAAAATTTATCGGAAAATCCCGACCATATCATATACAAAGATTAGGTATCAAGGACTTTAATGAAGAATTAAGTTTTAACTACAACTCTGTGTATGAGGAGATGTAGCTATGACTATCTACCTAAGAAATTTCAAACCCATAGACTTATCCTCTTACCCCATTAGATACCACTTATGCATTTCTAATTTGATACCTGTGCTGATGGGAGCTTTATATCCACTAAGTTAGTGAGCAGATTAATGTCATTCTTACGCCATTAAGTGCCATGTATGCTATTGAGGTTGATGACAGTAAGACACTTAAGACAAATAATGTAAGTCAAGGATGCTCCTTAGAATTAGTAGGCCAACTCTTTGAAATGGACTTGTTGCCCGTAAAACTGGGGAGTTTTGACGTGGTTATAGGCATGGATTGGTTATCGAAAAACCGTGCGGAAATCGCGTGCGATAAGAAGACAGTGTGCATATCCTTAGCCAACAAAAAGGTCCTAACTGTCCAAGGCAAACAGAGAAACACCAAAGTAAGCATCATCTCATGTCTTAGGACCCTGAAGTGTTGACATAAAAGGAGCCGAAGGAGAAGCGGCTCGAAGATATTCCTATTATTTGTGATTACCCCAAAGTTTTTCCAGAACACATACCTGGGCTCCCACCATCGAGGCAAGTCGAATTCCAAATCGACCTAAAATCAGGTGCTGCACCAGTGGCTCGAGCACCATACCGATTAACCCCATAAGTTATGTGGAAGTTGTCCGACCAGCTGCAGGAGCTCATAGATAAAGGGTTTATCAAACCGAGTTCCTCACTTTGGGGAGCTCCAGTTTTGTTCGTAAAGAAGAAGGATGGAACCTTCAGAATATGCATCGATTAGCGGAGCTAAATAAGCTAAAAGAACCGGTACTCACTCCCAAGGATCGATGACCTTTTTTGACTAACTCCAAGGATCAAGCTTCTATTCGAAGATCAGCCTGAGGTCTGGTTATCATTAGGTTAGAGTCCACAAGGAAGATATTCCAAAGACAACCTTCAGATGCCATTAACGTCATCATAAATTCCTATTAATGCCGTTAAGATTAACCAGTACCCCAACAGTATTCATGGATCTCATGAATATGGTGTGCAAACCTTATTTAGACAAATTCGTAATTGTCTTCATGAATGACATATTAATCTACTCACGAAACAAGGAGGAGCACGAGCAACATGTAAGACTGATTCTGGAGTTGTTGGAGAAAGAACAACTATATGCAAAGCTTTCTAAGTTTGACTTTTGGCTAAGAGAGGTGAAATCCCTCGATCACGTGATCAATAGTAAAGGAATCCAAGTCGACCCCACAAATATCGAGGCTATCAGGAATTGGTCAACTCCTAGAACCCCCATAGAGATACGTCAGTCCTTAAGACTTGCCCCTTATTATAGGCAATTATCAAAAATTTCTCAAAGATCACCGGATCTCTAACAAAACTGACCCGAAAAGACATTAAGTATGATTGGGGCGAGGATTAGGAGACATCATTTCTGTTATTAAAGCACAAACTGTGCAGCGCGCCTATTTTGTCCTTACCCGAGAGAAGCGAGAAATTTGTAGATTACTGTGACGCTTCACACAATGGGTTGATGTAGAAAGATAAGGTCATAGCTTATGCTTCATGACAACTTAAGGTTCACGAGGTGAATTACACAACGCATGATTTAGATCTGGGGGCAGTAGTCTTTATCCTTAAGACTTGGAGACATTAGTTGTACGGTACGAAGTGTACTGTATTCACGGACCATAAGAGCCTCCAACACATCTTGAACCAGAAAGAGTTGAATATAAGGTAGCGTCGTTGGATGGAGCTACTAAGTGATTACGACTGTGAGATTCATTATCACCCCGGGAAAGCTAATGTGGTTGCAGACGCTCTGAGCCGAAAGGAACGAGATAAGTCGTTAAGAGTACGAGCCCTAATTATGACCATTCAACCAAACATTCCTTCCTTAATTCATGATGCACAAGTAGAAGCTGTTAAGGAGAAAAATATGAAAAATGAAGCACTGCAAGGAATGGATAAAAAGTTTAGGGATAAGGGCTAATGAGAATCGATACTTCATGATTAGAGTTTGGTTACCCAGTTTTGCTGGAGTAAGAAAGCTGGTTATGGATGAAGGACACAAATCAAGATATGCCGTTCACTCGGATCCGATAAAATGTATCATGACCTCAGGGAGCTGTACTGGTGGCCTAACATGAAGGCTGACATTGCCACATATGTTAGCAAATGCATAACATGCTCCAAAGTTAAGGCAGAACATCAGAACCATATGGGTTATTGCAGCAACCAGAGATTACCCAATGGAAGTGGGAACAGATAACCATGGACTTCATAACAAAACTCCCGAAGACGTCCAGTGAGTACGATATCATTTGGGTAATAGTCGACCGCCTAACAAAATCCGCGCATTCCTACCAATCAATAAGAACAATAGGATGAATAAGCTAGCTCAAACGTACCTCAAGAAAGTTGTCTCCAGACACGGAGTGTCTGTCTCAATCATTTCAGATAGGGATAGCAGATTTACATATAGAATTTGGCAATCGTTACAGCAAGCTTTGGGTACAAACTTGGACATAAGTACCACATATCACCCTCAGACCGATGTTTAGAATGAAAGAACGATCCAAACCCTAGAACATATGTTAAGATCCTGTGTGATGGATTTTGGGAAGTGTTGGGATACTCATTTGCCCTTAGTGGAATTATCGTACAACAACAACTATCACACAAGTCTTAACGTTTCTCCATTTGAGGTACTGTGCGGACAAAGTCAATCACCCCATTGTTAGGACAAAGTCAGGGATAGTCAAGTCATTGTCCCAGAAATCATGCTTGGGACCACCGAAAAGATAGTACAGATACGGAACCGACTAAAAGTTGCCCGCGATCGTCAGAAAAGTTATGCAGACGTAAGGAGAAAATCCATTGAGTTCCAAGTGGGAGAAACAGTACTAATGAAAGTCTTGCCTTGGAAAGGCGTAATCCCTTTTGGAAAAAGATAAAAACTCAATCCTCGTTATATCGGACCATCCAAGATTTTCAAAAGAATTGGCCCGGTAGCCTACCGACTCGACCTGCCCCCAGAGCTAAGTAATGTACATAATAACTTCCACGTATCCAACCTAAAGAAATGCTTGTCTGACGAAACACTCGTCATACCCATGGACGAACTGGAGCTAGATGATAAGTTGAACTTCATTGAACAACCCGTAGAAATAATGAACCGAAAAGTCAAGAAACTAAAGCACAACCGAATTCAAATAATAAAAGTCAGATGGAACTCTAAGCGAGGCCCTGAGTTTACATGGGAACGTGAAGATCAGTTTTGCGAAAAATACCCTCAGTTATTTTCAAATGCTCAATCAGTGGAGAATGCGAGTTAATTTCGTGACGAAATTCCCTTAACAGGGGGAGACTGTAACATCCGACACTAAACCAGGTTAGCAACTATGACCTAATCAGTGGTCATTAGCAATTAATCAGTGGTCATTAGCAATTAATCAAAGTGATTAACAAAGTTCATAAGGAAATTTAATTCAATTAGAAACAATTTCATCGGTGCGATGAATCAGCAAATTAATTAATCCGAAAAATTTGCGATACGATGGATTAATTCAACTAAGTACATAATTAAATTAAGATAGTAACACTAATCATGTATTAATACACTTACTTAACATTAATTATGCAAGACTAAAACAATTCATTAAACAAATGCATTCAAAAGTATTTATGAAATTACAAAAAAGGGAAATACAAGAATACATTCTAAATACATTTATACAAAAAAATGAAAATACATGATAATATCTTCAAATAAAATCCAGCCATAGCTAGTACAATACTAGCTTTTGACTTCAATTTTATAATTACACAACCCATTTAAATCAAATCCTCTCACCATCATCCTTTCATTTCACCATCTTCTTTCATTTTATCCAACACTTCACTCCACCTCCACTTTGCAAGACTCAAACTTCCTCTATAAATAGAAGACCAATCTTTCATTCATTCTCACACCTTTGCAAGATCAAAAATCCTCTCATCTTTCTCTCTAAAAAACATCCATAGCCACACACACACACAACCAAGGTTGTTTTCTTTTTTTATTCTTCAAGAATTCAAGCTTTTCAAGAGTTTCTTTGGTGCAACTAGTTCAAGAACAACTCTTCTACTCATTTTCATTCTTTTAACACATCAAAGTAAGTAAATACTAACTTATTATATCTTATATTTATGTTTATATAAGTCTTACATAATAAATAGAATCACCAACAACAACATGTTCATAAAAACTCAAGTTTATAATCACTAGTTTTGTTTTCTTCAAATGTGTTTATAAATATATAAACACATAATGTAAGTATAAATAATATGAAAACAAGTTATATAAATGTGTTTCATAGCCTTTTATACATGTGATTTTTAAATAAACAACAAAGATCACAAGTTGTTTCAAGGTTATGAAATCCGGATTTTCGGCAAAAACATTACGTCGACTTTGAAAAATCATAACTAATTCATAACTTAACGAAATGAGTTGATTCTTGTTTCAAAAGTTATATATATGTATTAACTAAAACTCTGGAGGTTTTCATAATATAATATGAAGTTTTGAACCCTCAAATATTATTTGGGAATCCGAAAGTTTGACAGCTCAAAAATGGCCAACATAGGGTTTTTAACGAGTTTTTCCCCAACCTAAACACCTCGAAAAATAACCGTTCATTTTGGAGTCGCATCATTTTCAAACTCGGAGATTTATTTGTATCATTTTTGATAATCTAATTATGTATTTAAATCTCTGTAACTTGCGAACTACTCTTCATTTTTTCGGGCTATGTAAAACAATTAAATATTTTGAAGTTATATCAATATATTTTTTTGAAAACGTCCATGTAGTGGTCGTTTGTTATGATTATGGTTACGTTTCCGCACTCGTTACGCCTCGCTGCCAACCGGGGTAGCAAGGTGTGACACCTAGACCTACTTATATGGTACTTGTAACACCGGTTGCTATACTGAATGTGGAGATTTTTTCTAACATGTCACAATTAGTTGTTGACTCGTGCGTACGTGACAATATAAAAAATGTCATATCAGCATTGTTAACCAATAATGTTGGTTCCAGTCGTCAAAAGTAGCATATTGACAAACAAAATTGAGTACAAGGACCATACGAATAAATAAAAAAGCCAGTTAAGTAATTTCAAAAAATGTACATTGTGTCCGTGTGGCTTTAACCCGTATTTTAATGATTAATATTTAGCGACAAACATACCATTTTAGTGATATATTATTTTTGTTAACTACCAATTTGTGATAAAATTTATAACTACAACTACGAATCGTTATAAAAAATATAATGACCAAAATGAGACAAATGAAAAAATATGTATCTATTAAATGACATAAGCCCTTTTATATATAACCTACTTCTTCTAATATGATTTTGTTGGCCAAAATGTAAAACTGTTGTTACAACTAACAATTAGGTTTACAACACATGAATTAATGTTCATAAACACAAAATTTTAACAATATATAGAATACAATTGCAAATATTCTTTTTTAATATGTTATAATTCTCAAAAAGTCAAAAGGTTAAATTCATATTAATTATTAGCATATCAACAGTAAGGATCGTCAGAGATCCTTAATAGATAGACCTATTTATTGTCGTTTGAACGTTCAACATTATCAAACTCCTTTATCTCTTTTCTATATAATTCGTTTATCAGCCAAGTTCACACTTTCATTTGAGGACCATCATTAACACAAAGTTTACTTGCAATATAACATCCGTCACTTGGATTGCCACCTCCTTACCACATCGGACACATATTCTTCTATAAAATTCCGAGTGCAAATCTAGTAAGAAAGCAACTACTCCATGTCCATTTGGTCCAAAGTATGTATCTACCAGACAAAGACAAAAACAGATGGTTCTAAAAATCCATAATGACTACAACATTTAATTAACAAATTGATAATTTTATGCTTAATTATTAATAATTTCTAAAAGGTTAACCTTTTTAAACCATATAAATAATAGTATAATTTGAATCTAATAAATCCTACCTAACTATATATATAAATGCGAATATTTATTTTGAGACAAATATAAAAAAGTAGACAAATAATCTGGGATGACCGGACGAGAGTAAAAAAAAAAACTCCAAGTTGTCATTTATCGAGGACCATTTTCAACAAAGCATCAAACTCCAATTATCTGATTCATTATAACATTATGCAATGACCCGCCACATCAGCATAAATGACGATGTTGTAAAAAATGACAACAAACTCATGATAGCAATATACACTGTAAGGTGTATTTTTCTGTTTTTTAATTAATTTTTATACATTATTATTATTATTATTATTATTATTATTATTATTATTATTATTATTATTATTATTATTATTATTATTATTATTAAATAATAATATATATTGTTTGCGGAGCAAAGATAACATCCTCAATTTCAGTCCTCGGATTTGTGATATTCCAATATTAGCCGTTGATAAGCCGATTTCTTGATTTGCATAAGTACAAATATTTCAACCACATATATCCTAAAAAATTGTTAAAAACTGCTAAATAACCTACAGGTCTGAATAACTTGCATTGAATTGGTTAATCACTTCTTGCAAAAATATAATACAAATCGTTATTGCTTTGTTTTCATAAAAAAAACTGACCACAACACAATAAAAACAACATTACCTACAAGGCTACAACCCCCCACTATCCCACTAACAAAATAAAGGATTACCCCTAAAATATACATGCTAAAAAAACAATTACAAAAAGACAAGGGTAAATCAGAAATTTTGAAAACAATTTTACACCACGTCTATAATTTTCTCATTGCTGTCTTCTTTATGGATATCACAATTAATCATCCATCCAACGGTGTTTAGACCATTTGGTAAGAGGGTAGATATGTAAGTGAGAGGTTACGGGTTTGACTTCCGTCAGAGGCAAGTTGAAATTTAGGTGGAAAAAGTAAGTCTTGAGGTAAAAGAAGTAGTTTAGGAGTAGTAGTAAGATAGTTTGCCGTTTAAAAAAAATTGGCTTCTGTTTTTTTCTCATTCAAAACCTATGCAATCATCTAAATCTATTAATAACAGAAAATGTTCATGATACGTGTCGCTTCCTCGGTTAATTAAATTTTATTTTCCCGCCAAATTTTCCATATATATATAATCTCATCAATTAGTTAATTAATTTATATTTAAAATTTAAGTATAAACATAATTACGATCTACATAATTTAACTACTATAAATAAAAAACAATCTTTCTAAGAGATTTTTAATTAAATGTCAGATTTAACTCCTATTTTTAACTAACTATTCATTATTTTATATATTTAAAAAGTAAAATAATGCAATATTTGTAATACTATGTTTTTTTTTAATTTTTTTAATTATAAAATTTTTTAATTGTGTTCTATGTAAAAATAAATTTTTAAATTTTTATTTATACTTAGAAATATAGAAATGAAAAGACCTGAAAAAATGAAGACTATTCAAATATATTTAAAAATGAGAAATTTTGAATCATCCATAATAGCAAAAAATAACACTATTTATGTAATTTTATAGAACAAAATAAAATTTTTTGTATGTAATTTACGTTTGTTTAGATTTTTAGTAAATATTTATTTAAAAAACATCTACGTGATACGGGAGTTAATAACTAGTTAAACATAAAGGAGAAGAATTAGCAGATATTATTAATGTTTTTTCCATTTATTTTTATTATTATTGAATTCAATTCCTATCAACATTCAACTTTGTTTTTTTTTTCATCTCTAAATCAACAGCAAGGAAATCATGCTTACCCATCATCTAGAGGAAAATATTTATTTATTTATTTTTTTGTCTGTTAGGTTATTAGAAACAAAAAAAAAAAAAGAAGTTTGCAAAACAAGATCACATTAAGGTAATGTATACTTCTTCATACAATTAATTTTAGTTATCAGTTTCTGATTTTCAAGTCACTAACCTTTGTTTTTTAAAATATGAATATTGAGCTACAAAGCAATGTTTATGGTCTCTAGTTTACAAATACTTTCTGCTATTACAAATATTTTACAATTGCCTAAATACTATTATAAATCTATAACTCCCCAAAAATTATAATTCTAAATCAAGTTACATGGTTTTCTTTTATGATGTCAATTGTCAAAATTTAATTTTTATAAATGAGCATTTTATGAGCACTTTTCCTTTTAACGGTAAGTTCTTAATTATAACCACTTCAAAACATTTTTGAAAAGTTGTTTACATCATTCATGTTGGGTACAATTATAAATAGAGTTGAAAACAATATTTTGTAATAGTTCAGGGTTGGTTTTGTAATTACTTAATAATTGTGTATTTGAGTATAAATAGGATAGTTGTGTTTTGTTGAAAGAGGTGAGGATTTCAGATTACACGAACAAGGAGACTAGTAGAAGGATTGCTTATCAAGAAATGTCAAGAACATTCATGTAATATCTTTCTACTCAATTAAATCATTCAACCGATTGTATTTATGATAATTGTTCATTTGTTTGTGTTTAATATTGATATAAATTGCAAGAAATATGAATTCACAATTCATTTACTTTTACCTTCGTGGTTACTTACACAAGATGACAAAAATCAGGCATGCTTGTGGTATATCATTTTCTGTATGCACTTTTTAATTTTTTAATTTTATTACCATGTGTATTCTGTCTAAGGTTTTTTTTTTTTTTTAAGTATTGTTGTAAGTAACCACGGAGGGAAAAGGAAATGAATGTTGTAAATAACTTTCCAAAAATGTTTTTAAGTGGTTCATAATTAAGAACTTACCATTAATTTCTTTCTTAATATAATGTGTTCTAATGGTTACTTTAGTTTCTTTTGATAAAAACTAAGAATCTGAAAATTGTCATATTGTTGTTTTACAATCAATTACAGGATACATTGGAGATTTGAAGACAAGGTTAAAAAAACAAGCATGTCAAAACAACGAATTTGAAGACTATAACTGAGTATGTAATGCAGATTTTAAAGATCATTATAAGTAATGCAGAAGTAAGACCTCAATATAGTTTTATGCATCTCTAATTTTCATTTGTTCATACTTTGTATTCCGTCCTATTTCTGTTCTACAAATCCGAAATAGATCAAGGGGTATTTAATTTCAATCATGTAGAATTTCAGTATTAGTCCAATGTTTCTACTCTATCATCCACTTTTGACATTCCATTCACTTCTATTTCATTTACACTTTAAACTGCTTAAAATTTTTCACAAAATTTTAGACTGGTGAGATGAGAATGACACTAAACATGTCAAAGGGAAGAGATAAGACAAGCAAGAAGAGGGGAAAATGTAAATTCAGAAGAGTTAGGGGATGTTTGGTTCACAGAATCTGAAGAAATCTGATGGAAAAGGAATGAACATTCCATTTCTCTGGCATGTTTGGCTGACAAATTCCATGGAATGATAATTCCCTTTCAAGCAAAACATTTTCTCTACTAAAGGAATGTGTTTTCCATTGGAGTTCTTAAGAAATAAACATTTCATTCCCATGATATATCTTTTTTATTCACTCACACCTACCATATCGACCCGACTAAACTCAACCTAACCCCACCTACCCTAGCTATACCTTACCCTACCACCCTACCTTAACCCACCAACCCCACCCACCCTACCCCACCCATCATACTAAACTTACCACGTCTCTTCCCACCCTTTTATTACACATACCCTATTGTACCTCACCCCACCTTACCTCACCTCACCCCACCTACCCACCCACCCCATCCATAGGCCTAGCACCTTACCCCACCACCAATCTATCCACTCATGAAATTTATCATCTCTTCTCGCCCTTATATTATACCCATCGTACCCCACCCCACCTACCCACTCACCTTACCCTACCACCAATACCTACCAAATTTATCACATCTCTTTCCACTCTTATATACCCACCATACCATACCTTATCCCTACTCCTACTCCACTCCCTACCCTACCTTACCACTAATCTACTCACCTATCAAACCTACAACATCCATTGCTTTCTTTATATTACACACATCCAACTTACTTAATATTCATCCTATCATATCATATCACAACACTGGTTTTAACTCATCCTACCTAATCCAACCCTACGTATGCCACCTAGCCCACCTTAACCCACCATATCACTACTATTTTGCTTATGTAGTAAACATTTATATTTAATGTTATCATTTTAAGACATCAGTTGTATGAATACATATATAAAGAAAAGAATTTGTTTATCAAGAAAAAAAATTTGTTTTAAGATGAAAAAAATGAAAAAAGAAAATACTTTTAAAATATTTTTATAATTGAAAAAATTTGAAAAATATTAATAATATATTTTGGTAATTTGTCATAATCATACTACAATTTCTTTGACAAATTTATAAACAAAATAGAAAACAGCAAATGAATTAAATCTAAATTTCATTCATTTCCTGCCAACCAAACAAACTACAGTATTTGGATTAAGTAGATTCCATTCATTCCATTCATTTGACAGATTCCATTTCTGGAATAAATATTCTGCGAACCAAACGCCGCCTCAGACATACCTAAATCAGTAGTCATTGGTCATTTGGTAGCTTTAACCAATGACAACCATTATTATAAGGGTTCGGTAGTATTTTCAACAATATTCATAAGATTCAAAAGCTATTTTATGATTGTTCACAATGTTCACAACGAATAAAGTGTTCACAAAAGATCTTTAGTGTGTGTGTGTGTGTGTGTGTGTGTGTGTATATATATATATATATATTATGGTTCTTGTGAGTACCTAAAAAATACAGAGTACCGTGAGTACCTGTGAACACACTGGTTTCAAATATGAACTTGCTCCGAAAAATTTTTTTTTTTTTGAATTTTTTTTCATATTCATTTAGATACAAATAAACTAAGATTATTCGTAAAAAATTATATACATTCACACTTTCAAGCATCTTAAAAGTCACGTGAACGTGAAAAAATTCATGTGAACGTGAAAAAAATTCATGTGAACATGCTTAGTTGTGAACAGTTCATGTGAACACACACGTTTCACATAGTTCTAGTGTGTGTTTATGTGTGATTTTTTGCAAGTAGTCTTGTATTATAAATTAAAACATGATTATGAAAAAAAATTTCAAAAAAAAAATGGTTTTAAGCGAGGTACCTCCGGTACTCCGCAAAACTAGTGGTACTCATTTGAACCCAAATCTCTCTCTCTCTCTCTCTCTCTCTATATATATATATATATATATATATATATATATATATATATATATATATATATAGAGAGAGAGAGAGAGAGAGAGAGAGAGAGAGAGAGAGAGAGGTTCCATTGAGAACTTCTGTGCACCGGGGCACAAAAGAACCACTCTTGTCCATTAGATCAAACAAATAAGGGGATTAGATCATGTGACAAAATGGTAATTAAGTACAAATTCGAATGCATATGTTGCATTTAGTGAAAAAAGCGGAGGGGTATTTTCGGTATTATGCAACCTAATTTAATTTCAATGTTAAGCGGAGGGGTAGTTTAGGAAAGTTCTGCATTCTAATTTATGTAGAATATACCCCACCCGCGTGTTTATCTCCTTCATTGTACACAACCGTCGAACACTCACTCTTCCCATATCATTCTTCGCCGGCAATCAAGGGATTCTCTCCATTCTTCAAAAAATTTGAAATCTCGCGGCTTGAGGTAGTTAACATCGACTATAAGCAATGAAGACGCCTAGATTCGCTAGCGGGAAGAAGCATTTCGAGGTATGCATATTTTTTTTTTCAAAAATTTTTCTGATAATGTTGCTGTTTACATGCCCTAATCGGTTGCACATTATGAATGTGGTGCACATTTGTGCTAATGGGGGTTTAAATGTGCTATTTGTGTGTACCCTTGTGTTATTGTTTTGGTAGCCCTAATCGAATGCATGTAGTCGATTAGAAGCACATTAATGGTGGTATTTAGGAGGTCGACTCCTATGGACCTTTTTGGAATGTGGTGAACTGTTGTATTAAATGGTTCTTTGAATGAGCTGTTTTGATTACACATTCGTTCTATTTTTGAAGCCCTAAAACGGATGCATATAGTTGGTTTGAAGAATTGTTTGAAGCCCTAGCCCCTGTTTGTTCACTCTGTTTTGGTGTTTGAAACAGGGCACAAAGGTTGTGATGCACAATACATGAACCTCTTATTTGATGCTATACATAATTTTTAAGTTTTCAACTATGTGTATCAAATTTTAGTTTTTTTAGTTGTGATGCATAATTTTTTCTTAAACATAATGTTCAGTTCCTGTGCTAGCTTTAACAAATGGTTTGTTACATTTATATGCATGGTGTAATCTTTGGATATCAGGATATGCTAATGTCTTTTAAATTTAACTTTTCAATACCTTAGGCTAATATTTTCAGGATTGGTATGTGAATATGTTATAGGTTTAATGTGATTGTGCACTATGACCTTTTTGGTTATAAACAGTCAAAAAATTTTACTTTTTAAAAAAACATATACACATCACACAGTGCATAGCTTATATATGTTACATAAATTTTAGGTTTTTTAGTGTTTGTTACTTTGTAGTTTTTAACAGTTGTTTACAAAATTCATTAATGATGACTTGTTACATTTATATGCATTCTGTGCTATGTATTTACTTTTATATGCTAGTATGTTTGAAATTTATATTTTCCAGAATAAAGGCTAGTTTTTAGTTTTTAACTATGTGTATCCAATTTTAGTTTTGTTAGATGTGATGCATAATTTTTTTTTAACAGATTGTGCAGTTCCTGTGTTATTTTTAACAAATGGTTTGTTACATTTATATGGATGGTGTAATATTTGTATATCAGGATATGCTAATGTGTTTTAAATTTAACTTTTCAAGACTTTAGGCTATTTTTTTTTCAACCTTATTACGTGAATATGTTATAGCTTTCATGGGATTGTGCAGTATGACGTATTTGGTTTGATAGAGTTACAAACTTTTTAGTTTTTAACAAAGCAATTACATATCACACAATGCATAGCTTATGTATTTCACATAGTTTTTAAGTTTTTTAGTGTTTGTTACTTTGTAGTTTTTAACAGGTGAGTTGAATTTTCATTAATAACGGCTTGTTACATTTATATGCGTTTTGTAATATGTATTTACTTTGATATGCTAATATGTTTGAAATTTAACTTTTCCAAATTGTAGGCTAGTTTTTTCAATTATATTGTATGCATATGTTATAATTTTCATAAGAATCTGGGCGATATGAAATTTTCAGCATTACAAATTGTGGCATAAGTTTCATGAGGGTGTCCAGTATGAAGGCTAATGATAATGGTGTCATAAATCATTGTACATTTTCTGATATGTATTAACTGGGATATGTTAATATGCATCCAATAATTGATTTGACATTCTTGTTAAGATGCATATTGTTTTGTATTCAATGACTCTCAACGAGGATTATGTGTATATTACTTTTTATTCAAATAATACTGTTGTGTATAATTTGGTCACTGTGTGTAGTTACGTATGATGTTGTTTAGGTTGGCATTCACCATATATTTATATTGTGCGTATCTCACATGTGATGCATGAGATAAAGTTTTTTAAGGACTTGTAACTTTATAGTTTTTAAGAATTGTTTATACTCTTTAGTAAAAATGGTGTGTTACATTTTTTTTTGCAGTATTTCATAGTTGTTAGTTGGTATATGCTAATATGTATTAGTTAAGTTTTACAAGCTTGTACTATACGCATCAATTAGTTGGTGCGATGTGTTGTTAGTAAGGCGTATTGTATGTATCTTTTTTGTTTCAGTGATGAAAATTGTTCATATTATTGGGTTTCAAATTATATAATTGTGCATCTGTTGTTTAGTGTCGTTTGTAGTTATCCTCTGGTGGAATTTTTTTGGCTGCACGTCAATGCTTTGCATTTTTCAATAGATTTTTTAGGTGCATACATTATACAATTTGATTGTAGATACAACACAAGTTGTCACACAAACTTGTATTGGTTAATACGGTAATGACAAATCTGAATGTATCTATTAACTAAAATGTCGATAGTTGAATTGACTTTTAACCACAACTGTTGCCAGGTTGCACCGAGAAGAAGCGGTCGAATAGGCCTTAGATCGAGGTACCAGAATACCATTGAAATAGCCTTACACATATCGGACGAAGAAGATTCTGGTGAACACGTGGAGATGGGAATCGAACAGCGGGGGCATGATTACGATAGAGGTATTAGTATCTTAGACCGTTCTTATCATAGCAAGTGTTGTGTATTTTGTGGTTTTTGTATCCTGGAATTCATAAGAAAATAATGTATTGTTTTAATACCATGTTATGCGTGTCATGCTGTTTTTTTGACAATTGTTGAACGACACGTTAAATGCATTGTCATATAATGTGCATATCCAGTTTGTAGTTAATAATCTCTATGAAGATGTGCAAGTATGCATATTAGGTGTATTAACATTGTGTGAAACTTTTGTCATTGTTGCAAAACACGTTAAAGGGCGTTTCATTCAATGTGCATAGATTATTTCATTTTCATAGTGACTGCATGGGACACTGATAAATTTAAGAGATGTTATATTATTTGTGTCCATCTACAATTCAAAATTTATGAACTTTGGGATCACTCAATTAATATCTTAAAAGTGTGTCATCTTTCTGATAAATTACCGATGCACTTAAAATATTTCTGTGATCGTCTACAGGCCATAAAAGAAATGTGGACGCACTAGGTTCAGATGATGATTTTGAGAGTGCAAAGCTAGTCAAGGTGAAGAAGGAATTTGTGACGAAGCCTAGAAGAGTAGTTGCAGAGACAAGCAAGGGTCTGAGTGGTTCATGTGATGATGATGAAGTGCCTGCAAGGGAGAATATCGTCAATCCTAATTCAAAACGCCAACCACTAATACGTGCGCGTACATCCCCAAAAACACTTGTTGAGTGCATCGGTGCATTAACGACTAAACAAAAGGCCGATGTGACTTCTATGGGGTTTGGGAATTTATTATCATTGCGTGTGAAGGAGATACCTCTAAAACTTGGGTATTGGTTCGTGGATCATTTTGATCCAAAGACGTGTTCGATAAGGACGGACAAGTGGAGGGTATGCATTGACGAGGATGTTATCTTTGATATCATAGGCATACCATCGGGGACTAGAAAGTTGACGCGACAGGATGCATCAAAGGATACGCAACAACTCATCAAAAGGTTTAAAGCACAGTATGGAAGGGGGGAAAAGCTTACCCCAAAAATTATATGAGATGTGATAAGGCTGGAACAACGAAAAGGGGGTGACATGTTCAAATTAAACTTCGTGGTTTTGTTTATCAATCTTATGGTTGAAGGAACAAAATCTGGACTTGCAAGTCTCAAGGTGCTGCAGTGCATTGAATATGTAAGCGACATATGTGATATGAACTGGTGTGATTATATATTGGACTGCTTGAAGACGTGCAAGGACAGGTGGAAGCAAGATGCGAGTACATTCTTCGCTGGACCACTGACACTGTTGACGGTAGGTGACTCACACGAGCATACTAACATTAAATATGCATGTTTACTTAATCTGAAAACTAGTTTCTGATGCATTTATGTAAAAATTGTTTGCAGCTAACATATGTCGACAGAGTAACATGTCCAAGCTTGAAGGTTAATAAAGATAAGACAGTTATAGTATTATGTTCGTGGGATACTGAAAAATTGAAAGAACGTGAACGAAAGGAGATTGAGTGCGGAGGCTTTGGATTGGGAAAGGCATGCAGAATGGCGCCGGTGGGAAGCAAACGTGCTCCTGGGAAAGTTGGTGCAGAGAAGAATGACGATGCTGGAAATGAGTCTGTTGAAGTTGATGTTTCTGATGAGGACATTGGGTTGGATCAACTGCTATCTGATATAAGGGGTAGTAAAAAATTGAAGAAAGCTGTTCCATGCAAGACGGATATTAAACCTATAGGGTGCGATCCAGGACCAGGTAACAACCATATGCCACAGACTTGCATCCTTTGCACATTAGTAGTTGCTAATATTGTTTTATTACAATGTTTTTATTTTCATGAAACCAACGTGCCAGCACTGGAGATGGATGTTGCTGATACATTGGTAATGCCGGGTGAACCTGACACACAGATTGAACTTGACACCCAGGCTGAGGAGAATATAGATTGCCTCATTAAGCTTATAGATGAGAGCCTTAACAATGATGCAACAAAGAGTATGAATGTGGCAAAAGGTAAACACCAATGTTATATTATGTCATTTTATATGCATGGTTTTCGGTTTTGTATGATTAAATAGAATTTGAACTTTTATGGTAGATGCATCCCCGGTGTTGTGTGAACCAGCAAGTCTTGGGGTGGGCGATGGAGGTAGTGATGCATCGATGGTGGTTCCTGAAGGTAACTTATAATTTTTTATTTATACGTAAATTATAATGTTTATATTGATGTGTTGCACAGTTGATGCTTAGTTGTACATAAAGTCGAATGCATGTAGTCGATTTGAAGCATGTTAATGGTTGTGCTTAAGAGCACCAATCGTTTGCGCACTGTGAATGTGGTGCACTGTTGTATGAAATGGTATTTTAAATTGGCTATTTTGTTATCACCAATTTTTTTTTGAAGCACTGGTTCGGTGTTTCGAACAGGACACAAGGTTGCATTGTTTTGTAAAAAACCATTTGTTTAATTTCGCGTGTGTTACTTACCAACAGAAAGTGCTGCACATTGCATGAATTTGTTGGTCCGAATCATATGTTGTTTGATGTTGTAGTTGCTTCTATAAAATTTTATTTGCTAATCAGTTTGTTTCGTTATGGTGTGTGCGGTATGGTTTGTATTTTCCAGTATGTACTTGTACGAGTATTGTCAACCACATTAGGTGCATTTGTTTTAGTTATTTTTTATCTGTATGTACTTGTATGGTGTAACAATTTTTGATTTTTTGATAGTTATGGTGTGTACAGTATGGTCTGTATTTTCCAGTATGTACTTGTATGAGTATTGTCAACCACATTAGGTGCATTTGTTTTAGTTATTTTTTATCAGTATGTACTTGTATGGTGTAACAGTTTTTGATTTTTTGATAGTTATTGCACATGTTTCTATGATGGTTTTCAAGGGTTAATGGTTTTGACAGATTGTTATGTATGAACTGTTAATTTCTTATCAAATGATGCATAAGTTCCTATATATGTTTCATGTCTTTACTCTGTGTATCCAACAACTTTTGTGATGCATAAATCTTAACAGATTGTAATTGTTTAGATTTTGTAACATAATGTCCAGTATGAACATTTAACTGCATGACAATTGATGCATAAGTTCATATGCAGTGGCTGTGTTGAAAGATGCGAGGGTGGTAACGAGTGCTCAAACTGCGAGTGTAGATGTTCCTGGTAAGGACGTGATGGAACGTGGTAAGGAGGAAGTGCCCACTGGGGATGCATTACAGGTGATAACTTTTTATTACAATTCAGTAGTAAACATGCATTGGCCGTGATATTAATGTGTGAATTTCAAATTAATTGGCGAACATTATGTGCACTGTATAATGATATTTACAATTTTTTTGTGTTTCGTGCAGGAGTATCTTTGGTGTTATGACCAAAGCTTCAGTCAATTCGCACATATAACCAACTTCATGAAGAACACCTTGGTATCTACAATGTTGTGCTATCCAGATTCTATTGAGTTGGCGGACAGAGCTAAGAAGTGGAGAAGGATGATAGTTGACGAGCACATGCGTTTGAATTCCGAGTTGGTCAAACTAGAAACGATCAAATTCACCGCTGCATCATCTTTAGGTGCAAAAGGGGGGGATGAAATGTTTAAGACTCCGGATATGAAGGCCCCAGTTTCAAGCACTGACGACTCAATGCAGGTTACAGGAAATTTGGACCCTTAGAACATTGTCTGTAATAACGTAAATGCTTAACTGTGAATTATGGTAGTACAAAAAATCACTTGCATGCAATCTGGCCTGTAAAAATATTTTGGTATCGTGAATGAAATGTATGCACTAATGAACGTTAAAACATATTCATAAGTAGAAGTGGTCAATGTATTCAGAATAGGTGCTTCATTAACCAAAATGATGTGTTTTTTCTGTAAATATACGACGAGCTTTTGGCATTGAAGATTTGTTTCATTTATGCGACCATAGTGATTTATGTATGCAACAGGGAGATGAGGTTAGTGACACGCAGTGGATATGTTCACAGACGGTACTTGACTTTGTTGACAGAACAATTATGCAATTAAGCAGAGATAAAGAGCGTCGTGAGGAATTGATGAGCGATGTACCATCTTTCAGCCTGGGAATGACACAGATTGAACCGGTGAACCTATCCGTTGCTGGTTATGATGCACCTGATGCACCAGAGCCGCTCGTTGTTGTAGACCCGAATACATGTGTAGTGGACATCCGTTGCAATGCGGGCCGAACAAATGAACCCATTAATGTTGGAGTGGATCGTCCGAAGAGAGCAATACGACCGGGTACAAGCATGAAGTCTCCATTCCTTAAAAGAGTCTTGGATGTTGATGCGAGGTTAACGAAGCTTGAGAAAGAAGTATCAAATGCATTCTTTTCGATGCAACACGATCCACAGTAAGAAACATATTTGTTTCTTTCAAGTAGTGAGTATATTATATTTTATGGTATCTCTAATATATAGTTTTGAGTTGTAGTGACTTGGTGTTCGAGACGGAAATGAATATGAATTGTATCCGGGTGTGTCTCGAGACTTTGAGTCTTGGAGCAAATGTTGTCAACAGTGTCATAGATTGTTGGTCAACCATTTTAAACCACGAAGAGCAGTTTCGAAGAGGTAGTTCCCCGCTTCGGATATTCTTTTCATCACAATGCATGTAAGTACTAGTTTTGATGCATATGTATGTTGTACAAATCATGATGCATAATGTTTAGTGTTGTGTAATATATTCGGTTGTGTTACCCTACAAATGCAGACGCAAAATATTTTGGATGGTACAATTGAGTTTAGCGATATGTACAAGATTTTTTCCACCAACGTCGGGCTATGCATTGTTAGTGACGTCACATTGAACACCGTCAAGAACTCGGATTTGGTAAGTGACATCGTTTCATATCTTATGCACAACAAAAATTCATATAAACCTAGAATATATACACATTTGAGTTCTGACGCGTGCATCAGGTGTTCTTCCTTGTCATAAATCACTTCCACTTTTATCTGGTTTGTTTCGACATGAAAAAGGCAACGGTAACAATCTTGGACAACATTCATGCAGAAGTTTCAATTGAAGTAAAATACAGTGGAGTAATTGATAGACTGGTAAGGATAATGTTGGAAATAGTTCATTGAATGCAATAAAAATTGTTGGAGAATTTCGTTTTTAATGCATGCATGTGCTTGTGTTTTGTAGCAAAGGTTGTTTTCAACATATTTGGATTCGTTAGGGCATTCTATGTGTGTACGTTTGGCTAGTGCCATACCGACAAAGCCAACTTTGCCTTGGGGTGTGCAGAAAGAGTACGTAGATTGTGGGGTTTTTGTGATGCGACACATGGAGACGTACATGGGGAAACCAACAAGGGAGTGGGCTCATGGTCTCACGCTCAATGTTGATAAACAAGCGAGACAGATGCATACTCTAAGGAGGCGTTATCTTACAAAAATATTGATGCATCCCATCAACAAGCAACGTGAAAATCTCATAAGGGAGTTCATGGAGTACGACCAACTCTCGAATTATGATAAAGCAAGGCTATCGACCATTGCGGATGAGACCAAAGAAGACCGTTTTGACAAGTACGTTTGGTTGACGTAATGACCCGGACAATTGTCACGATGCATGAAAAAACATAATGTGGTTTTCCATTCATTTGAGTACTAGGTAATTTTGATTTTTTGATATATTGTTTGGAGTGGTTCTATGAACAATTGATTATTCTTAGGTATCAAGTCAGTATACTTCGTATTGTTTGACATGCAACAAGGGTTGGTTTGTTAGATTGAATTTGCCCACAATCATGAGTTTTTGAATGTTTTTTTTGCGATTTTGGTATTTACAATGTTAATGTGTTTGTACAATTGTTGTGCGACTGTATATGCAACAATGCATGTAAAGAATTGATTTGATAAAATGCATGAGAAGTATGTTCAATAAAAAGAAACAAACGAAAAACGCCTACGATCAAAATCCATAGAAAATGCATTATTTTTAACTTAAGAGTGTTATTTATTGAAGTAAATGCAAACAAATTCCAAGCTATATGCTAGTCTTTTCAATCAACATTTGTGCATATGTTATAGTTTTTATAAGAACTGTAGCAATATGAACTTTTCAGTGATTGAAGTACATGCAAACAAATGAATGACATTGGATGGTTTCTACATTCACACAAAAGTTGCATATGTTTCATGAGACACTATTGAGACGTAAATGTGCAACAATGCATGTAAAAAATTTATTTGAGAAATGAATGACATTGGATGGTTTCTGCATTTAATTATACTCCAGAGTTTTTACAAAAAATGTAATAACAAGTATGTACAATAGAAACAGACAAACCAAAGAACGCATGCAATCGATATCCCAAAAAATGCATTACGAAATCCCTACATGTGTTATTGATTGAAGTACATGCAAACAAATTCCAAACAAATTGAAAGAACACAATGCAATATCTCAACAAATCATGATCTATTCTGTTGCCTTCTTTGGGCAGTTGCGTGAATCGTGTAGAGCAGCCTCACCACAAAATTTGCACATACGCTTCTTACGCTTACTTTTGGTGGCAGCCTTTTCACCTTCCCCAACCAACCTTTTTCTGTTACGAGACCCCTTGTTTCTGATCCCCGACGGTGCACGGATTGAAACCTCCACAGGTTGTGACGCTCCAAGAATCAGCTCAATGGCATCATCCTTGGTGCATGGTTTTTTGTCCTTGTTCTGTTGAGCAATGTCATCCCTAATTTGGTTCATCCTGTTTATGACTGCACGTATTGCCTCGTCGTCTCTATCAACATAGTTAAGTATTTCCGCAAATGTGGATTTCAATTCATGGAGTAACCTGGTTGTTGTTGCTGCCTTTGTGTGACTGTTTGTTATGCTGGTCAAGCGAGTGTGCACGACATCTTTTGTCCATCTTTCTACGACATATCTTTTACGTATTTCATCCACTCCGGACAGTCTCAATGCATATAACATGTGTCGACATATAACTCCTACACGTTGAAATAGCTTGCATGTACATAATGCATATCGATCCTCTGGCTCAACAACAACCTGCATATATAGATTGGTTTGGTATCAATGTAAGTTAACACCATTTATATATGGACGTCATACAAAAAAATTTTGTTCACGTACCCGGTATTCAATGTTGGTCTCAACGTCAATCACAGTAGACATGCGCATCCCACTGTTGGATTCGTTTACTCCTTCGGTTGACATGCATGACAGTGCGGATTTGTAGATCTCGTCTTGATATTCTAAAAATATTGCATTGGAGAACAATCGTGCTGCTTCCTTCTCTGACTTGAATATTGTTTTAAGAGCAGGAACATTCTCTCTTGACTTTAAGTCAAGAGTACGTTGTGATTCACGTTGGTGGTCCATAGCAGTTTCAAACTGATCGTAGAATTCAAAGAGAGTTGAATCACCGTTTGTCAAACGTCCAAAAAATGAATTTTCACTCTCCGATCTTGAGGTGGTGCGCATCAAATCACCCAGCGGCAAGTCATATGAGAATGCTGGTATCCAATTCTCACGCATGTCAAACAAGTCACAAAACCAATTATGCTCTTCAAATTTGTAGTCGTGCATCAATTGTTTCCAGCTGACTTCAAATTGACTATCATCAATTGTCTTGCTCCACACTATGCTATTGAAACGTCTTAAAAAACCCTCGTCATTGCACAGTCGAGATCCAATCTAGAAAATCAATATACAATTTCATCACATGTATGCATATCTATATATTATATGGTTCTAAATACCTAAAAACCACAGTATGCATCTAACCTTCTGTTGTAGCTTACTTGTTATATGCCACATACAAAATCGATGTTTTGCGTGTTTAAATACCTTCGCAAACACCTGTATCACAGCAGGGTCCTGGTCAGTGAAAACAAATGTAGGCTCCTTACCAAAAGTCGTTAAAAATGCTTCCTTGAGCCACTTGTACGAGTCTGCGTTCTCCCTTGCCATTAAGCCCGCACCAAATGTAACACACTTATTATGATTATTTATCCCCGTGAATGGTACAAAAACCATGTCGTGCCTGCAAAAAAAAAAAAAAGACATGCCGAATGTTGTCAGTCACACTCCATGACATTATGCATGTTTCATAGTCAGTAATAATTTTAATGGTAAAAATGTAAATGCACAATAAATTAAATCGACACTCACTGGTTTGTTCGATATGTTGCATCGAATGAAATCACATCACCAAATGCCTCGTAGTTACATTTTGCCACGGAGTCCGCCCAGAAGACACCGGTTAAAACACCATCGGCGTTGCATGTGTAGTGCATCGAGAAACCACTGTCATCTTCGCATCTCTTCTTTAGATTGTCAATGAACATTTGCGCATCATTCTCACCAATAAACAACCGTATATCCCTCCTAAAATTTTTAAAATCAACCTTTGTTGCACCAATGTCACCAAATGATCCCTTTACTTCCTTCATCAAGTTATGCACTCGACTCGGACCAATGTTCACATTACCAGCCTTGTGAATTAATGCTTTTTGTTCAAAGCCTAACTTACGTGCCGAAGTTAATAGATGTCTATCTTCGGGGTCCACAAAATCATGGTTGTGCCATGGAATAAAACGATACACTTTGTACCTATTGCCACTGACTAGGGAAAATCTAATTGATGCAGGACACCTAGTACGCATTGATGATGTGCAACGTTTTTTGGCACTGTCTTGGTTGCGTATAGTGTTGTCACCAGCCTTGTTGCATACTAATACTTTTAAAGTTATTGTTCCATCGCGTTTGCGCTTTTGTGTTGACTTACGGGTAACAAACCCAGATGCTTCTTTTTCATATGATTTTATGGCTAGGTTTAGGGAATCGTATTTCATGCCAAGATATGGGATATGGGTACCAGACAAAATAGGTTTACGATACATAGATCCCCTGGGGAAACACATTCATTGCTGTCACATACCTCATTAAGAATATCGTCACCTACATGGAAAGTTATGCATACTACGTCAATATTTGTGCCTAGTGATTTACGAATACACACTTTAACATAGCTTATATATGATACAGAATGCATAGCTTATATATGTTACATACACCTAGTGGTTTACAAGGAGAATACTAACAATCAGTTATGCCTACTGTGGTTTACCAATATTTATGCCTACTGTGGTTTACCAATACACACTTTAACTGGTGTATTCTGAATGCATGCTTCTACAACATTTATATGCATTATGTGATGTGCATTCTGTGATATGTATCTAGTAATGATGACTTGATACATTTATATGCACTCTGTGGTATGTATTTACTTGGGTATGCTAATATGTTTGAAATTTAAAAATCCAAACTATGTGCTAGTTTTTTCAATGAAATTTATCTTTTCCAAACTATATGCTAGTTTTCTCAATTTATCATATGCACAAAAATGATCTTTTTCAAACTATCTTTTCCAAACAGTATGCTAATAAGAACTTGAGCAATATTAACTTTTCAGTGATTACAAATAGTTGCGTGTGTTTCATGAGGGTGTCCAGGGTATGATTACCAAAATGTAATCAAAACAGAAAGTATTGAAAAACAGAATATGAACTTTGCATAAGTTTCATAAGTTTCAGGAGGGCATATTTACAAAACGAAATGTAATGAAAAACATGTTGCATAAAAACAGAATGTTGCATAAAAACAGATTGTTGCATAAAAACGAAATGTAATGAAAAACTTATCGTGCATAAAAAAATAGTTGCATAAAAACTGAATGTTAATCATTCTGTGATATGGTAAAAACAACCGAACAATATTTGCACACAACCTAACAACACTGTGATATGGTAATCATATTCTGGAAGTTCTCAATCGTGCATAAAAACAGAAATTCTGTGACAAAACAGAAGAAAAACTGAATGTTCTTTTGGATTTTTATTAATGCACTTACTCTCCTCTGGATCCTCCGTGTGTTCTTCGTTCACTGGATACTGAAAAATCGTTTCTTCAGGCTCTGTGGAGCTCGGTTGATTGCTAGACATTGAGGACTGATTGAAGATACAAATGCAGGAATGTGCAGGACGGAGGTTCGATGCAGGACGCTGGTTCGATGCAGGTTGGATAGGGGTTCTGGAAATGGCGGATACTGGCAGGGAAATGGTGGAGATCGATGGATGGAGTGTGATATGCCAAGTCAAAATGATAACAAAATCCCATGATTATAGCATACTATCCATAATTCCATAATTAAGTTGTTTTATTTCAGGGAATATTAATGCAATTAAAAAAAATAAGAAATAAATAAATGTAATATTTTAAAATTCCTACTATGCCCTCAATGCACCCTTGTTGGGATTTAAGGTGCACGAAAGTTCTCACTGGTGCCCCGGTGCACAAAAGTGCTCAATCGAACCCCTATATATATATATATATATATATATATATATATATATATATATATATATATATATATATATATATATATATATATATATATATATATATATAAAGTATTTTTTTTTTTTTTTTATAATTTAATTATCCAAATATAACATTTTATTTTCTATTTCTTTTTTTAATCATTAATTTTTATTTGTATGTTTATTGTAATTATTAATGTTAGTTTATTTTATGTATTACTATAATTATTTATTTAAGATTATTATATGGTATAACTGGTATATTTTTTTTCAATTATTTATTGAGTATCCAAATCATTCTCTATTCTTTTTTTTTCATTTAAGAAAAATAAAAATAAAAACTAGTTGTAGTTTTTTCGTTCGGAAAATCTAAAACCGAAATGATATATTTCTTTTCTCCATTCAAAAAAATTCAAAATAACGACGTGTTGAAGTTTTTTTCGTTTAGAAAAAGTATATAATCAAAATACTTCGTAGTTTCTTCATTGCAAGTACTTAATAAAAATTTTAATTCTAAATGGTTTGGAAAAAAATCAAAAATTGGAATGGTTTATCGCTTTTTAGTCAAAAAAAAAAATTAAATTCCGAATGGTTTGTTGCATTTTATTGAAAAAATTGAAATTGTATTGATTTTTTTAATCTACGTTTAATTAAAATCAGAATGGTTCTTTTGTTTGAAAAAATCAAAATCATAATTATTTACCGTTTTTTGATCAAAAATATTAAATTAAAATCAAAATGGTTTGTCATTTTTTTATAAAAAATTTAATACCATATGGTTATCGTTGTTGTTTGAAAAAATATATAATCATAATGGTTCATCATTTTTTGATCAAAAAATTTGTCGAAATGGTTCATTGTTTATTTGATCCAAAAAATCAATAATGGTTGATCATTTTTTGATTTTTTTAGTTTTCAAAAAAAATATCATTATGATTTTGATTAAACAACGATAAAAAAGTACGAACCACTCCAATATTGTTTTTTGGATCAAATAAACGATGCACCATTTCAAAGAAATTTTTGATCAAGAAATGATGAACCATTATAATTTTTTATTTTTTCAAACAACGATAACCATCTGTTATTAATTTTTTATTAAAAAAATGACTAAACATTTTGATTTTAATTTAATATTTTTGATAAAAAAAAGGGTAAACAATTATGATTTTTAATTTTTTGAAACAAAAGAACCATTCTGATTTTAATTAAACGCAGATAAAAATAAATCAATACAATTTCAATAAATACAACAAACCATTTGGAATTTAATTTTTTTGACTAAAAAACGATGAACCATTCCAATTTTCTTGATTTTTTTTCAAACCATTTAGAATAAAATTTTTTATTAAGTATTTGCAATGAAGAAACTACGAAGCATTTTGATTATATAGTTTCTCCAAACGAAAAAAGCCTCAACACGTCGTTATTTTGAATGGAGATAAGAAATAAATCATTTCGGTTTTAGATTTTCCGAACGAAAAAAACTACAACTAATTTTTATTTTTATTTTTCTTAAATGAAAAAAAAGATAGAGAAAGATTTGGATACTCAATAAATAATTGAAAAAAAATGAACCATTTATACCATATAATAATCTTAAATAAATATTTATAGTAATATATATAAAAAAAACTAACATTAATAATATCAATAAACATACAAATAAAAATTAATAATTAAAACAAAAGGAATAAAAAAATAAAATGTTATATTTGGATAATTAAATTGTAAAAAAGAAGGAAATACTGTGTGTGTGTGTGTGTATATATATATATGAAAAGTATAAAAGTTACATAAATGGTCCCTAAATGTTTAAAAAGTATATAAATGGTCCTTGAAATTCAAAAAGACCAAAATGCCCCTGAAACTAACGGCTCAAGTTAAATGTCGTTAGTTTCAGGGACCAAATTGTTACAACTTTTCGATTTTAGGGAGTTATATTGTAAAAGAATTCTTTCAGTGACTAAAACTGTAATTCCATATAAACCACAGGAACCATTATGTAATTTAGTCAAAAATATTTTAGGGACTTACCGTTTGGTATCTAGATGAATATGAGTTTGTGTATAAGTTTGAAAGAAAAATAAATGGAATCATGAAGAGAGAGGAAACTCATGGGAGTAGATGGATTTTACTTTTTAGGAATGATTTTCGTAAATTTTGTTTCAAATAATGAACCAAACAAAAAATTTTAAACCCATCTTTTTTTTTTTCAAAACTCTTCAAAAAAAAAAAAAAAAAAAAAAACACCATAAGTTTACTCATTTCACCCTCTCACGTGTTTTTAAACCAAAATTACATGTCCACCTATAGTTATAAACTTTAACAAAATCTCACGCAATACATATTTTATGCACAACGTATCTTAATTTTATTCCATTTTACTATTTTAGGCAGGCATGCAAATGCTCAGGACAAAATAGAAAAATAGCGGCCTCTAATTTTTTTTTTTAACATAAAGACATATTGTATATTATGCACAACTTATCTTAATTTTATGAAAAAATTACTAAGAATGGTAATATAAAATACAAAATTTGATGATAAAGATGTAAAAAAAATTTGGACAAGAAAGGTAATGTAAAATCTATTTTGGCTGAGAAAGAACATAAAATTTAAATTTTAGACCAAGAAAGATTGTCAAATATTATTCTTTTACCAAACAATAGAGCATAAAATTAGAATTTTTACCTTTTAATTGGTCATCAATACATTTTATTTGTCAATTTGAATTTATGTTATCTTTCTTTGCTTAAAAATTTTCATTGTTACTTTTTTTATTTTATGATACTTTTCTTGGTAATTCATCCTATTTTTATTCCATTTTACTATTTTTTGGCAATGTAAATTTACACATATAATGCTGAGTAACATACTCCAAGAATAAATTAGGCTCGTGGAAAATTAAAATTTAAGTTCTATTCGTTAGTGTGTTTCGTTGGATGTGAAACAATAATCTTTAAATTGAGCCGATAAATTTATCTATAAATAGATTTTTTTTTATTGAATTTTAAATAATTTTAGTTGTTTCTCTATATAAATTATTGTTACGAAAATACTAAAAGGAAATTTTAGTTTCTTCAAATTTTATTCTAGAAATCAAACGCATCATAAGTTATAGTCATAGATGATGATTTATGCATTTTAATTGTTGTAATATACCATAATTTAATTGTCACTACAGCCGTAGTTGAAATCATTTGGTTTGCGGATTTCATTAGATTCACTGAGAATTGCCTTTAAAATTCTGTGTTTGGTTCGCAGATTTCAGTAAGGATTTAAAATCCCAGGATTTTTTAAATTCATTCCTTCTTTGTTATTTGAAAACTCAGCCTCCCCCCAGGATTTAAAATATCAGTTACCTTGCATTTTTCATATTAGCAAATTTTACTTAAAAGATAATGCAGATTATTTAACAAAATCATGACAAATGCAAATGATGCATAATGCAAATCTTTTGACAAAATGCAAATCCTTTGACAAAATGTAAATCCTAGAGAAAAAAATTTGCGAACCAAACGCCCCTTAAGTATATTTTGTAAACGTTAGGTAACAACAAAAAGTTGAATGTTGTAGGAATAGAACTTATGATCTGGCTTAATACTTTCTTAAAATCTTAAATCCAACAAGTTTGTAAGGGAAAAAAATGTTTAAGCAATATTTTCGAAAATAGAAAAAGTATGTTAACTTTTATTGACAATAGCTTTTTGTAAAAAAGAAAAAAGACTGTGTAAATTGATCTTTCCTGTTGTGTTGTAAAAAGAAACACATACAATACGTTTACAATTTTGGTAACTATTTTCATACGGTAAGAGGGAAGTTAAAATCAATATCAAAATGGACCAATAGTTTGTATTTAGTAGAGGCCCATGGGCCATAAAAACAATAATCGGATAAATAAAGCCCATAAACAAAAGGATAGTATAAAGTATAAACTACAAAATGCAATCAAAAGGCCCACACAAAATAGAATATAATAAATAAATTGGCCCATGAGAATGAGAAACGAAAATTAAAGAAAATGTATACTGGGTTATATCTTAAATCATTGTTTTTAAACTTTAAAAGTAGAAAACAAATTATTGGCTTTGAGTGTTTAATTAGGGTAAGGCTTTGATTGTTTACCTTTAAATGGAATCACTAAGAGGTCATTTTACCTTTGAATGACTTCTTAATGATTTCATTTAGAAGTAAACAAACAACTCCTAAGACGTTTTATGACTTAGAATAAGTCAAACTGGAATTTAAGATGTGTTAACCGTTAACAATGCAAGGTTGAATGCTATTATGATATAGCAACAATTGTTTAATTATAGCATTGAACTGGATTTTTTTTCCAAAATAACATCTTATCACCAAAACTTTTCTTAAATAAACATCCAACTTTAATTGATTGAGCCATAATAGCATTCACCGATAATTGGACGCTGACTTAACGTACACATAGGTTGCCACATCAGCAACCATTAGTGATGGATCTCCATGAAATAACAACATACTAAAAAAGCAATATACACATGTAGTTTTTTTGTTTTTATCTTAATTTTAATACATTAATAATAAGAAGAATATGATGATGATGGAAAATGACCGAGAAAGGTAACATTAAATTCTAAATTTGACAATAAATATAATGTAAAAATTTTTAAGCCCAGAAAGGATTATAAAATTCAGTTTTGACAAAAAGTGGTATCAGTGACCATTTAAGTATGTAACTTTTGAATTTCGTAATCCTTTTTCAGCAAAAAAAAAAAAAAAAAACCATTTCATGATCCTTTCTTGACCTAGAAAAATGAATTTCATATCCTTTCTTGGCCATAATAAAGTTTTTATGATCCTTTCTCGGTCTAAAATTTTTTACGATACATTTATTGTCAAATTTTGATTTTTATGTTATCTTTCTCAGTAATTTTCCCTGATAATAATAATAATAATATTATTGTTGTATTAAAAGCAATATAAAAACAAAAATTTACAGGTGGCAATGTATATTGTTCTTTTAGTGTGTTGCTATTTTATGGAGACCGGTCACTAATGGTTGCTGACATGACAACCTACATGGACGTTGAGTCAGCGTCCAATTATCAGTGAATGCTATTATGGATCGATTATTTGGAGTTGAATGTTTATTTAAGAAAAGTTTTGGCATTAATTTTTAAAAAATGGATCTCAATGCTACAATTAAATAATTATTTTAAGTTGCTTTCTATTACAAGCAGAAAACCTTATTATGATTATTGGAATTAGATTGAAGAAATTTAAAAATTAAAGTGTGGGTTTGACAGTTTGACATCAAGAAGTCAGTTCTGTGTGTGACTTCAATGGGAAAATTGATTAAATGAAAGATTTTGGAAGCAAAGTAAATTGCTATTATTGTATTTACATGAAATAAGTATTATTTTTGTAGGTGAATGGTACCAAGAAACAAAAGTTTGTGTAAGCAATTGAATGACCTTATAAGTATTCAAATCATTCTCTTCATCTTTTGTATGGGATTGTTGAAGTATTCTTGATTTTACACAAATGAATGTATCAAAGGCTTTTCAGAATTTTGATGTGAATTGAAATTGCTCATAAAACTCACCTAGTTTTGTTTAATGGCTATTGTTGTATGATTTTAGAGCTTAAAATCTATGTTAAAATGTTGTATTGAAAAGATAGGAATGTACATTCAGTCTAATAAGATCTTTTTTGAGCACTTATGTCTTAGAAAGGAAGACATTTGACATGTAATAATCAAAATTGAAGACATAAGAATGTATTCGCATATCTAATGTCTTAAAAAACAAACGGCACATTGTAGTTTGGTTTGGTATTGTATATTCTTGAAAACAACTAGAGCTTCTTTATAAGCATATTACTATCAAAGTATAATAATATGAAGGGTAACTTGTTGGTCAATTAGAGTTTGGTTGAGTTTTGAAAACGTAAAAGTCAAAATCTACTAGAAAATCGCTAATCGCTACACCATACGTTGAGGGGCGTACAATGCACATGGCTTCGTGACGCCCCCTAACTAGGTGTTGAGTGTGTGATATGTTGGTCGGGGGCTTAATTTTGAGCTCAAAGTTTGTGTATGAATGGGTGCTTGGCTATGACGCTGCATTGGGCTTCACTTATTTGTTTGGCCATAGTATGCACCCTCGACGCTCAATGCTAGATTTTGGTTTGTTTGGTTGAAACGTTTAGTGCGTTGATTAATATTATTAAAACATGTTGTAGCTAGCATTATCTATGCTCATTGTGAGCAAAATTTTTGTGGATTACGCAAATAACGTCTGTATTTTTAAGTAGGTATGTAGAATTTTGTTATTGGTCCATTTGACCGTTTAGTTAATTAAAATTAAGTTGGTGAATTTTAATTTTAGCAAATATATGATTATAGCTTTTTCGAAGAGTTGTGTGAAAATAGAGTTAATTGTTAATTGCATCATTTTAATCATATTATATAAAAGTTGTTGGTTTGTTTGATTAATTGAAGTTAAAATTATAAAAGTTGAATAATCAATTGGATATCAATATAAACTCATAAACTGGCTATACAAAAATTTAAAAATTTGGTTTTTTAAAAGTTTATTATTTGATTTATAAAATCACTATAAAATGGTGGGTGTACCATGAGCTATGTGTTACTATATAGCTCATATTACATCCCATAACAATGATTGTCACATGCATGTGGTCTTATCTGCGATACAATCATTCCACTCAAGATGAGAATAAAACTGTCGACATCTATCTCTCTCTACCCAATCTCTATGGGATCGCAAGATCTGTTGTTGTTGTTGTATGTATAATGTATGTGGTTTCAACTTGTTGTGCTAGTTGGTTTCTTGTTAGGTATGTACTCAACAACTTTTTGTTATCTATAACAACACAACTTCATAGATTTATATTCATATAAGATATAATTTTACAATGTTATGGATGGTAAAAAGATTATTATGTAATAATATTTTTTAATTTGGTCTCGTTATTTTATGTAGCAAACAATTCATGTATGCATTTGAGTTTTTTAGAGACATTATGCTAAATTTATCATGAGAAAATATTGTGCGTTTAGTTAACGAAAACTAGTCATTTTTTAATTTCAGTTTTCAAGTTATAGTTTTTAGAAAAAAACAAGGGTTTCTATGAAAAGTGAAAACTTGTTTAGATGATGAAATTTTAGTTTTAAGAAAAATAAGATGGGTGATTATAAAATAAAAAAATAGGATAGGTGATGGAAAAGTAAGAGAGAGAAAGGGAGTATTATAAAGAAATAAGATAGGTAGTAGAAAAGTAAGAGAGAGAATATGAAAAGTGGTATTTTAAAAAGTGAAATGAAAATTTATGAAATTGTTGTTAAGTAAACAAGTTTTCATTTTTATTGAAAATTGAGATGGAAATTTTGAAAATTTTCGGGAACTAAAAATTTTAAAGAAATAAACCATTTGACTTATTCAAAGTTTTCATTTTTGTTAACTTGTATCAAATATTTCAATGTGTTGTTTTGACACTTAGTAATCTAATCTTTTAATTTGTCTGACATGGATCGATCATTGTAGTTTTTTCATACCATAAAAAATAATGCTTGATATAGAACGAGAAAAGTAGATGAAAAATAATAAAACAATAAAAATTTTAAAGAAATAAACTATTTGACTTAGATCAAGTGGTCATCACCAAAGGTGGGAGGGGTTCCTATTGGTTGAGGTCTCGAGTTCGAGTTTTGCCAAGGGTGTTTCTCTTTAGGTGGAAGTGTGGGGTTTGGTCCTCACATTTTAAGTGTCTAACATTGGTGTTAATAACTAACCACTAACGTCTGCTGTTATAAAAAATAATTTAAAGGAAATAAAAAAGAAAAATATGACAATAAATGATGACATAAACAGTGTACCTATATCATTCAATGAAATAACCAAACTAACGTGGTTGAATTATATAACAGATACATACACAATATTACACGCAATAATAAATAACTAATTGTTTTATCTAACTCTCACACGTAAATATATAATTATAATTAAAAAAATCTAAAAAATCTATCTCAACCAATCATATTATATGATTATCCGAATTCTTTTAATTGGCGTTTGAATTTACGTTTAAAAAAATATTGCAGCGATGTGAAAACTAATAATTAAATAATAGTTGTAATAAAAAGTACTACCAGAAATTTAGTGTTTAACTAAACTTTTATTGTATGGTATCACAATTATCAAATAATCAGTTTTTAAATGTTTGAATTTATGTTTTAACTTGTGCAATTATCAAATAATCACTTATTAATTTCTTAACTTTTAAAAAAGTGTAGTATGAATTAACTTTAAATGTAGATAATCTATTATTAAACAATGCAATCTAAATACTTAAAATAATTTATTTGCATTACTACAACACAATAATATAATAATCACTCTTAATAATCAAAACCAAACAACTTCTAATTAATAAATTTAAAAATTAATTAATTTTCGTAAGTCATAAAACATATATTATAGAATCAATAATATATCATCCCTACTTTGTTAAGGGTTACAAAATGAACCAACTCCAGATCGAATTAGAACCTGATTTGTTCAAGTCGAACAATTAATGAGCTTGAGTACGAGCTTAGAAAATTTAACGAGCCAGACTTAAGTTTTAAATTATTAAACATGATAACTTATCGAGCTTTTTAAGCATTTTATCATATACATATTGAGTCATATTTTCGAGTAATTCAAGCTTATCGAATGATTCGACTATTGAACTATTTCTTATAGAGTCTGAGCTCTAACTAAATACAGAAAAATTATATAAAATATTAAATATGTGTGTGTTTTAAAGTCTTTCGAAACGAGCATAGGTAAAATCTCGTCAAGTCATTGGGTACCGTAAATTGTTCAAGCTCAAATCTGTTTAACCTCGAGATTAACTCGACTCGTTTTCACTTAATAAATGTTTATTAACAACAATCAACCTTTCTTTAATCATTAACAAAAACCCATAAATCCCACCAAAATCAAACTTCTCCTTACTCCATTTAGCTTTATATATATTATTTATATAAATTGCAGTTGTTTCCTTCACTCAAATTTGCTTTCATCAATTCATCTGCAATTCTACTGAACTGGGCTCCAAATCCCCACTTGCATGTTACAATTTTGAGCTCAAAAATAGGGTTTTGATAGAATTCTTCCCAATCAGGGGTTTCTGTTCTTTCATACAATTATGGCTTCTTCGATGCTCTATGGAGCTCAATATCTTGGATCGACCTCAAAAAGGTTAGGGTTTAATGTTTCAGATTTGAATGGCGTGACTTTTCCTAGAATTAATTCGGTTGGTAGAAATTGTAGTCTTCGATCTAAAACCCTAACTGTACCAAAATGTAGTGTGTCTGTACCTAGGCCAGCTTCACAGCCAAGATTCATACAACATAAAAAAGAGGCATTTTGGTTCTATAGGTTTTTGTCAATTGTTTATGATCATGTCATTAACCCTGGTCATTGGACCGAAGATATGCGAGATGAAGCACTCGAACCGGCTGATCTTGATAGCCGTGGTTTGATTGTGGTGGATGTTGGTGGTGGCACAGGGTTCACTACTTTGGGTATTGTAAAACATGTTGATGCTAAAAATGTGACTATTTTGGATCAATCACCTCATCAGCTTGCAAAAGCTAAGGAAAAGGAGCCTTTGAAGGAATGCAAGATCATCGAAGGGGACGCCGAGGATCTTCCGTTTGAAACCGATTATGCGGATAGATATGTGTCGGCTGGAAGGTATATTTCTCAAAAGGTTTATTTTAGATGTGTTGTTTGCAATGGTTGAAAGTTGAAAACAGTGTTTAGTTTGATTGTTACATGCAGATATTCTTTATTTAAAGCAATTGGTTTGATTTAAGAAATAATTGTGGGTGTTTGGATGTGTGATTTGAAAGTGATGTGGTGATTTGAGTAATTAAAATCAGAATTACATAGTTTGATAATCAATTGATTAAAGTTGGGGAGATGTAGGCAATTGAGATGTATTTAAACCAAATATTGCAATTTGAAGTTGTAATAATTGGTTTTGAGGTTTTTTGAGTAAATTAATTGTGATTATGATTTTTCCATTTACTAAGGTCAAATAATCAGCAAGGAGTTATTGAAAGAAAGTGATTATTTTTACTAATTTTAATCGGACATCTTTAAGCGTCTCGTTAGACATGTGACAAGCCAAGTCCCAAAAGGATGCTAGTGCTAGTGAAGCAGCATTTTATATTTTTATGAACCTTTTGACTCCAAGATTTAGAAAAAATGGAATTGGAAATCTTGGGTGGAAAAGGTGGTATTTAGTTGATGGTATCCACTATCCAATTATATATGTTATTTGAAATATCGTACCTTGAAAAAATTGGTAGCCTCTTAATATTAAAGAATCACAATATGCTTTTGTTTCTATCTTATGATGTTTTTTTCTCTTGAAAGCATGTGGTCAGGGGTTTATTGCTTTTTCCTTGACGAATTATGCGGGCATAACATCTTTTTTATTATTATTTTATTTATTATTTTTTTTTTATGGATGCTAAGTTAACAAGATTTACATGCTTAGGGACTAGAGTGCGAGGAAACACATAAATGCCATAAAGATACTTAGGAGGTGTTTGACTCACGGAATGAATTTTGAAGGAATTGGAATTTGTTTATAGTGTATTTTGAAATTTGGATTATAAAAACAATGAATACAAATATGTTTAGATTCCGTCAAAATCTATGGTTAAAAGAATCTATCATTCCTTGCATATGTAAATGATTTTAGATTCCTAACATTTCATACAACCCATTCCCTTAGCTAGCATTAAACAACATTCCACACCTCAACCAATCAACTACTATATACTATAAATTAAATTCCAATTCCTTCAAATTCCATTCCGGGAGTTATACATCCCCTTATTTTGCAGATAGGATTTCTTGATTATTATTTACCAAGATCTCTCCGTTGACCTCATATCATTCAAGAGGATTTTAGAGTGCTTAAAGTGATTTATTTTCATTTTGGGCGTATAGAAAAAAAAGAGCAAGCTCATAAATAAGTTCCCCATCATGTGTAACTTGGTGTGCACATTATTGCTGTCCCGGCTTCTCTTATTCAATACATGGATGTTTTACACTTCTATTTACATTTTCTGCATTTGGAAAACAGAGCAAATTTAAAGTTTGTGCTGGAATGAGGATTCAATGTGAGTCATTTATTGAAAATGAAAATAGCTCCATGATCTCTATTTACGAGTTTTTATGACCATTTCATTTCAGCATCGAGTACTGGCCAGACCCACAAAGAGGCATCAAAGAGGCATACAGGGTTCTAAAGAAAGGAGGAAAAGCTTGCTTAATCGGTCCCGTGTATCCAACGTTTTGGTTGTCTCGTTTCTTTGCAGACATGTGGATGCTTTTTCCAAAAGAGGAAGAGTACATTGAATGGTTTGAAAAAGCTGGATTTAAAGATGTGCAGATTAAGAGGATCGGCCCAAAATGGTATCGTGGTGTTCGTCGCCATGGTCTGATCATGGGTTGTTCAGTTACTGGTGTCAAAACGGAATCAGGGGATTCTCCGTTGCAGGTAATATGTTTTATCTTGTTACCAATAGCAATATTATGTATACAGTAACATTAGTTTAATTGGAGGTTAAATCAACGGCATCTTGCAAAACACATCAACTCGGAGGTTAAATGTATTATTCTTCTTTGTGTCTGGGTGTTTATTTTTATTTTTATTTTTGGGGGGGGGGGGGGTGAGGTGTGTGTTTTCAAGGTGTTTATTTCTACTTTAAGAATCAAATCAGATAACCAGTTGCTTACAGATATGTATATAGTAAAGCAATTTTACTTTTATATCAACATGAAATTTCATACAGCAATCCTGAATCACTTTTATTTTTATTTTTGTAATGACCCCATATAATCAACATACCTGAACACTCGGATTTGATTGAAGTCATGTCATGTTGCAATATTGAGTTTAAACACATATCTAAATACCCCTTTTCTTCATGTGTTCATATTTGTTCACTAGTTAATTATCTTTCTTCTATGAAAATGTACATTTGACTAAACACATAATTTAAGGGAAATAAGAATATTCATGTGCACCCAAATAAATATATTATACTTTGGTATTAGTGAAGAAAGGCAACTAAGTGATACTCATCTTAAGAAGCTCCTGAAATTGTAAATGTGATAATTTTCATGAAGCACCTAAAATGATCAAGTACTTTTTTTTCCACTATCACTTGTTAGCATAGTTCTATTAGATTATTATTATTATTTTGGAACGACAAACCTGCACAAGATTTTGTAAATCTTCACTACAAGTCTACAACCTTGTCCGGTGGGTCTTAAACTGTCACTTGGTTGGGGAGCAGTGGAGCACCTTAGTTAGATACTGATAGGCCGAACACCCTTTTGGTTCTCTTAGATTAATTTTCGATCTTCATTTATGGCTAAAATGTAACTTCTGGTTTTCTTGGATCAAAATGGTTATGTAATGAAACTTTGTGGTGTTTGTTGCTAGGGTCTAAAATCACACAGTTGATAATAATATAACCATACAATCTTTACACAGTCTAACAATTTGCTGACATCGCTTTCGTTGCTAGGAATGGTATTTATATTTTGTGAATTTTGGGTAGCGTTAGGGAATTTTTCTTGGTATCAGTGTGCCACCAGGTTACAGGTGTTCATCAGTTCCATTTTTTCAGTTGGATTGGTTAAAAGTATCTAAAAATGAAACTAGACAAATGGGTAAAATTAAAAAATAGGTAAAATTGAAATGGGTCAAATTGTTTAAAAGTCGCTTAAAGGCTCAAAGCCTACTCAAGTGTTATGCATATTTGAAAATTGCTTTATTAAAAAAAAAAACAAGTTGATTATCTTAATGATAGATTATGTAAATCACATATAGTGTGTATTTATGACGATTAAAAAATTGTTAAGCTAAGCCCAACCCGACCTAATCCAATTTGATCAAACATCAAAATTCAACCATTTCGATCGACTTAATTTGCGAATTGGTTAAAGCATTTGAGTAGAATCATTACTGTGAAAAGTTGATATTTGCAATTTGTGTTGCAGCTTGGTCCTAAAGTAGAGGATGTGGAGAAGCCTGTAAATCCGTTTGTGTTTCTCGTACGCTTCCTTCTTGGGGCGATGGCTGGAGTGTACTATGTACTGGTTCCTATTTACATGTGGCTTAAGGACCAGATCGTTCCGAAAGGTGAACCAATCTGAGAGATTCCATTGCAGAAGACAGATTCTAGTTTGTTTGGTCTTTGAGCTTCAATTTTAAGTTTAAACTGCAATATTCAAGGACTTATTGTGGAACATTTTAGTTTGTGGGTTCTCTGATTATGATTTTTATTTATGTTCTTCTTCGTTACTGCAGCACATCGTAACAAAGATAGTAGCACATCGGGGCATATGTACCCTAAACACAGGGTATAAACAAGTATGTTTTGTCAACCCTTCATATGGTGTGTAGTTGTTTACACCCATTTTTATTTATCGAATTCTGGAGGGTTATCTTTTAAGTATAATATAGAGGGTTCCTTGACATAAAGGTCGATGGAAAACAAACGCGTTTTTTATGTCTACGTTTACTTCTTATACAATGTCTAACTTAAGCATCGAAGTTGTACCAAAGGGATCCTGTATCATCTCAACGAGCCTTTTGTGTTATGCGGATTTTTCTAGACTCCATTTAAACGTAGTCCATCCAGATCTCCCGTCACTTCTTGCTCTTGGGTGTGTTTGTCAAAACTAGTTGTAGCTTTGTATTTTTAAAAGAGGTAAAGCTTTTAGTAGCTGGAGCTTTTGAGAGCTGTTAAGTTTTTTAAAAGAGATGGAGCTTTTAGTTTTATAAATGTGTTTGGTAAAAGTAGCTGTAGCAGCTGTAGTTTTTAGTATTAAATTACGTAAAAGGACATTAATATCAATTAAAGGTGGTAGTTTATGAATAATAGGGGGGTAAAAAAGTAATTTTGTTTGACCAAAAGCTCCAGAGCTTTTTAAACGTTAATTCTACTATCGTTTTATAAAAGAGTTTTTTTTTTAGAAAATGAAAGCTGCATGTTTTGCTTCCAAACAAAAGCTCCTAAAAGCTCTTAAATCCGCCCATGCCTCATCATAAGTCAATTGGCATTTTAGCCTTTTGCAATCGGTCTGTTTGACACCATGTTGTAGCTTTGGTTTTGCATGTCTCACTCTTTGACCAGATCTTAACCGTGAAATGTAAACTTATGATTTTAAATATGGATTCTAGTTTTCTATGTCTCACTTTCTTACCAGATCTTGGTGCGTTTAGTTACCGAAAATTTTCAAAATTTTTATCTCACTTTTCAACAAAAATGAAAACTTGTTTACTTTAACAACAATTTCATAAATTTTCATTTCACTTTTTAAAAACCACTTTTCATATTCTCTCTCTTATTTTTTTATTACCTACCATATTCTTTATAATACTCTCTTTCTCTCTCTTACTTTTCCATCACCTATCCTATTTTTTTTATTTTATAATCACCCATCTTATTTTTCTAAAAACTAAAACTTCATCATCTAAACAAGTTTTCACTTTTCATAGAAACCCTTGTTTTTTTCTAAAAACTATAACTTAAAAACTGAAATTGAAAAATGACTAGTTTTCGTTAACTAAACGCCACCTTAAGAGGTTGCCCATTTTTGTATTAAGCCTACTTCTTACCCATCTTTTTCTCTTCAAATAAAACAACCTATTCAGATTAAAGTTTTTTTATTACAAACATATGACTATCAAAATCAATTTCTTTATATAAACTCATAAAAACGTAAAACACTATAACATAAATAAGCAGTTAATTGAAAGAAAGATCAGTTTCTTTTAATCATTTAAGCTAACCGAGCTTATTTATAATAGAAAAAGGAATCAAACTTTTATCATTGAATAATTTAAGATAACAAACTCTATATATTTTTTATCGTTTGAGTTACCAAAACATTAGTTCTTTTAATTATTTAAGATAATCGATTACTTTAAAAAACAAAAATAAAAGTTCTGTATTTTTTTTAAGTAACTTGATTAATTTAAATAATAAAAAATATAAATTTGAAAATATTTAAGATAAAAAATAAGAGAAAAAACAAAATAAAAGAAGAATTGTCTCATCTCTTTCTCTTCTAATAAAAACGAAAAAAAAAAAAAGATATTTATTTTCTGAACAAAACACAGAGGGGGGATAGGCAGATAAAAAGCAACAAACAACAGAAAACTCATTATCCCCAAAAATGGCGATCTCTACACTTCAAACGCTAGCCACACCATCTCTGAACCATAATTCCCTCCAACTTTGCACCAACAGATCGCACTCACACCTCCATTTCACCACCATCAAATCATCATCATCATCATCATCTTCTTCGTCTTCACATTCCAATTTCAAATCCTCTCCTAAATCTAACAACAAGAAGAGATTGATAGACATAGGTATTGGGTTTCTAGCTGCTTCGATGCTGCTTTCATCGCCACTCGATGCCAATGCTACCAGAATCGAATATTATGCCACCGTTGCTGAACCCTCTTGTGAGCTTCAGTTTGCGCCTTCAGGCCTTGGTTATTGCGATGTCGCTGTTGGATTCGGTGAACAAGCTCCTTATTCTCAACTTATAAATGTGAGTTCAATTCCAATAGTTTCCTTCTTTTAATTCGATTATATGCATTGAAGTTTATAGCCTATAATTGAGGGTTAACTGCGGGAAATAGGCATCCTACTTTGTCAGAAATCATGATTAGATCAACCTACTTTAAACTATACTAATTATACTAAATTGATCACGATGGTAGCAACCTGCTATAAATAGAAAGTAGATTGCTTGGTTGTTAAAATTTAAAGTAGGTTGTTATAACGGATAAAAAGTAGAAAGTCATTGCTATAGCGGGTAAAATTCAAAGTAGTTTGCTATTGCTATAATCCTAAATTTTAACAAAATAGGTTGCTATAAATATAATGGAGAAATATTGGAAAGTACATTGCTAAAATGGGTAAAATTAAAAGTAGGTTGTTATAATTGTGAATTTAACAGAATAGGTTGTTATAATGGAGAAAAATTAGAAAGTACATTGCTATGATGGGTAAAATTTAAAGTAGGTTGATATAATCTTGAATTTTAACAAAATAGGTTGCTATAAATATAATGGAGAAAAATTAGAAAGTACATTTCTATAACAGGAAAACTCAAAGTAGGTTGCTATGATTATGAATTTTAACAAAATAGGTTGCTATTTCTTGCAATTAACGGTATAGTTGAATATCACAAATAATGATGTTGTTGTAAATTTGTAACAAGTTTCAAATCATGGCTTGAATAAAGTTTGATCCAGATTTCTTGTTTTATGTGTTTCTTTTGCTGATTGAAGTTTCTTATTGTTGGACTTGGTTGATGGTAAAGTTGGATTGAGAGGAAGAAGTTGGCTTGTTAATTTGTCATGAACCTTGAGATTGATTGTTATTAGTAAATCAATTTTGGTTTCATGGATATTTTTGTTGACCTTTTTTTTTCTGTCTCAAATTGAGTTTTTATAGGTTTAATTGATATCAATTTGTTTAGAATTTGAGTGAAAACGTCGTTGAATGTCATCCAGAATCGCGCAAAAGTGACACACATGCTTTAGAAGTATATATTTTATTCATAATAGTTTTCTAGGCGTCGAAAGGATCCTCGTATTTGTTCAATATTATGTCCAAAATACCGAAGCTCCTTACCTAATGTAGGATATGATTGACAAATATTCTTGGTTTCATGCAATTTGCAATCGAAAATCATCTTAAAAATGGTGAAAGTGCAAATTGGTAGACCATGTAGATCTAAGCCAAAGGCTCGGCGCCCCTGGGGTATACCCTAACCGGGTACAGTAACACCCTTCTAAAAAAAGTGCCTAATATGACCAGAGAAAGCAGAATGTATATATCTAATTTGAACTCTGTTTGCTCTTGTTTTCGTGGAAAGTTTATTACCAATATCTATATAATTCAATATGTTTGACTGGTGATGGATTGTGACATAATCGCTGTACAAAAGTCAAATAAGTCGTTATGAACACAACGAGAGAGGTTGAACTTCCGTCCACTTGAATTTGTATGCGATCTTTAAGACAAGTAACCCCAATGAGTTGAAAGTTGTGATCGAACTCAGGACCTCCTTTGTATGCAATCTGATCTAGCTTTTTTTTTTTGTGTGATGCAACTGCATATGTTTTGTATGATTGGATTCTCGTCAAATTTTCTCTTAAAATGGACAATTTAACCTACGGTATCACATCATGGAACTCATGCTTGTGGGACATCCCATTTTACAGATACATTATACTGCGAGGTTTGCAGATGGCATTGTTTTCGACAGCAGTTATAAACGTGCTAGACCGCTAACTATGCGTGTTGGTGTTGGCAAGGTACATATCAGTTTGTTCATCACTCTTTTAATTTGTTTATGTTTGTTTTTATTTCTGTATGATATAAATGTTCTAACGTACGTGTGCTTATTTATTGACATAAAATTATGTGGTGAAGTTTATCTTGTTTTCCTGTTTATACACGTTCTACGTCCAGGTGATTAAGGGACTTGATCAAGGGATCTTCGGGGGTGAGGGTGTTCCACCTATGCTTGTTGGTAAGACCTTCAAAAACTAGGGTTGTGCATGGTACGGTTTGTTGCAGTTTTTGCATAAAACCAAAACAGAACTGTGCAGTTTATTGGGGGTAATTGCGTAAAAACCATCAACTTGTCAACCTTTTGTGATTAAAACCCCAAACCATTTTCGTTGCATGAAAAACCCCGAACTGACTAAAAATCAGTAAATCAAGGTTTTATCAACAAGTAACCCGTTGAAACCGGTTATTAATCATACGTGGACCGGTAAATAACCTACGTGGAATAAGTTTTAATTGTTGAAACCGGTTGCCAAGTATTACACATCACTTAAACCCCCGTTGATAATTTTTAATTGTAATTTTTAAACGGGATTACATCATCAACGAGTGTTTAAATGATGTGTAATACTTGGCAACCGGTTTCAACAATTAGAATTTATTCCACGTAGGTTATTTATCTGTCCACGTAGGATTAATAACCGGTTTCAACCGGTTAACAATTGATAAAACCTTGATTTACTGATTTTTAGTTAGTTCGGGGTTTTCTATACAACGAAAAATGGTTTGGGGTTTTAATCACAAAAACCTGACAAGTTAAGAGTTTTTTGCGCAATTATCCTTTTTCTTTTACTCACCCATACGAAAACAGAACATGCATACACATAACAACACATGCATCTCAAGATTCTTGCTTTGCGTTTTGCGGGTTGGGGGGAAGTTATTTGCCGACTTGGGTTATAAGACGATATAATTTCCTTCCTTCCACAGGTGGAAGGCGTAAACTTCAAATTCCTCCAGAGTTAGCATACGGACCTGAACCTGCTGGTTGTTTTTCTGGTACTTCTCTATATCATTTCCTGTAATTATAGCTTTATCCTATCGGATATGTGCCACTCAGCCTTTATCCTAAAGATTCTGCGTAATTTGATACATTCGTGTATTTGTGTAGGTGACTGCAATATACCTGCGAATGCAACGCTTCTCTATGACATTAACTTTGTGAACATCTATTCGGGTAACAGAAAGTGACAGTGATCAAAGTTACATTAGGATTAGGAGCATATCAACAGCATGCCGCTGGCTGGTACACAATTATATGAGCCCTCTAAAGTTTTTCTTTAAAAGTTGTTCGCCGGTGATTATTACTGAGAATAATATGTATATATATTGTACAATTGTTTGTGTAACAACAGAACAATCTTTGGCATCTATTGAATTCACAGATGAGCCATAGCTTATCAGTCCACGCCAAAAAGACTCGTGTCGGGGTCTGCAAAAATGAGGACCTAACCATAAAACCGATAAGGAAACCAGCCTAGCCTAGCTGAACCTAGCCGGTGTATTTTTGAAATTTCATCTACGATGATTTTTATAAATTAAACGTCGAGTTAGTAGGTGTTGTTCTTTTAGACGAATGAAATATATCATATGGGTTGGTACTCGATCGGTTTTTAGTTAGACCTTGTTAATTGGCCATTAGTTTGGTTTGGTTCAACTCGAATGATGCACTTTTTATCAATGACTTAAAACGATTTTGTTTGGTTTGTAATGTGTATTTGTTACGAAAACATTTCAAACTAGTTTAACGGCTCGAGAGAGAAGCCAATATCCAATATCCATTAACCCAATTAATTTTTTGAGAGAGAGAGAAGCCGCAAAAGGAAAGGCTCACCGCTGGAGGGGAGCTGATGGGCGGGGCCGCTACCCCGGGGGCGGAGTTCCCGCCGGGGAAAGAACCATTTGGCAAGCCGCTGGGACAGTAGGGTGACCATACCCGTCGCTCTAAGGACTGTTATTTACATCATCTTTTTACTAGTCACGCATGTTTAACATGTTACATCAACCCTATTAACCAATCATGATTTAAATAAAATATTAAAAGAAAATGTCACATCAAGAGAATCCACGTTAAATCATAAAGGATAAAGATGTAAATAGAATTCTCCTGCTTACTCTACAAACATATCATATCATTCTCGGATAATAATAATAACCTATGGTAACCACATAACATGAATATCCATCCATCATTAGTATAAATCACAATGATATAGAATTTATAAGTAAGTCACCTGAAATCAACGTTAGACGTGTTATCGACATGTTTTCCTAGCATCATAAAAATAATTCTAATCTTGCATTTTTACTCTTTTTATTTTACATTTTTTATACCATGGATGGATGATTAAAAAAATGGTATATTATGAAAAAAAAAAACCAACATGTATTCATGTTTTTTGCGATTTAGTCCCTCCGTGTTATTTATTTCTAAGAAAGTCCTCGAGTTATTGTTTTCAATCCGGTTTTCGGAAAAAAATTGTTTTTTTTCATAATCAACAATGTCTTTTTTCACAAAAAGCCAACATATTTTCACCATTCTTCTCCGAAAAGTCCACAAATTTGAATACTTTTATTTTAAAAAATAAAAAAATTATAAAAATCACAAACAAATATATTACTTAAGGATTTTATTGGTAAAAAATAAGGGAAAATTTCGCAAAAAACCATCAAACTACAAGTTTTTTTCGATTAAGTCCCTCAATCAATTTTTTTTGTCTAATAAGTCTCTTAACTAAATAAAAATCACGAATTTGGTGTTTTTTTTTCAAAAAAGTTACAGGTGACCTGTTAAGCGGGTTGCAATTGCTGACGTGGATTTTATAAATCTATGATTTTTTTCGATTAAGTCCTCCAACTAAATTAATTTGTCTTATAAAATCCCTTAACTAAATTATTTTGTCTTATAAATCCCTCAACTAATTTTTTTGTCACATAAATCCATTATCTTGATAAAACTCATTTTAGTTGTTGTTTTATCAATTTAAGTGATTGTTTAATTGACACTCACGTAACACATGCGTAGATGCAAAAAAAAAAAAATAAAACAAAATGATAAATCAAAACGATCATTTTTATTGTTTAAAATTTAGTCGGGATGAATTAGTTAAATATAATTAAAAATTATGGTCTAGACAAACATAGGATCGAAATAATTATCATTTATGTTATTATATCAAACCAACTTATGTTTTCCGGGATAACGAACTTTTAAAAAAATTTATTATTTTCAAACAACCATCGTCGTTTTGAAAAAATATTATTTTCAAACCAACTTATTTTGGTCTACACAAACATGGCATGCTCTGTCATCGAAATAAACATCGTCGTTTTTAAAAGTTTAAAAAAAAATTGTTTTATTTTATCGAAAAGTTGAAAGGTTTAATTAGTTCAGGGACTTATTAAAAAAAATGAAATGAGGACTTAATCGAAAATGTTTATACTTTGATGGTTTTTGCAAAATAGGTTTAAGCATGTTAACCTGTTATAACAGGTTAACGGACCAATTTAAAAGTTTTAAGCAGTTTGGGGACTTATCAGAAATAAAAAATGAAATGGGGACTTAATAGAAAAAATTTTGTATTATGATGATTTTTTCCATAATTTCCTCAAAAAATAACACTGAGGGACAACCGCAAAAAACAAGAAAAACATGTTGGTTTTTTTAATATTAAACCCATAAAAAAATATTTTAACTCAATCTAATGTTTACATATCATTTTGCATTATAAATCTATGAAAACTCCTAAGATGTCAACACATATGTTTACCTCAATATACTTTCCAAACGGGTTGAGCTTAAATTTATGTTTATCTCAACACACATTTATGGTTCTTAAAAACTCAAACTAAAAACCTTGTTTGACTATCATTTCACGAAAAACTTTACAAAAATATAGGGTCTACAATGAAAAGCTTTCTTTACGGGATTAGCTTGAGTGACAAAAAATAGTAACAATTTTTGTCATTTTTATCATTAATAGTAACATTATTTATTTTTTTACGTTAATAACATTAACTTTTATATTTTTTATCGTTTATAATAACAACTTTTTATTTTTCTATCAATAATAGTAATTGGTGACCTGCAAAGCTGTTTAGCAGGTCACCAACAACTTTTTAGTTATAAAAAATAGTAACAATTTTTCATTATTTTATCAATAACAGTAACATATCAAATTAAACTCAATTTTTTTTTTTTTAGTTTTTAAAGATTTATAAACACCAAAATAAACCCAATTTAATGTTTCATATTTTGTTGTGAAATTTTATAGTAAAATTTTAGTTTTTAATTTCATCTATTATTTATTTATTAAAATTTTATTTAATTAAATTACTCCTATCTTTAGTCACTATTTTTTAATTTTATTAAATTTATTTATTTATACCGTTTCATTCATATTTCGTAGTATTTTTTCATTCATATTATATATAGTAGTGAATAAATAATCAAATATTATCTAACCACAAATATTAGGAATATATATTAAAAGTTTATAGTGTTACAAAAAAATAAAAATGATAAATAAATGTAACACCCTCGAAGTAATCCACAATGTCACGTAAATAACACATCATCCGTGACATAATATAACAATCCCTACACTATTCCCAAGATATATATAAGAAAACCCGATAATTTTTAAAACATTAATTACACAATAACAGTCACGGAAATCCCTGAATATAATACAACCTATCCGAAGTATATATAAACAGTCCACAAAATATAACTACCTCTACAATAGCTAGCTAACTCCCTGATCACAATAGAATGTAAACCTACTTCGGTCCAGCAAGCCTACTAGCAGTCCGGTCACCTGAGATACACACAACATCACACACAGGTCAGCTAAAGCTGGTGAGGATGCACGGGTTAGTGTACGATTATAAAGCTCAATAAATAAATAACTCAATAATAAAACGTTCAGTGTTCTCTACTGAACAAGTATATGAGATCCCACAAAGTAGCTGAATAGGTACTCAACTCGTGTGGATGAATCCACGTACCCAAATCCCTAGACCGCACAAAGCAGTCGTCAGGACTCAAAAGGAAATCGGGAGCGACCCGACCCCTGCCCAGCCGTACGGTTTAGTATCTCAATAGCTCAAGTGTCTCAAATCTCATATTTAAAATAAAGTTCACAATAGCTCAGTAATACATGCATGATAGTATCTCAATAAAAACTCGTAAGAAAACTCATGATATCTCATAAAAAGCTCAGTAAAAGATCATGCAAAAATTAATAAATAATCGTACAAGTATCTCAACAAAAACATGCAAACTCACCTGCCCAGTTAGCTATACTAAGTCTCGGTTCCCTGCCCCTTCCCTACCCTGTCAACGCGAGACCCTGAAATCACAATATCACAACTCAATATCACAACTCGACCCAACAACTCTATACACAATTCTCAACAACTCATGAGACCCCAAAGACCCAAACACAAGACTCACCGAACCCGAAACCCTAGCCGCATCGCGGCCGCACTGACCCCATCGTGGTCGCGGTCGCGATGACCTCAATCTCGGCCGCGCTCACATCGCGGCCCGAGCTCGTGTAACATCCTCGGATTTAATTTATTGTAATTGGGATAATTAGATTGAACTTTTGTATTAAGTTAAATTACTAAAAATGTTTATGTATCTGGATATTTGGAAGTTGGTTGTTATTTTAAGAAATTATGAAATTCGAGAATTTTAATTTTAGTTATTAAGTATAATTGTTAAAAAGTTAGTGATGAATGAAAATATGATAAAAAAAATCAGTATTTAATGGAACCGGATAAGTTGAGGGGCTAAATGTGCCAATAGCCGATACTTGGGAAATAAGAAGACTCTTGGTCTTTCATTTGTTCATTTCACTAAATTCAACTTCAAGAAGCTCTCAATCCCTCTCTAAAATTTCTACTGAAATTTGATATTGTGGAAAGAAATTCGTAGATTTCATCTGATTATTATCAAGGAAACGATCTGAAACAAGGTAAGAAAATAAATTTTGAGTTTTGAGGTTACATTTTGAAGAATAAAGAAACAAAATTCAGATTTTTAAATCTGAAAATTTGTAATGCGTGTTTATTATAGTGGTTGGAAATCATTCTTGGAAGATTTCTGAAGCTTAGGAAACAAGAATCGTTGGTTGAATCGTCCTAAAAGGTTAGAAATCTGAATTTATATGAAGTTTTTGAGTTTTTGGAGTTTTTACTCATTTTGGTTGAATCTGGACGAATTAGTGTGTTATAAATGGGGAAAATGATGTAGAAACACCCCTTATATGTTTATCTAACATTAGATTTAATTGCATGTGGATAAAAATGGATATATGGAATTTTTAGTGCAAATCCCGTAGTTGCGACCTGCAAAACTGCATGTGAACTCGGCGACTTCAGGGGGAACTCGGCGAGTTCTCAAGAACATTTTGAATAAATCTTCAAAAATTCATAAGTGTTGGATCCGAATTCGGTTGGGACCCGAAATTATATTGGACCGAAATCAAATTAAGAACCGAACTCGGATGGACCCGAATTCGGATGGGTCAACCCCAATTCGGATGGGTCCAAAATTTAGATATGGATCCGAAATTCGGATATGAACTCGGCGAGTTCTATGCTGAACATGTGTAATTCGGATGAGTTATTAAGGACCCGAATTAATGGTCAAATAAACACACTTTTGAGATATCTTTTGTACTATAATAAGGCATATAATGGAGGGTTAATTGGGAATAATAACACCTCGAATGACGGTTTATAATATGAGTTTCGGATGACGGCTACGAATGTTGTAACACTTTAGTTTATACAAATTAATGCTAAATTGTTAAAGACCATGAAATGATAATATGCTTTCCTCATGGAAATGAAACAGGTCCCTTTTGGTGTTGTTTAACCCACAGTGGGGTACTTTGTGATCCGGTTGAAAGTCCGAGGAGAGATAAGATAATTTAAAGTTCAATAACGCACCCCACTGTGAGTACATATGATTTCGCATGTTTATATCTGCTTTATGATTGCTATTGCCTGCTGAGACATGTTGCTTCATTTTTCGTTTGGAATTCTACTAACTTGCGTAGATATAGATGCACATTCACATTTGTTGCATTGTCCGTTCATTTGTTGTGCATCTAACGATGGACCGGTGGGTCGCATCTGTTACTCCGATGTTACTGCGCTATATGACCCGGAGCTGATCCCTCCGAGGTTCTGGTAGGTAGTATGTCATCCCCGTTGTTATGTCTGTCTCAGATGGTTGGGTTCATACCGAGCTTTGGGCTCGTAGGAGCGACGACTCATGTGTGTCGTACTTTGTGTACGTGGAGAGTGCACGACGTGTGTCGTCGGTGCTACTCTTGTGGGCATCATAAGGATTTATAAAATGCGTAAATCTGTGTATTCACTAAGCATTCGCTTACCCCTCAGTTGTTTTATTTTTACAGGTAAGGGTAAATCAGTTGCCGGACCTTCTAGTTAGGTCGTGTGAAGATTTGGAAGATTACATACTACTTAATCGGTAATTGTGATTTGGGACAATGTTGTAATATGTTTGGGATGAATGTAATAAAGTTGAGTTTGTAGACTTAGTATTGGAACCTTATAGCACCATAGGGTGTCTGACTGTAATTGTATTATTTTATTTTGAATTTTAATGCTTCCGCAATTGTTTAAGTATTCAGATCATTATGTAATCAATTATGTGGTGTATAATCTTGGGTGCATTTGTAATTGGGCTTATTGTGGCAAGGGTGTCACAGCTCGGACCCAAACCGCTTGCGATCACCTCAAGAACATCGCGGCCTGCGATCACGGGATCGCGGCCGCGCTCACGGACGAACAGCAGCAGACATGCTCTGTTTTTGCACAGCCAGGGGTTTATCCCCTTAATCCATTTCAGCTCGATTTTAACCACAAATATATACTCGAATTCACTTATAAACATAAATAAACTCAATTCAACTACTTATCAACAATCAACAACAATTAATCCGCGAAATCGAGCTCAAAACTTACTTCCAAACTACACAAGAAGATGACGACGAATTGAGAGGCTGCAATCACGAATCTGAAGCTTCACTATCTGGTTTGGCTGCTGAAATCACAATACACACACTCACACTTTTGAGCTCTGGATTTGGAATGAGCTAAGGAAACAAAAGAGAAGGCAATATATACGTTTTGGGTTTAACTCGGTCCGATACCCAAAAATCCGATCCCGATACCGCAAAATGCAAATTTATATCCCCGGGTCCCAAATTAAATAATTAACCCAATAAAATAATTCCACGTACCTATCTCAAAATCGGGATGTTACAATAAATAAATATAAGAGTTAATTGCATAGATGATCCTTTAACTATCCCCAAATTGCAGTTATCGTCCTTTTTTCGAAAACGTTGCAATTTGGGTGTTTTAAGTACCAAAAAGTTGCATTTAAGGTCCTTTCTAACAGAATCCGTTAAATGTCTCTGTTAAGTCAGGGGTAGTACAAGGTGGGGGGCAGTACAAGATGGGTAGTACAATTTACTGGCACTGTCTTGGATGAACATTGCAATTGTAATTGTAGTAATAATAATAATAATAATAATAATAATAATAATAATAATAATAATATAATAATAATAAAAAGACGAAAATGCCCATGACTTAACAGAGACATTTAACGGATTCTGTTAGAAAGGACTTTAAATGCAACTTTTTGGTACTTAAAACACCCAAATTGCAACGTTTTCGAAAAAAGGACGATAACTGCAATTTGAAGATAGTTAAAGGACCATCTATGCAATTAACTCTAAATATAATAACATCTAAAAAAAAGTTAGTAAAGTTAGTAGTAGTATAATCAAGTAAACTTTAAATAAATAAATAATGATAGAAAATAAAATTTAAAATTATAGTATAGAATTCCACAATAAATTTTGAAACATAAATTGGATTTATTTTGGTATTTATGAAATCTTTAAAAAACTTAATAAAATAAAAAGCTTTAGGTTTTTAATTTGATATGTTACTATTATTGATAAAAATATGAAAAGTTGTTACTATTTTTGAAAACTGAAAAGTTGGTGACCTGCTAAACAGGTTTGCAGGTCACCACTCACCAATTGCTATTATTGATTAGAAAATTCAAAAGTTGTTACTATAAACAATAATAAATCTAAAAGTCAATACTATTAATGATAAAGAATAAATAATATTATTATTAATGACAAAAATGACAAAAGTTATAATTATTTTTGGTCATTTGCCCTAAATAAAATAATAAATGATAAAATTATCCTCAAAGTAAATTAATTATTTGACAGGCTTATGTAATCATCCTTTATGTTGAGTTTATTATGAAAAAAATCTACATGTTTTTTTATTTTTTTTTGCGTTTTCGTCTCTCTATGTTTTTTTTTTTTTCATAAAAGTTCTCAAGTTAATTTTTTTTCTTTTTGGTTTAGTAAAATTTAAACATTGAAATCCGGTTTTTTAGTTTTTAAAAACTGAGTTACTAATTATAATCGGGTTATAATATTCAAATTTCACTAAACCAATAAAAAAAAGTTACGGAATGTTATAGAAAAGATATAACGTGAAAGACGAACTTTTACATGTTCGAAACACACGTATATGATATATCAAGGGGTGTAAAGAAGTGTCACGAAGCCTAGCCGCCTAGCTACACGACTAAATGGTCACATTTTCCGACTAACGGTAGAGTTGCCGCCTCCGGTGGCCGATGAACGAAGATGTCCATAAATCCCGATGATTACTCGCCAGCGGAGACCTTAATTACCTTCGAACGCCCAATACCTCTCCTTCGACGACCCATACTAGCCGGTCCAGATGATTCACTCGTCCTCGGTTTCAAAGACCCTAAAACTTGGGCATCTGCATACGAATCGTGTGAGTCGAATATCATGCAGCAATGCGAGGCCGGTGCTCGGATTGGCTGTTCCATCAGCGCCTCCAGCAAGTGTGCACCGCCGTGGTGGAAATCTCTAATTGGCGGCGGTGTATCTAAAGAGGAATTAACCGAGAGAGAAAAGTGCGAAGAACGAGAAATGGCAGATTGTTTAGAAGCTGCAAGATTGAATTGTCGTAAATTCGCAGAAGATAAGTGTTTGCCTGCGTTTAGAGATGCTCGAATCGTAGTAAAAGGTGGTAGTAATGATGAAAAAGTGAAGAAGTGTGTGTTGGAGTTGATTTCTAGGGTTTGTATGGGTGAAAAGAGGGTTGGTGGTCTTGAATTCTGGAGATTGGAAGGTTCCTGGTCAGAAACTAAATCTCGAATTGGATTTTCGATTGTTAGAGGGAGTGATCTGTTGGAGAAGCAGTTTTGAAGATAAATTCAGCCATTAATTCAGATTTCCGGAGTAGATGTTGCAAAGATTTCAAGGGACCTTAGGCAGCGGTAATTTTTATTAATTGTTAATTTGTTAGCATCAAATATTGTAGCGCCATTGAATTTTTCTTGATAAATATGCTTACATACACTTGAACACTTATCTTTGTGTTTACATCTGGTTGGCATTGTATTTGCTGATAGTATTCTGTTAGAAGCTAAATATAGGTTAGATAGGGTCAAAATGTTGATGTACCGGCAACTCCAACCGGCCCACGTCTGACCGCCCCAGCCCATCACATGAGAGGTAAATCGAGCTAACCCAACGGTAAGACAAGATTCTAATGGCTTCAAAGTAGCAACTTTGTCACTATTCCCTGTCGAATCCTTGACCTTTGTTCGGTAGGGTCAAATTTACTATTGTCCTTTCAAACTGGACTAGTCTGTTAGAAGCTAAAATATTTTCAATAAAGTGGGCAGTAACTCCACGATAAGTACAAGTCATGGTTTTACACAAGTGTCTATCAAAAGCATTATCTACAATACCAAATGCTACAGACCTCCAAAACGCTGTGTCGGTGGCTCCTACTTCTTCTAAGATGCTCCTGCATCCAGCTCCTTATCTTCTAAGATGCATGGTTTAGAAAATATATTTGATTAGCATAAAGCCACCTTTAACAACCACTTCAAAATTTAGCATCTTTAACATTTATAAATAAACCAAGAGTGAAAGAGTGATGCTACTGGTTGCACAAGGCAATGCTACTGCTTTGGATAATGAAATAGAGTTACTATTAAACAATAATAAGGTTGGGAGCCTCCCAACAGTGCAAATGATATCAAATGTGATATGCTACTGAATAATATGCTTTTGGTTACTCTTGGATTAGTAACTAAAGCCATATACTATGAAGATTAAGTAATAAAATGAAGTAGCAACATTATAAAAGATCATGTATGAAACACTTAAGTTGTGCATCTCAAAATAACTTGCAACTCACCTCAGCCCGGTTACAATATGCTACCAGGTACTACAAGTAGCTATGGAATGTTAGCACGTGCTGCAAATGCTATTGGATGCTCCTAAAAATAATAAAATGGCAACTATGTATCTAATAATAATAAGCGACAACACAGTTTAGGATTAAAATTTAAAATCACAAAAAACTGGTCTGGGCCAAACAATGTCGCGGTCATAACCCTTCCTCTTCTCGTGACCTAGTTTGAGGTCACTAACCATGTCGTGGTCACGACTTGGCCTCGACCCCTCGTGACCCCGATACTGCCAACCATGGCCTTCTTCGTGAGCATGATCGGTGCCATTACCCCAGCTTAAGCCTGGGAGTGATCACGATACTTGCAGGTCGAAAGTTTTAGCACAAAAACTCATTTATAGCAATCCCATTCAAAATATAAACGTCCAAAGAGCTCACGTCTTTACTTGATTGAAGAAGATGTTGAGGTGATTAAAGCCTCGTTTTTGCTTCTTACTACTCCTTTCTTGTCCGGTGAACACTCACACATACACAGTGGGTTTCTTTGTAGTGAAGCAAATGAGGTTGCTCAATACATATTTTTATGCATTGGAGGTGGTTCGTGGGTTTTTTACTTGATACTCGTTGGCGTTTGGGTAACTAATTTTTAGATATTCATACTGCTATGCTCCAAATTTGTTTTACAATGTAATATAATTTTAACATCGACGTTTAAATCCATTTCCACGTGATTATTTAACTGGAGACCACTTGTCATTTCTCTCAACTATAATTGATTCACGTCAATATAATAAACTATTTGGTCAATGGAAAAATACACACATCTCGTGGATTTTAGGGATGTTACATTACTTATAATGAACTTTGAACATTCGTTCTTAAGTCAACACCTAAATCATTAAAACATTCAGTCCTTCGCTACGAAACCAACTGAAACACCGTGTATCTACAGGGTTTAAACTTACTTCAGTGCAGTATCTATCCCCTTAGTCTTTTGGGACTTGCTTTTTCCTTCAACAGGGGAAATACATTATGTGTTAGTTTGTCTAAGCATATGGCAGTGAGCCAGTAACAAATTATGTATTAGTTTGTCTAAGCATGTGGCTAGAATTTTGTTTCTAGTTAGACTGTTGTTCATTATCGTCGTGTCGTTCGGTTTGCCTGTCATCTGAACACCTATGGGGTTAATAATGCAGGGGCTCAGCTCAAAGAAATTATTAGATGGTCATGCATCATCTTGCCATATGATTCTTGAGATGAGTCCTTTATTACTCTTCTATACGGTGCTTCATTGATTGATCCAGACAAGGAAATCATATATGAATTATTGAATACATTAACATAGAAACTCTATGATGCTTCCTTATTGAGGTCCACAGTCCACTTATTGGGTCCCATTTGTGTAAGATTTTCCTTTGCATTATTGTAGGAAGTAACTTCATAGAAATAGAAACTTGGGGGCGCAGTGGGGTTTTAGGTTTATCATGGTTAGAATTTGCATTTGCTGGTTGAAGTGCAGAGACAATACCATAATGCATAAAGTTGAGAAATCACCTAGTAACTCCAGTAAAATTATAGTTACCTGTTTCAAAGTTAAATATGATTTATATGTTCACTGTTTTTGTGATCATTTGTATTAAAAAGTGGATCAAGTGCAGTTGTATTTTACTGCATATAGGTTTTCCATAACTCCATCGTTGATGATAGTTCAATTTGAACTTTTTTCCCTGGCTTTTGTAACATGTAGGGTACAATACACTCACACTCATCATCATATTTATAATACCGTGCAGATGTCTATTCTGGGTAACAAAAGTCTTCTTAGCATTAAAATCAGTCGTTATCTATTTTTATATTTTATAGACTTATAGTGTTGATACCAATTCTTGGAGGGGGAAGTTATTACTAATATTTTATTTTAATTACATATAAAAAATTAGTTGATCAAATTCACGTACCTATACTTTCACGATCATGCTGCTACGTCGTGTTGATCAACTCAAGTAAATAAATTAAACGATCCATTTGAGACAAAACTGTATAGAACAATTTAATGAAGAGAATGTCAATCATTTATCACCATAATTAATGATTTATGTTATGCATATGATGTAACCTTATTGATCATGAGAACGTATGTGTTTTACAAATCCTTTTGTTCAAAATATATCATTGAAAAGGTGTGCAAGTGATTTTGTGCATATTCTTTATCTTCCACATTCAAGTTGTCACCCAAATGTTATGTTGTGATTTACCGTTTCTTCTGAACAAATTGGAGAACATAACCCAAACAAGATACCCGATGAGCCTGAGTTTACCAAATGCCCTTGGTTTACTCGTCATCTTGATGGTATGGAATATTATTATTCGAATTAACAATTTTCATGAGCTAGCTTGAAATGCATCTAGTTTGATAGACCTTTATTAACAATCTTGTCGATTGGTTTGTTTGTCATCTTGTGGGATATTATCATTCAATTGAACAAATTCCATAAGGTTACTAAATTGCATATGTCCTTCACTTGCTCTTGGTATCACTTGATTGGTCTTTTCACAGGGAATCCATGTAAAAACTTCTAGGAGATTACTGATGTGTTCTTTCTGATAAAGTGGATATATTACAATAGTTAAAAGGGTCCCATGCATGATATAGATTGTCTCTCATACAGGTTTTTAGCTCTTTCTCAAGGAATGAAGTTATTGAATCCAGAGCTAACATAGAAGTTTCATCGCAAGATGTACAATAATTGTCTTGAAAATGGGAGTTTGAGCTGTTGAAAATGGATGGTTCATACTAGTAGCTATATGCAATTTCATAGAATAGTATTTAGGCATTTAAAGAAACGCGTAGACTTGGTTTTATTGGATTGATGTTAAAAGTTTGTCATGCCATTATGGATCATTCACGAGTACCAACTCATACCGTGTAAGCAATTTCATAGAATGGTACCAGGGATTACAAGAAAACGCACATGGGTGGTCCTATTGAACTTGGAAACTTTTGTCACACATTTATTGATTATTAGAGTAGTTTCTACGTCATCAGTTTGCATTTTCTGGTGGAGTTGCTAATGTTAGTTTGATGTCCAGTTGTCTATATTGCATGAGTCTAGAAATCACCAAATAATACTCCTATTCTCCAACCATCCAAAGATTTTAGTTATCTCAAAATTAATTATCTGATTCCATTTTTTTGTGGCAGAAGCAAATAGATACTGGATCTTGTGCCGTCTTTATTCATGTCTTGATTGAAGACGACACAAACTATCTGAGAATATGTAGAAGTATTTGATACCATATCTTATATGTAATTTGAACTACCCATATTCTCAATTTCTAGCGATTTTGAATAATGTCATTATAGTGGATTTTTGATATGATCATTCTGGTAAAATGGACATCTTTTGAAGGTTGCTTGTTCAGGTTCACATAGCCACTTAGTGGGTCCAATTTGTGTAAGATTTTATTCTGGAGTTATTAGCTTCATAGAACGACGTCAGCCATTAATTGAAATTTGTACATGTTGAAGGAGGAATTTTCTTTCTGTTTTCGACAGTGGCGTTTTACATTGATTGTGGTTAGGTTTTGAATTTTCTGGTTTAAGGGCAGTAATTCTTAGATGTCTACCATACAACAGCAAGTTATGAAATTACCGAGTATTTACAATACTATTTACTAAAGGTCCCCATAGTTGACTAGTAAAGATTCATGGTTCCCGTTTCAAAATTTATGTTTATTACGGATTTTGTGATCCATGGTGATGATACATGTTTCAATTGTAGTTTGGTTTTATTCTACTTATACATAATTTCAAAAAATATAATTAAAAGAAATAAAAACCATGCCCCTGTTTCTTCAGGACACCAGAAGTCTTAGTTCTGTAGCTATTCATTATTCAATTTATGGTTAACGGCCATTCTTGAAGGGGCAATTTATTACTATATTGCAGAACAAGTATTTTGACTAATCCACAATATCTTTAATTGTATGATAGTGGCATCTGAATTGGACTGAAAGAGAAAAAAGAAATCTAATTGTAATTTCAACTGTGACAAATTGTACATGAAAAAAAAAATTGAAAATAAGTTAACAACGTTTTTAGACTAACTTTCACCGGTTGATAGTTCTATTTCATATCTGATGTATTTTGAACTATTTCGTAACTGCACAGAATGCTATACGAAATTGAGTCTTGTTTGCTTTTATTTCTCTTTGATAATTACTAACAAATGAAGGGCCAATGAAACTTTGCAACAAATTGATCTAATGTTAAACTTTATATGTTTATTTATCATGATACTTATCTTGCTTACATGCTTTCTTTTCTTGTGGCTTTACATTCATCTCAGTTGGCTGAGGTCCTGTCAACTCTTCTCCAATTATGCCTCTTGAGGATTTGAAAGGTCAGTAAAAGAAAATTACATTGTAACTTCTAACATCTCTGCTCTGCACCATTGTTTACGAGTCACCCAAAGTCCTTTACCTTTCCTTTCCACAAACTGGAATCCAAATCATAATCAAACAAGAAAAGCAAAAGAGAAAGTTGATTTTAGAAAACCGTAAAGTCTTGAGCTAGTTTTTCTAAGCATATGTGTTGACTTTTGTTTTCTGGTACCGTTAGTCTTTCTCTCGTGGTGTCGATTGGTTCATTTGTCATCTTGAATCGTCACTCGAGTTAACAAATTTCATTCATGGAAATGTAATCGCAGATCGCTCCTCCACTCGATTGGTGTTTTCTATAGAATATTAGGGAATTCATGCAATAACTTCCTGAGAGATTTTATCATTTCATGTTAGCTTAGGTCTGGTTGTTCTGAGGTTGTCTTGGTCCAGTCTCGATCTCAGACCAACAGTCCTCAGTCCTGACCAGCTCCCCTTCATGGGTATATATTTAATGAGTACTTTTATATATATCATTTTATACGGTTCAAAGGAATTAACAAAATACATAAATTTTCAATTGGACCTTGAATTGTTCTGGTGCTCGAACCCACTTGGGCCTATACAAGATCTTTTCGCCTTTTGATATAAAAATCAGGATTGAATAGACCGTCGAGTATTATAGACTTCATACAAGTATACAACCTCCGTTGCATTTCCATCGGATTTGGTCGAGTATGATGGTTCTTATCAGCAGTTTCATGGAGAATAAAGTATATCAGGCATTAGAAATGGAAAAAAACCAGACTTTGAAGTTTATGGGTATATATTTAATGAGTATTTAAACTTTTTAATCAAGTGGACTTTACTTTTAGGTTTTGAATTCTGCTGTTTAAGTGTAACAGGTGCAGAGACTGACTTTTGATGTCTTAAGAAGTCACCTATTAATCTATTATTTCCCTCCAATGTTATTTGAAATTGTAGCTTCTCTGTATATTGTGCTAAGGGGGTCCTAACTGCAAGTGGGGCTGCAAATGAGTCGAGAGAAACTTTGACCTCGAGCGCGGTCTAAAAAACCCGAGCTCAAATAATTTAACAAGACGAGTTTTTTGAGCCTTATAAGTGTATGTATATGGTTGCAACCGAATTGAGCTTTAATTTTTCATGCTCGTTGAGTAACTTGAGCGATGACTATATCTGGTCGAACTTTTATAGAGATCTAACTCGAACCAAATACTGGGAATGTAATTCAAAAAATGAGTTAATGTATTGAATATAAAGTTTATCAAACATTTTGACTCAAGACTGGACAAATTTCGAGTCCTTGTGGAGCTCGAGATTGGCTCGATTTGTCTGCAGTCTTAAGCAGTCAACCAGGGTATTGCTCTATCTAAGAGAACTTAGATCCAATAATTGGTTTTGTATCTAAGAGAACTTAGATCCAATAATTATTCAATATGACTGATTTGAAAGCAAGGGATGTTTGGTTCGTAAAATGAAACTTTAAGTAATTATTTGAATTTAGTTTTTTTAAAATTATTAACATTCATACCGAGTCATACATGAATTTTTCAATCCATATACGAATTAGATTCCAACCTCATTTTTAACCAATATTAAAACTATTCTTTATCCCTTGCCACCAAACATGCTAGCAATTTAAATTTTAATTTCAAATCTTTTGAACTTTATTTATTCCACGAACCAGACGCCACCAATGGTTTTCAAGATCAAGATATCATATAGGATCGATTCGTCATTGTAAATTTGGGGTCGTAGAATCAAATCGGGATCGTAAGATTCTTCAATAAAAAAGTATTAGTTTTTAATTTTTTAAGGTATTGTAATTTATAAGGTTATGTCATATAATATTATAACACTTCAAATAGATATCTATATATAAAATTCGAAAACCACATGCGTTTATGTATTGATGTTTACAATCATGCAAAAAAGTCAATCAATCTTACGATTTAACTTATTATCGTATCCGGTTAATTGTAGGATCAATATATTTAGAAACGATCCTATGTATGATCCTACAATGAAATTATACTTCATTCATTGATTTCTTATTGATTGGTTGACAGGTTTTGAATAAAATGAAATTATACTCCATTCATTGCTATTATTCTGTTTAGTTTGTAAAGTGTAATATGATAAGTGAATGTACACTAGGTGGAGTAAGATTGGATGTAGTGGGTTAGGGTTGGGTGGGTTAGGTGAGATATGGTTAGGTAGGGTCAGTGGGTTGGGTACGAAATGATTTTTTTTTTTTTTTTTTTTTTTTTTTTGGGGGGGGGATATGATTAGGTAGAGTAGGATGGATGGGGGTTGGTGGATATGGTTAGGTAGAGTAACGTAGGGTGGGTAGGTATGGTTAGATAGATTATGTAGGATGGATGGAGTAATGTAAGATAAGGTAGAGTATAGTTAGGTAGGGTAGGGTAGGGTGGGTGGGTGGGTGGTGTAAGGTCGGTAAAACAATTATTTTATGAAATGATTTACTATTTAGGGAGAATTTCATATATACCCCTCCAAAACTTCATAATATCATATATACCCAACCTAAACTTTTAATATCATATATATCCCTCCTAAACATCATAATATCATATATACCCAATTTTAATTATTAATATCACATATATCCTTCTTAAACATCATTAATATCATATATACCCAAATTCATTAATTTTATTATTTTTATAACATTTAAAATTCATAATTAATATTGCTTATTAATTAATGACTCTTACACTCTTACTCATTTCTTCTTTCAACTAAACTTCAAAATATCATATTTACCCAAATTAAATAAAATTATCATATCCCTTTTAATAATTTTATATAATTGATTTTTGTAAACTTTACTAAATAAATTCTTCAAACTAAAGCAAATTAACATTAAAAATAAAAAAAAGTTGTATATGTTTTTGCTCGTTTGTAGTCAAATTATATCGTCTTATTATATTTTCTTATTTTTTTTACAGTAATCTATATACATATTATGTTCTTTTTTTTGTCCTTTTTCTTTTCGAACTTTATAGTTGCATCACTTTTTTTTTTTTTTAATTTTGTATATATATTTTTATTGTATTCTAATACATTAGTTTCTAATCTTTTTTCAAGTTTGCATTCGTTTTATAACTATTGTTTATTTAGTTTACTTTTTTTAATTTTTATATTTAGTCAGAAATCTGAGTTATAACTTGTTATCCGATGTACTTAGTTGTGTATATTTTGTGTTAACTAACAAGATTATCGTTAACACAAAATATATACAACTAATTACATCGGATACCAAGTTATAACCCATAAACTAGATTAAATATAAAACTTTAAAAAAAAATAAACTAAATAAACAATTGTTATAAAACGAATGCAAACTTGAAAAAAATTTGAAACTAATGTATTAGAAAACAAAAAATATATACTAAATTAAAAGAAATGTGATACAACTATAAAATTCTAAAAGAAAAGGAAAAGAAATAACATAATATGTAATTAATTGTATATAGATTACTGTTGAAAAAAAAAACAAATAAGAAAATATAATAAAACGATACGATTTGATTGCAAACGAGCAAAAACATAATACAAAATTTTTTTTAATGTTAATTTGTTTTAGTTTGAAGAATTTATTTATCAAAGTTTACAAAAATCAATTATATAAATTTATTAAAAGGGATATGATATTTTAATTTAAGTTGGATAAATATGATATTTTGAAATTTAGTTGAAAGAATAAATGAGTAAGGGTATAATGGTCATTAATTAATAAGCAATATTAATTATGAGTTTTAAATGTTATAAAATAATTAAATTAATGAATTTGGGTATATATGATATTAATGATGTTTAAGAGGGATATATGTGATATTAATAATTAAAATTGGGTATATATGATATTATGATTTTAGGAGGGATATATATGATATTAAAATTTTAGGTTGGATATATATGATATTATGATGTTTTGGAAGGGTATATATGAAATTCTCCCTAATATTTAAAAAACCAATTTTCATTCTTCTTTTTAATAATTAAGGCATTGGACTTTATTTTCTTACTGTTTTAGTCATTGTACTATTTACCGGTAATTATCGACCAAACAAGTCACATATACATTTTGGATGATGCAAAAATGTCAAGTGTCTTAAATAGCTTTTTTTTTAAAAGCAGGAGCTGAATCGTTTAAAAAAAAAGGAAAAATTCGGTGTTTTTCGGTATTCACGTTAAAAAAAAAAAGAGTAAAAGACATTTTTTGTCCTTGTGGTTTGATGGTTTACCCGGATTCAGTCCCTTAACCATAATAAGGTCAAATTTCATCCCTATTTTGCTAATTTTGTGCCCTTTTAGTCCCTCGTCCGTTAAACTTAACGACACAATCGTTAAATTTGTAAGAATGCCATTTTTACCTTTTTCATTGAGACGCTTTTAGTCCCTATGGTTTTATTATTTACCCATTTATAGTCCAACATTTATTTTATTGAGTAAATTACATAAATGGTCCCTGTGGTTTGCATAAAACTTTGGATACGGTCCCTGTAGTTTCAATTTTGCATAAACAGTCCTTATTATCACTGTTTACTTGCAAAAATAGTCCCTCTGCCGTTAACTTTAACAAACTAGTGGTTAAATCTTTTATAATGACCATTTTACCCTTTTCTTTGATAACATTTTGGTCCCTCAAGTTTGTACTTCATTTTAGTTTTAGTCCCTCAAGTAAAATTTTTTATTTAACTATTTTATTATTATGTTATTATTATTATAACTATTATTATTATTATTATTATTATTATTATTATTATTATTATTATTATCATCATTATCATTATTATTATTATCATTATCATTATCATTATTATTATTATTATTAATTTTTTTTTTGTTTATTGAGTTTCCTATATTTTAACATATTTTATAATTTAAATTACAAACTTAATTATTTCTATTTATCATAAACAATTGTATCAAATTAGAATCCATTTTCTTTTCTAGCTTTTTCAAATGAAAAATACAAACATTTTATATTGTAGTTTCCAAACCAAAAATTTTTGAACCTTAAGCTTTTATTTATTTTTTCAAACGAAAAGAAGATACTAACCATACATATTTTAAGTTTTTTCATTTTAAAACGTAAAAAGCTACGAAAACCAATCCGTTTTTTAGTTTTTTTCTGCACCAAAAAATTCAACTCATTCCGATTTTTTGTTTTGGAAAAAAAAAATAAATACAAACAATTCTGTTATTAGTTTTTGCAAACGAAAAAACCACGAATAATTCTGATTTTCAGTTTTTCCTAACAAAAATCAATTTATTTTTCTAGTTTTTCAACCAAACCATTACCTTTTATTTTTTTCTCCGAACGAAAAACTACGAACCATTACGCTTTAAAGTTGTTTAAAAAATGAAATAGAGTGTATTCTTTTTGTTTGGAAAAACTAAAAAAATTGAATGATTTTTAGTTTTTTACTATTGAAAACAGTTTAAAACGTAATCATTAGAATAACGTAAAAATCGAACAAAAATATAGTCTCATTTTGATTTTTTAGCTTTTTCCAAACGTATAAAATTCGATTTTTCAAAAAATGAAATAGTCTATTTTTCTGTTCAGTTTTTATGTAATTATAATCATTACGTTTTTAACTTTTTCAATCGTAAAAAACTACAAACCATTTCATTTTTTTTGTTTTTCCGAACAAAAAGGCTACACACTATTTCATTTTTTTTTAAAACTTTAAAACGTAATGTTTCGTAGTTTTTCGTTCGGACAAAAAAAAAATAAAAGGTAATGGTTTGGTTCGAAAAACTAGAAAAATAAAATAATTTTTTTGTTTGGAAAATCTGAAATTCAGAATTATTCGTAGTTTTTTCGTTTGCAAAAACTAATTACAGAATTGTTTGTATTTACTTTCGTTTCCCAAAACATAAAATCGGAATAGGTTGAAACTTTTGGTGCAGAAAAAAATAAAAACACAAATTGGTTTTCGTAGTTTTTTACGTTTAGAAAATGAAAAAAACTAAACATAAATGGTTAGTAACTTTTTTTCGTTTGTAAAAAGAAATAAAAGCTTAAGATTCAAATTTTTTTGGTTTGGAAACTACAATATAAAATATTTGTATTTTTCATTCGAAAAAGCTAAAAAAACAAAATGGATTCTAATTTGATACTATTGTTTATAATAAAAAAATTAATAAGTTTGTAATTTAAATTGAAAATATATTAAAACTGGAAACTTAATAAACAAATAAATTAATATGTAAAAAGTTAAATCAATAATAAATAATAATAATAATTTTTATAATAATGATAATGATAATAATAAATAATAATAATAATAATAATAATAATAATAGTAATAGTAATAATAATAAAAGAGTTAAATAAAAAAATTTACTTAAGGGATCAAAACCAAAATGAACTACAAACTTGAGGGACCAAAATGTTATCAACGAAAAGGGTAAAATGGTCATTATAAAAGATTTAACCATTTGATTGTTAAAGTTAACGGTAGAGAGACCATCTTTGCAAGTAAACAGTGATAATAAGGACCGTTTATGCAAAATTGAAACCACAGGGATCATATCCAAAGTTTTAAGCAAACCATAGGGACCATTTCTGTAATTTACTCTATTTTATTTTATTTTATTTTTATAATTATATTATTTATAGATATACTTAATTTATTATAAACACACTTATTTTATTTATAAATATACTTATATTTTAATATTTTATTTACATTTACTATTGTTCGTATTTTATTTAAAATTTAACTTTTATTTTAATTTAAATATATATATCTTTACTAATTTATTTAAAGTTCATCTTCTTTATTAATTTTAATTTTTATAATATTATTGTTGACATTTATATATGTAATTTTGTTAGTTGTGTTTAAGTAGATATAATATCGTCGATATTTTTCCTCCAAAGTCACTATTTCTTCAACTATCTTCCAACCTAATCAATTATCGACACATAAATTATATACATATGTGAATATTTGAACAAATAATGACATTGGAACATACTTGAAAATATTATAGACACACACACACAGATATATATATATATATATATACATATATATATATATATACATATATATATATGTATATGTATATGTATGTATATATATATATAGAATATGGTTCGAGGGAGTACCACTACTTATACAGCGCACCAGAAGCTACCACTTTTAAAAAAAAAATTTTAATTTTTTTATTTCATAAACATGTTTTAATTAACATTATGAAGATTATATGTGAATTTCACATACATTCACAACTTCTAGCTCCTAAAAAATGATGTGAACGCACACTTACATAATTTTGCATATATGTGGTGCATGATTTCATGCACTTAGAGTGTTCGAATTTGCGTGAAATTCACATATTATCTGTGTAATGTTAATTAAAACATGTTTGTGAAAAAAATTTCAAAAAAATAATTTTACGAGTGATACCTTCGGGTGCGGTGTGTAGTAGGTAGTACTCACTTGAACATATATATATATCCAAGACATAAATTATATACACATAAATTATATACATATATATATATATATATATATATATATATATATATATATATATATATATATATATATATATATATATATATCCAACACATATAATATAATTTATGTGTTGATAATTGATTAGGTTGGAAGATACTTGAAGAAATAGTGACTTTGGAGAGGAAAAATATCGACGATATTATATCTACTTAAACACAACTAACAAAATTAGATATATAAATGTCAACAATAATATTATAAAAATTAAAATTAATAAATAAGATGAACTTTAAATAAATTAGTAAATATATATATATATATATATTTAAATTAAAATAAAAGTTAAATTTTAAATAAAATACGAACAATAGTAAATGTAAATAAAATATTAAAACATAACTATATTTATAAATAAAATAAGTGTGTTTATAATGAATTAAGTATATCTATAAATAATATAATTATAAAGATAAAATAAAATAAAATAAATGTTGGATTATAAATGGGTAAATAATAAAACCATAGGGACTAAAAGCGTCTCAATGGAAAGGGTAAAAATGTCATTCTTAGAAATTTAACGGTTGTGTCGTTAAGTTTAACGGACGAGAGACTAAAATGGCACAAAATTAGCAAAATAGGGATGTAATTTGACCTTATTATGGTTAAGTGACTGAATCCGAGTAAACCATCAAACCACAAGGACCAAAAATGTCCTTTACTCAAAAAAAAAAAAAAAAAAAGTGATGGTTATTGGTTAGGCATCCAAAATTTAATAAAAACTTGTTCTTTTCATAGATGTGTGTTTCACAAAAAGTTGGTTGGTGATGTCAATGGGGAAAAACTCAAATCCAAAAGCTATTCTGGTCAAACAATTTTTTAAGTCAGTCAATACATATCTTCCTTTGCATAACAATTGAAAGAGTACTTGATTTCGTCTTTTGCATATAATAAAATAATTGGGGAAAATTCCATATATATTTGGGTTTATTATGAAAAAAACCAACATGTTTCCATGTTTTTTGCGTTTTCGTTCCTGCATGTTATTTTTTCCCATAAAAAACCTCAAGTTATTCTTTTCTTTTTGGTTTAGTGTAATTTGGACATTAGACCCCGGTTATAATTTGTGAACCGGGTTTTAAAAAACTGAAAAACCGGGTTGTAATGTCCAAATTTCACTAAACCAAAAAGAAAAGTATAACTTGAGGACTTTTATGGAAAAAAATAACATGGAGGGACGAAAACGCAAAAAACATGAAAACATGTTTTTTTTCATAATAAACCCTATATATTTTTATAAATTTTAGATATTATGCAAATATTCTTACAAAATTTCTTATTACGTATATATCTATCTAAACCTTTAAATCTCACGTGTACATCCAAATGATTATTTTAAAAAAAAAATTTCATTTATAAAAATATAATATATCATTTTCTTAATTAATTTATTATTGAATACCTAAACTACCCTCGTAAACCCTAACAAAAAACACGGCTCTCTCCTTCCCATGCCGACCTTATTTTCCATCACTTGACGTTTCGTCTTCATCAATTGTTGCTATATCATCGACTGCTACAATCATTTCGACTATTGCTACAATCAACTGTTGCTATACGACTCCAATACTTTAATTGAATTGCTACATTGGGAGGACGATGTAGTAGTTGACTGGAGCAGTCGACGATGTAGCAAAAATTGATGGTGATGACACGTCAAGTACTCAAGTGATGGAGAATAAGGTTGACGTAAGGAGGACGAAAATGAAGGAACCGTGTTTTTTGTTGGGGTTTACGAGGGTAGTTAGGTATTCAATAATAAATAAATTAAGAAAATCATATCTTATATTGTTTAAATGATAAAATAAATTTAAAATGATCATTTGGATAAGTTTACAAAGATATATGCGTGATATTTAAAGTTTATAAGTGTATATATACAAAATTCTTCTATAAATATTTTACAAAATAAAAATGTATATACATATGCTATCAAAACATCTTATTGAGGTACTAAAATATTAAATAAGCATAATAGCCACCAAAGTAGGGGGCAATTTTGTTTCCTTCATGTTAATCCCATAATAAGATATTTAACACAAAGAAAAGGTTATAAAGTGATAAAAAAAAATTCCATTTTTTTTTTGTAAAAATTATAGCTTAAGTATGTAATATAGGGTTAATATGAGAAAAATTAATGAACTTTTAACATTCAATAAGATAAAGGAGTTTTTTGTAAGGAGCTTTTGATAATTTTTATTGACTTCATCTTTTGATTTGTGAAAACTCAGATCCAAAATCTCCATTTGGTTGATAGGAGCCTGGGGTTTTTTTTCGGAATTGAAATCTCTAAAAATCTTTTTTTTCGAGAAGCTACTTCAAAATGATCAATAAGATTTTAGTCGAACAGAACTACCTTTTTACATTCCTAATAATGATAAGTATAATTTTTTTATTAACTTAGTATTGAGGTTACAGCTAAAGCAACAACTACTTTTATCAAACATATTCATAAAACCAGAATTTTTGGCTCTTTTCAATAGCTACAGCTACAAAAAAAACTTCGACAACTAAAACATCCAACTCGAACCTTCAATTAGTTGTACCAAACATATCCTAATTCTAACGATTTTTTTCTAGTATTTAAATTATTGAATTTTATTTATTTCTTCTTGGTTTAATTTCTAAACTTTTATACTTCTTTTGTCCGCCTATGGCTGTAAATACTAACTTGACCGATCATTGTATGTTTTCATGGATCAACACCGTCTGTCGTCCCCCTCCCCCAACCCCCAATCGTCATTAATGCCTCAAAGTTAAAGCAATACTGTAAAACCAATTTTGTTCATCGACTCAAAATCTAATTCAAAAAAACGATAAAAGTACAATTGTTCATCGTTTATATAATTCATACTTAGAACAACTTAAAATTGTTATGTGGTATGTATATTTGGTTGATTTTATACCATCTGCTGCTTAGTCAATTTAGACAGAAGTTTCTATAATAAACAAGTCTCTTGTATTTGTCATATATAACTAGTCAGTCTCCAAGAAACCAAATAAAAGAGTCCTGGGCAAACCATGCTTGTGAACCAAGGGAACTCCTTCTAAGTTCTAAAGATGGTCCCCTTTTTAATTGGATTTTCTGCATGACCTATCAAGTCTTCCACTCTTGGCTACTTGTGCCTTCCATTCAATGCAATATTGCACACACACACACCCACACACACACACACACACACACACACACACACACAACACACACACACACACACACCACACACACACACACACACACACACATATATATATATATATATATATATATATATATATATATATATATATAATATGGCTACAGAGAATATCACTCATTATATAGCGCACCAGAAGGTACCACATTTAGAACAAATTTTACGTTTTTTATTTACATGTTTTGAATAACATTGTAAAGATGATATATAAATTTCACATACATTCACATCTCCTAACTCTTTAAAAACGATGTAAACGTACACTTACATAAATTTGCATGTATGTGAACGTATATTTATATGATGCATGATTTCGGGCACTTAGAATGTGTGAACGTACGTGAATTTATATATCATATTTGTAACGTAAATTAAAATATGTTTATGAAAAAAATTCAAAAAAAGTACTTTTACGAGTGGTATCTTCTGGTGCGCTGCACAATAAGTGACACTCACCTAAACTTATATATATAGGGGTGGGTTCAATGGAAAACCACTATGCACCTGAAAACCATGGAAACCTACGCATACCGTCCGATTGTGTGCATTTCATGAAAAACAAGGTGGCATGATCGTAAATAAGGTGATGCATCACGCAGAATTTTGATGCATCAGGCGGGAATTTTGATGCATCACGCGGGGAATTTGATGCATTTGTGGTGGTGCAGTGCGATTTTCACAAGTTTTCAGGTGCATGGTGGTTTCCATTGAACCCCCCTCTATATATATATATATATATAGGGGTGGGTTCAACGGAGAACCTCTATGCATCGAAGAACCTTGGAGAACCACAATGTATCGCTAGAAAATCGTAATGCATCACGTAGAAATCGATGCATCACGCGGGAAATTTGATGCATCACGTGGAAATATGATGCATCACGGGGGAATTGTGATGCATTTGTGGTGGTGCATGGAGATTCTTCAAGGTTCTTCGATGTATGAAGGTTCTTCGTTGAACACACCTCTATATATATATATATATATATATATATATATATATATATATATATATATATATATATATATATATATATATTCCAGATCAATGGGATGTCATATTAGATTGGAGTATCAAAGTATCATATTTAAAAAACATGTTCAATTGTGCGTTATTATTGACCTGTTCACGTCATTTACATGTTCATTATGATAAAATGTTTTATTTCATGCAAAATAGCAATATACACATGTTTATTTATGCAATATGCATGAGCATATGCATATTGTATTTTTGCATTAAATTAAACATTTTATCGTAATAAATATGAAAATGATATAAATTAGTCAATCATAATGCAATTTTAAACAAATGCATATTACACTTTTACATGAATTTAACATTTTATTATAATGAATATGTTCATTTAATATGATACTTTGGTAACTCAGTTTAATATTGTACTCTATGGAACTCAACCCTATATGTATGTATGTGTGTGTTCTCTATAGAATGGTTTGAAAAAGTCCATTCCAATATTTTTTTATGTTTTTTTCGTTTTCGTTCCTTTATGTTATTTTTTTTAAAAAAAATGCTCAAGTTAATTTTTTTTTTCTTTCTGGTTTAGTAAAATTTGTCTTTTGAAACCTGATTTTTCAGTTTTTATAAAACCTGGTTTACCAATGTGTTTTTGCGTCCGTACAGGTATACAGCTGAACCTTATTTTATATGTGTGTGGGCGTTGGCCTCCCAAATATTTTAAGGAAACCTTTTCCGTAATCGAATTGTACTTTGGTACCCGAAAAACGTACGGAAGGGTCCCAAACTACAAGAATATGTCTAAAAACAATGAGAACCCATTATTTGAAGTTATTGATAGCTGACTATCAACAACTTGTAATATTCATGTACGGATCAAGCTCAACATGGTTTAAAGAATATAGGAATGATACATTCGTTTATTTTGTACATTTTTATCGATGAATTTAATATCCTTTAAAACAAATCAAGTGTAAATCGATGTGTGCCAGCAGGGCCGGTCCTAAATATTTTAATGCCCAGAACAATTTTAATGAATAATGTCTCTTTATAAAAAATTTTAAAATACAACATACTGTTTTTATAATTAGACAAGAATTATTTGATTGAGAAGTAAAAGAAATTTTTTATTGTTTCTTCTAGCACAACTTGTATATTTTGACCCTAATATTTTTTGTCATCGTTCTTATCATGTAGCATGTTTTGTCATTGATAGTAAAGATATATTATAGAGCTGTAAAGGAACCGAACGTTCAACGAACTATTCGTGAACCGTTTGACGGGAAATTTATTTATGTTCATTCATTTATTAAACGAATATACATTAACAAAAATTTATGTTTGTTTAATTAAATGAACAAACATGGACATTAACTTCGTTCGTTCAATTTATGTTTGTTTGTATTTATTTAATTGTTCGTTTAATTGTTTATTATTTTTGTTCGTTAGTGATTGTTTATCGTTCATTTATGTTCGATTATGGGTTAAACGAACGGACATAAACAAACACGAACAAGATCAATTCCTTAATGAATGAACATGAATTGAAAATCTCGTGTTCATTTATGTTTGTGTTCAATTATTTGTTCGGTTAAACTAAAACGGACGAAAATGAACATATCATCGTTTGCGTTCGTTTATAACACTAGATATGAATACTAAATAACAAAACAAAAGCTTAATATATCAATTACTGTACTGAAAAATTAATGTCTCTCGAAACAGCCACAGGTTCGACTCCTCTTGGAGATGGATTTGAGGACACCCCTCTAACGGGCTGCTAAGTGAGTCATGAACCCCTTGCATTATGAAATAGGCTGCTAATTCCGGGCTGGTCGGGGTTGGCAGTATCAACCTTTTGTCAAAATAAAAACTTATAGGTTACTTTTTATAAGATAGAAGTATAATAATTGTAAACTTATTCTACGTCTGAGCCTACAAACGATCAAATAACAATAAGCAGTAGCAAGAAGGTTAGTTACTTTTAAAAAAAATTACTTGTGATTTGTGACTCATTTTGAATGACTTGCAAATGATATGTAATAGAGAATCAAACCAACAATTTACATTTTCATTTCAAACAAAGTCAAAACAACTTTACTATAATAAAAATGTGTGTGTATTACTAATCACTAAATAAATCGTAAATTAGATTTTATTTTTTGGTTGAATAATCGTCTAATTAAAAGCTAGTAAATTAATATATAATGTAAAATTTGTACTTATAAAAAAGGGTAAATTACAAATTTCGTCCCTGTGGTTTATTAGAAATTATGGATTGCATCCTTTAACTTTAAAAATTACACTGACAGTCCTTGTGGTTGAAGTTTTGTTACGGATATGGTCTTTTGGCCATTTCAAATGACCATTTTACCCTTACTAGTTTAATAAGTATTATTAATGTTGTTTTTATTAGTATTTTATTATTGTAAAATAATAAAATAATTTTAAAAACCAGTAAAATTAATTTAGTGTAGAACACATGAAAATAAATAATTAATTATTTTTAAAGACATACAAATAACTATTATTATCAATTAAAAACTAAAAAATAACGTTTTGAGTTTATATTTTAAAAATAAAATGTAAACCTTTAGAAAATCATAGAATAAATTATTTCTATTAAACATTCATTTTTATCCTTTTTACGTTAAATGAATTTTGATAATGATTAAAATATTTATAAAAACATAAAAATTGTTATTTCATCATTTTGATGATTAAAAACTAAAAGTAAAATAGTCTTTTAACTTTAGGTTTCCTTTTTATTTTTTGCTGAAAAAATTAAATGTTTTCATGAATGATAAAACAAAAAAAAAATTAAACATTTTGATGAACAATAAATAAATTTTATGTTTTTGAAGTTTTTTTGATAGTTTTCTATAACTTTTCTAAAAACATTTAAAAATAAATATTTTTAAAAATGTTTAAAAATTTTATTTAAACCTTTCAAGAAATTTAAGTTTTTCAAAATGTTTTAAGTTTTTAAATTGTTTAAACTATAAAAATGTTTATAAACGTGTATTGAAGGTGTTAAAAACTTGTTTATGTAAAAATTTTAAAAAACGTAAAAAAAAACATTTTGACAATATATCTATTTTTTTATTTAAAAAAGGTTTACTATTTTTAAAAGTAAAAAATATAAACTCAAAACGTTATTTTTTTAGTTTTTAATTAATAAAAATTATTATGCATTTGTCTATATTAATATTTTATTATTCAAATTTATGTCTTTTATATTATTTTAATTTTACTGGTATTTTTAATTTTTTAGATTAGTCTATTATTTAATAATAATAGAAATATCAATAAAAATAACATTAATTATAATTATTAAACAAGTAAGGGTAAAATGGTCATTTTAAATGGTCAAAACACCATATCCGTAACAAAACTTTAACCACAAGGACTGTTAGTGTAATTTTTAAAGTTAAAGGATCCAATCCATAATTTCCAATAAACCACAGGGACGAAACTTGTAATTTACCCTATAAAAAAACTTGACATTTGATTCTCATTCGTCCTAACGCAACACGGGGGCAATTAAAACATGCATAGAGGGTTCAAAGTGAGTAAGACAAAAAAAAAAAAAAAAAAAAAAAAAAAAAAAAATCGGTGTTCAGTTAAGAAGAAAATATTTTTCTCAAAAAAAAGAGATCCAGTGTACCTAGGGATGGCAACGGGCGGGGAATGTAAATACCGTCTCCGTTTAAAAAAACCGCGGGGACTAAACGAGGATCCCCGTCGGGTACGCGAGGAAACCCGCGGGGAATCGGGTAACCCATTTATAAATCAATGATATGAAATTTAATCATGTGGTTCATAATTTAAGCTTAAAACATCCATGTATGTTAAAATTTCAATACTAATATTAAATTAAATTTGTAATACCTATCAAATGATAACGAAAAAAACATTATTTCATTAAATTATATGTAAAAAAATAAGTTTTTTAAATTATACGTAATAATTTTTATGTATAATATATAAAATAGATAAAAGTATTCATCTTTTATAAATAATATATATATACAATATAAATAGCATGTTGCTATTAAAGTAGTCGGGGTATTCGGGGATTTAAACGGGTTATGTAATCGGGTATACGGGGCGGGTATTAGCAATACCATACCCGCCCCGTCCCCCGTTTAACTTAATCGGGTTCGGGGAAACCCGCCCCGTTTAGATCGGTTTTCGGTTTTCCCCGTCGGGTTCGGTTTTTTTTTTTTTTTTTTGCCATCCCTAAGTGTACCGAAGCTATCTTGCTTAAAAATATTTTTTAAATTTTGATTCATAACTAATGTTGAAATTAACAATACAAGACTATTTGTAAAAAAATCACACACAAATACATTTGTACCTATGTGAAAACTTAAGTGAATGGCCGTCTATTTACGTTAAATTTGTGTGAATTATTGTTCATTCACATAAAATATCCATACATTCATGTGCTTTTTGTTTCAAATATTAATAAATATAGGTATGGTCAATTTGGTGAATATTCTTATAATATCAGTGAATATTCTTACAAACACGCATCAGAACTATGTGAAAGTTTCAATGAAATAATGAATGGTCAACCATTGACGTTAAATTTGTATGAAGGATCGAGCATTCACATAATTTTTCATACATTCACATGATTTATCTTTCAAATATTAATAATTAAAGGGTATGATGTTTTTTATTAATATTCTTATGATATTAGTTTATAGATGTTTATATAAAAAAATTATTTTTTAAGATACTCTCGATATACGGAATTTTTAAAGTTGAATAGAACCTAAACTATACATATGTATATCATTTAAAGCTTGTGTTGCGTTAATAAGTATCAACTAAGGGTGAGCAAAAGACAATTTTGATTGGTTTTTCTTAAAAACCAAAATCAAAACCAAAAGTTTTGGTTTTTTCGGTTTTGGTTTTCGGTTTGGATTTCAGTTTTTTAATTTAATCTTTTATATTTCTTAAAATTTTATTTTTCGTTCATAGAACCTATTATATATTTGTAAGTTTAACAATAACATTTTTAATTATTGCTTATATTCAATAAAAAATAAGTTATATGCTTAAAAAACAACACAAAACAAATGAATCGTTATTAAAAGAGGAAATTAAAATAAAAGCCAATAATTTAAAAATGAATCACTAAAATGCTTCTCAATAGAGTAACAAACTATTCCAATTAATAAAGTTTTATTATATATATAACTTTTGGTTTGGTTTGGATTTTTCGATTTTTGTTTGTGACGAAACCGAACCAAACCAAACGGTTTGAATTTTGGTTTTTTACACACCTTGGTATTAACTGCTATATGTTTTCATTTGAAGTTATGGTTCTTGTTTTAGTCAATAATTACATATTCAACCAAAACGATGTCGTCTTTTCTTTAAGAATTAAGGCTCTCTACAGATATAAGTTTCAAAAATATTAACATAAAAAGCAAAAAAGATATCTTTTTTCGGTCTCATTTCATATACAAATATTCACACAAAACACGTACATGAAAAAAGGACATACCACACTTAGAGAGATGCGTGATGAGCGTCGAGCAAGGTGTGTGAATGAAGAAGATAGTGAAGGAAGACCACATGTACGGTCGAGTGTTTTTACGCTACACAGATTTACACTTGTTTGTTCGATACACACATGTATGAAATAAAAAAGTTAACAATGTTAAGTGTTATTTTGATCATCCAACTTTCAGTTGTCTCATTTAGCCACTTAACTATTTTTTATCTTGATTTAACAATTAAACATTGTATAATGTTCTATTTTGTGAAACTTAGAATAAAACTAATGGCTAAATCAATACAAAATATGATAGTTTAGTGGCCAAATCGGGACAATTTTCAGTGGTTAAATTAGTAAAAAAAATTTAGTGGCTAAATATGTATACAAAAAAATAGTTTAGTGGCTAAATCTAGACAAAAAATAGTTTAATGGCTAAATCAAAAAATAAAAATAAAAGCTGGATGGTCAAAATAACACTTAACCCTTAAAAGAATTCACGAAGGAGGGACGAAATTTGTAAATTTTTTGTTTTTCATCTCGATAGGACTAGGGGTGGCAATTTTGACCCAATGGGTCAAACGGACCGGACGATAAATTTGACCCGTACTAAAATACTAAGTTAGAACATAACTTTATTTTAAAAAATGCCAATGTATAAAACGGTGTATTAAACAAATTGTTCTTTGAAATAAAATTCAAAATTATGTAAAATTTATGACTTTTGATCGTCAACCCGTTTGACCCGTTTGCTTGAACGGAACGAAATTGACACCCTAACGGGTTTGAAACTTGAATAATTTTTAAGCACATATATATTAATTATGAAAATATTAATTTAAGTAAGAATTTTCTTGCTAAACTCCATATCGTATAAACCACTAAAGTTAATATATATATATATATATATATATATATATATATATATATATATATATATATATATATATATATATGAGGTTCAATGAAAAACCAACATGCATCGGAAAACTTTGGAAAACCTCCATGCACCACAATTCACGTGTGATGCATCAAATTCCCCGCGTGATGCATCAAATTCCTGCGTGATGCATCGACTTTCTGCGTGATGCATCACCTGATCCAATGGCTATAAAGTGGTTCCCGGGTTTTCCGATGCATATAGGTTTTCCATTGAACCCACCCCTATATATATATATATATATATATATATATATATATATATATATATATATATATATATATATATATATATATATATATATATATATATATATATATAGAATATGGTTCGTGTGAGTACCTAAAAAATGCAGAGTACCGTGAGTACCTGTGAACACACGGGTTTCAGATGTGAACTTGCTCGAAAAAAAGTTTTTTTTTTGAATTTTTTTTCATATTCATTTAGATACAAATAATATAAGTCTATTCGTAAAAAATTATATACATTTACACTTTCTATCATCTTAAAAGTCATGTGAACGTGAAAAAATTCATGTGAACATGCTTAGTTGTGAACACACGTTCACAACAGTACACTTCATGTGAACACACACGTTTCACATAGTTCTAGTGTGTGTTTAGGTGTGATTTTTTGCAAGTAGTCTTGTATTATTAATTTAAACTTGATTATGAAAAAATTTTTTAAAAAAAAATGATTTTAAGCGAGGTACCTCCGGTACTCCGCAAAACTAGTGGTACTCATTTGAACCCAAATCTATATATATATATATATATATATATATATATATATATATATATATATATATATATATATATATATATATATATATAAAATTATATATGTGTGTGTGTGTGACTGTGTGTGTCATGGTTCATGACTTTTGACCTGCAAATTGCATGGATCAATAGATTGGATTATTCTTTTCAGATTGTTAGAGAGTAGATAAACTCATAAATCTTCTATAACATTATAAACTATTTTTTGTCATGTCATAAAGTCTAATTTGATCTCAACAATTTATAAATTATAAAATAAAAAAATTTGATAAGTTAGAAGGTTAACATGTAAAATTAAAATCAAATTGTTTGTGATCATTGTAAAATAACGAGTTATTGACACCCGCGTGTTTTGCGGGGTTAAAATATTAATTACAAAAATAAATAAAAAAATACTTTTCAAACAATTCAAACAAAAAAGTGAAATTGGAAATCTTATATTTCAAAAAGTAAGACAAATGATACAGTCAGTTGGTTCTTATGATTGACTTTCTAGATTTTGCAATACTAAACTTTCAAACAATGTCTTACTAAATCGAATCGGAACCAGAATTAACTAATTAAATATTCATAACCATAATATGAAATTTTGACATTGATTAGATTTAATCGTCAATTTTATTTGTTGGTTTTACGATCAAATCAAAAAAGTTTATAACGGTCTTGTCTCTAATACATCGATTAGGGTTTATCAACGTTATAATAGTAATGTTCAATGTTATACATGATCATATTTAATAAAAATATATAAATATTAAATAGTTACATTTTAATTATAAAACAATTGCACTAGAATTTGTATCATGCATTTGAATAATAAAGTCTTTTTCATATTAAACATAACATAGTAGTTTCAAAAGACAACTCCAAACATAAGTACAATTAAAATCACAATTTTAAGTGTGTAAGAAAATGTTGTAATAATAAATGTTAAAAGAGTATTAAACGAAAATTTATTAAAATAAAATGGCTAAATAAAAGATAACATTAAGATAACGGTGTGTTATGAAAATTTTAAATTTTAAATTAACTAAAAACGTGGTTGGTTGATCCCAACTGTTATAAATTTTTTTGATTTGGTTGGAAAACCAACAAATTAAAAATTGACGATTCAATGTTAAAATTTCATATTATGGTTATATATATTTAATTAGTTAATTATGGTTCCGATCCAATTTAATAAAACATCGTGTAATTTTAGTATTGCAAAATCTAGAAAATCAATCATAAGACAATATCATTTGTATTGTTTTTTGAAATATCAACTTTCCAATTTCACTATTTGTTTGAATTGTTTGAACGTTCAATGTTATACATGATCATATTTACAAAAAAAAAAAATTTAATACTAAATAGTTCCATTTTAATTATAAAACAATTGCACTAGAATTTTGTATCGTTCATTTAAAGTTTTTTTCATACAATTAAACATAACATAATAGATTCAAAAGATAAATACAAACATATGTATAATTAAAATCATAATTTTAAATGTGTAACAAAATATTGTAATAATAAATATTAAAAGAAGACTAAACAAAAATTTATTAAATTAAAGGCGTTAAATAAAAGATAACACAAAGATCAGGGTGTATTATGAAAAGTTTAAAATTAAAAAAAATATGGAAATTCTAAAATAAAAAAATATGAAATTTTTAAAATTTAAAAAAAAAACCAAAATCAAAAAAACGAATATGAAAATTTTAAAATTAAAAATAAAAACCAAAATTAAAAAAAGGAAAAGTTCAAAAAAATTTTTTTTTTTTAAAAAAAAGAAAACCCAACCAACCATGGTTGGCCAAGTAAGAAGCTTTCATTGGAGTAGAAGTAGAAGATTACATAATTGTATGTATATATAATGTCATGGGCCACATAAAAAAAATTCTCTAGAGGTACATAAATCGAAAAGTCGAAAAGGATGTGTGATCATTGTCAAAGGTACTCAGGTGAATGATAGTTTGAATAAATTTAATGGTTTAAAATTTATTGATTTAAATATATATATATATATATATATATATTATATATATATATATATATATATATATATATATATATATATATATATATATAGAATATGGTTCGTGTGAGTACTTAAAAAAATGCAGAGTACCGTGAGTACCTGTGAACACACGAGTTTCAGATGTGAACTTGCTCCGAAAAAAAGTTTTTTTTTTAAATTTTTTTTCAAATTTATTTATATACAAATAATATAAGGCTATTCGTAAAATATTATATACATTTACACTTTCTATCATCTTAAAAGTCATGTGAACGTGAAAAAATTCATGTGAACATGCTTAGTTGTGAACACACGTTCACAACAATACAGTTCATGTGAACACACATGTTTCACATAGTTCTAGTTAGGGGTGCAAATAGGCCGAGCTACTCGTGAGCTACTCGAGCTCGACTCGCTAAAAGCTCGAAAAAAACTCGAATTAAACGAGCTCGAGCCCGAGCTTCACATATCGAGCTCGCGAGCATAACCGAGCTTAAACGAGTCTATATATAAATATATTTTTAAATTAACAAATATATAATATATGATTTAAATAAATATATATATATATAAATAACAAGTTATATATATTATATTAAAAGATTATTTAAAAATTAACTAAAAAATTATAATATATATAATAAACGAGTCGAGCCCGAGCCGAGCTCGAGCTTGGAAAATTATTCACGAGCCGAGCTCGAGCTTTGAATACGAAACTCGAAACGAGCCGAGCTCGAGCTCGAGCTTAGTACTTTTAAACGATCCGAGCTCGAGCTTAAACGAGATCGAGCTCGGCTTGGCTCGTTTACACCCCTAGTTCTAGTGTGTTTATGTGTGATTTTTTTGCAAGTAGTCTTGTATTATTAATCTAAACATGATTATGAAAAAAAATTTCAGAAAAAATGATTTTAAGCGAGATACCTCCGGTACTCCGCAAAACTAATGGTACTCATTTAAAATCATACACACACACACACACACACACACACACACATATATATATATATATATATATATATATATATATATATATATATGAGTGGGTTCAATGGAAAACCACTATGATCACCTAAACTCTATGGAAACCTACGCATACCGTCCGATTTGGTGCATTTAATGAAAAACGCAGTGGCATGATCGTAAATAAGGTGATGCATCACGCGGGATTTTGATGCATCATGCGGGAAATTTGATGCATCACACAGGATTTTGATGCATCACGCGGGGAATTTGATGCATTTGTGGTGGTGCAGTGCGGTTTTCACAAGTTTTCAGGTGCATGGTGGTTTTTCCATTAAACCTCTCTCTCTCTCTCTCTCTCTCTCTATATATATATATATATATATATATATATATATATATATGTATGTATATATATGTATGTATGTATATGTATAGATTTAGGTTCAAGTGAGTACCACCCATTATGCAGCGCACCAAAAGGTATCTCCTTAAAAGTATTTTTTTTGAAAATTTTTTTCATGAACATGTAATAATTAACATTACACAAATCATATGTAAATTTCACGTAAATCCGAACACTCTAAGTGCATGAAAACACGCATCACATAAATGCACGTTCACATGTCTTCAAAATTATGTAAGTGTGTGTTCACATCATTTTTTAGGAGCTAGGAGATGTGAATGTATGTGAAATTTACATATGATCTTAATAATGTTAATTAAAACATGTTTATAAAAAAAATTAAATTTTTTTAAGGTGATACCTTCTGGTGCGCTGCATAAGATGTGGTACTCTCTCGAACCATATTCTGTGTGTGTATATATATATATATATATATATATATATATATATATACACACACACACACACACACTGTGTGTATATATATATGTATGTATGTATGTTAAGATTAATTTCTTTGACGTAAAATATTTTATGTATGTTTAACTTGACATTTTGGGATTGCATATTTAATATTTGGCTATTTGAAATGTTTTAAAGTTTTATGTTTGTCGTTTAGTATTTTGGTTGTTTGTAATTTGTTTTGCATATTAAATATTAGGTTTCTTTGGTTTATAAACCAAACCCAATTCAAATTCGGTTTATGGTTTGATTTATGTAACTTTGAATTTGGTTTGGGATAAAAACATTTTCAAACCGGAGAAACCAACGAACCCACAAACGACACCGTTGATCAACCCTATGAAGAATTGATGAAGCAGAAGACGATGATGATGTTGAATATTTCAATGAAGCATTGCTTGTGATGAGAGATTGCTTCAAAACAAAGAGACAGAAGAAAAAAAAATTGAGAAACGATTTTATTGAAATTAAAAATTTATTTAGTTGTTTAATAATAAAGATAACATAATAATAAAAATTACAAAAATAATCATAACCAGTAACACAGTAAACTAGGAAATTGGTGTTGACAAATAATTAGGACAACACTATCTTTTTATCCACCGTTTTATCCTTTTCTTAATGTCGTAATTTAGATAAAACCACATTAATAAAAGGGATAATTTTGCAAAAACCTTCAACTTGTCAGGTTTTTGTGATTTAAACCCCAAACCATTTTTCGTTGTATAGAAAACCTCAAACTAACTAAAAATCAGTAAATCAAGGTTTTATCAATGAGTAACCCGTTGAAACTGCTTATTTTACCTACATGGACTGGTAAATGACCTACGTGGAATAAGTTTTAATTGTTGAAACTGGTTGCCAATTATTACACGTCATTTAAACCCTCGTTGATAATTTTTTATTGTAATTTTAGAACGGGATTACATCATCAACGAGTGTTTAAATGATGTGTAATATATGGCAACCGGTTTCAACAATTAAAATTTATTCCACATAGGTTATTTATCCGTACACGTAGGATTAATAACCGGTTTTAACCGGTTAACCATTGATAAAACCTTGATTATCTGATTTTTAGTTAGTTCGGGGTTTTCTATACAATGAAAAATAGTTTGGGGTTTTAATCACAAAAAACCTAACAAGTTGAGGGTTTTTTGCGCAATTATCCCTTAATAAAATGATGTTGACAAAGTATATTGCATATTGAGGTGGGTTAGTGGGTAACCTTTCAATAAATATAAAATATAAATTTACTTTTATAAAAACTCTTTAACTAATTGAAACAACGTTTAAGCACATCACCTTTATACCTAATGACATAAAAATAAATAAATTAATGCCTAATTAATTATTAAATAATTCAATAAGTCGTTAAAAGCCAAATAAATACTTTAAAAAAGAAGGGACAAAATAAGGTTCGGTGCATGCGTTCTTATTTAGAAACTTAAAACCACTTTCAAGTTCCATGTGTTTTCTACTTTAGAATTAAAAGTTAGAAAACGTAAAGATATATTAATATAATAATAATCTTTTTAATAATATTAAATAACGACGTGTAAAACAAGAAAAGCATTTTTCAATGACAAGAAAGTAAATAGAAATGATAGGATCATATGAAAACATATTATAGATTTAATTAAGTATGACCAAAATCAGGTATTATTGATAGTTACGTATTTTCAATATCGTTCTTCGAGGATATTTAACTTCACAGTTTCTAAAACGTAACAGCACAATCATATATTAATTTAATGTTTGTTATGTTTGTATTTGAATTTTATGTTAACACGAGTGATCTTGAATTGTTTTAATAAGATTTTATAGTTTCATTGCGTAAAAGATTTTAGAAATCCAGTTAACCCTAACTGTTTCAAAAATAGAGACTTCTTTGTGTAATATAATTATTTCAACTTTTCAAGGATGAAAATGAAATTTATAGCAAACCAAATCTATCATATCATAATCTTAAATAAATAATTATAGTAATATATAAAATAAAGTTAACACTAATTATAACAATAAACATTCAAATAATAATAACAAATTAGTAAAATATTACATTCGGATAATTAAATGATATAAAAAAAGAATCCAAAAAATATATATCAAATAAAATATAACATAAAGAACAAACAATAAGAATAAACAAAAACAATAAGAAACTATTGAAAATTTACACAAATAGTTTCTGAAAGATAAAAGTACAAAAATACCTTTGAGGCTAACGACTCAAGTTAACCGCCATTAGAATCAAAGACTAAAATGTTATAACTTTTCGATTTTAGGGACTTGTGGTGTAATAAAAAAATTTCAGGAAGTAAAACCATCATTTCATATAAACCATAGGAACCATTTGTGTAATTCAGTCATTATACTTTTATCAATTTGATTCGTCCGTCTAAAGTAGATAGAAGTACGACAAAATAAGTGTAAAGACAAAAGTGAAAAAAATTACAATAAAATTACTAAATTAATAATAAATAATATATAAGAGTATGTTGGTTTTTTTCAAACCTGATAAATATTTGAAAGTTGGAATAAAATTGGATACATATATGTAATAAACAAGAAACAAGTTGCAATAAAATTGAATACATGTAGGTTAGCAAACAAGAAACAAGTTGTAATGAAATTGAATAGATATATGTTAGCAAACAAGAAACAAGTCACACTACACTCCTTTCCAAACAAAGGATGCACAAAAATGCAAATATATACGAAGCAAATATTAAATCAAACATGTATTCAGGCTTGGTTCTTGCCAAGGGCAAGATGAGCTATGGCTGAAGGCTCAAATTTTGTATGGCCTCAAAAAAGTTAACCTATGTATATATATTAGTTGGCTCAACCTAAAATCCATAGGTAAACTTTATTAATATATATAAATGGACTTTTTCATGATCATTGTCCAGGGCATTCAAAATCTAAGTGACGGCCTAGTGAACTTTATAAAAATATATAAATGGCATTTTTTATGATTATTGTCTGGAGCCTCCAAAATCTAAGTGACAGCCCTACAAATATTATAATAGGTTAATACACATGTACTACATGTGTTGATTTTAAAAATAAATATTTATAAATATGTTTTAATTAACATTACACAGATCATGTGTAAATTTCACACAAATCCGAACACTTTAAGTGCATGAAAATACGCATCACATAAATTCACACATCCAAAACTATGTAAGTGTGTGTTCACATCACTTTTTAGGAGCTAGGAGATGTGAATGTATATGAAATTTACATATGATCTTCATAATGTCTATTAAAACACACACGCGCGCGCACACACAAACACACACACACACACACACACACACACACACACATATATATATATATATATAGAATATGGTTCGAGAGAGTACCACCCATTATGCAGCGCACCAGAAGGTACCACCTTTAAAAAAACTTTTTAAAATTTTTTTTTTCATAAACATGTTCTAATAGACATTATGAAGATCATATGTAAATTTCACATACATTCACATCTCCTAACTCCTAAAAAGTGATGTGAACACACACTTACATAGTTTTGAATGTATGTGAACGTGCATTTATGTGATGCGTGTTTTCATGCACTTAGAGTGTTTGGATTTGCGTGAAATCTGTGTAATGTTAATTAGAACATTTTCATGAAAAAAAATTTCAAAAAAAATAATTTTAAGAGTGATACCTTCTGGTGCGCTGCATTAGAGGTGGTACTCACTTGAACATATATATATGTATATATATATATATATACATATATATATATATATATATATATATATATATATATATATATATATATATGTGGGTTCAATGGAGAACCTATGTGCATCGAACCTTGAGAAGACCACATCGCGCAAATTGAAATGCATCACGTAGAAACGATCCATCACGTAGAAATAATGATGCATCACGCGGGAATTGTGATGTATTTGCGTGGTGCATGGAGGTTTTTCGATGCATGGAGGTTCTCCATTGAACCCACCTCTCTCTCTCTCTCTCTCTCTCTCTCTCTCTCTCTCTATATATATATATATATATATATATATATATATATATATATATATATATATATATGTATATATGTGTGTGTGTGTGTGTGTGTGTCTATATATATATAGATTTGGGTTCAAATGAGTACCACTAGTTTTGCGGAGTTCCTGAGGTACCTCGCTTAAAATCATTTTTTTTGAAATTTTTTTTTCATAATCATGTTTAAACTAATAATACAATACTATTTGCAAAAAAATCACACATAAACACACACTAGAACTATGTGAAATGTGTGTGTTCACATGAACTGTATAGTTGTGAACGTGTGTTCACAACTAAGCATGTTCACATGAATTTATTCACGTTCACATGACTTTTAAGATGATAGAAAATGTAAATGTATATAATTTTTTACGAATAGCATTGTATTATTTGTATCTAAATGAATATGAAAAAAATTAAAAAAAAATTTTTCAGAGCAAGTTTACATCTGAAACCCGTGTGTTCACAGGTACTCACGGTACTCTGCATTTTTTAGGTACTCACACGAACCATATTATATATATATATATATATATATATATATATATATATATATATATATATATATATATATATATATATATATATATATATATATAGGGTTAAGTTCCATGTAGTCCCATATTAGATTGGAGTCCTGGAGTCCCATATTAAATGTACATGTTCATTACAATAAAATGTTTTATTTTATACAAAAGTATAATATATACATGTTCAAAAGTGCATTACAATTGACGAGTTCACATCATTTAAAGTTATAACGATAAAAAAAATTCTATACAATGCAAATTTATAATATTTAAACAAATATGCACATGTGATCTGATGATGCACTTTGAACATGTGCATATTGTATTTTTGCATGAAATATAACATTTTTATCGTAATAAACTTCAAATTGTATGAATTGTTCAACAATAGTACACTTTTGAACATTTATATATTACATTTTTGCATGAAATAAAATATTTTATTGTAATGAACATGTACATTTAATATGGACTCGAGGACTCCAATCTAATATGAGACTCCATGGAACTTTTATATATATATATATATATATATATATATATATATATATATATATATATATATATATATATATATATATATATATATATATATATATATATATATATATATATAGAATATGGTTCGAGAGAGTACCACCCAAATGCAGCGCACCAGAAGGTACCACCTTTAAAAAAACTTTTTTAAATTTTTTATTTTCATAAACATGTTTTAATTAACATTATGAAGATCGTATGTAAATTTCACATACATTCACATCTCCTAGCTCCTAAAAAATGATGTGAACACACACTTACATAATTTTGAAGACATGTGAACATGCATTTATGTGATGTGTGTTTTCATGCACTTAAAGTGTTCGGATTTGCATGAAATTCACATATGATCTGTGTAATGTTAATCAGAACATGTTCATGAAAAAAAATTTCAAAAAAATTACTTTTAGGGGTGGTACCTGGTACTCACTTGAACCTAAATCTATATATATATATATATATATATATATATATATATATATATATATATATATATATATATATATATATATATATATATATATATATATATTTGGATGGTGTCCTAATTTTCTTATACCAAGCCAAGTCCCAAACTATTATTCTTCGCTTTTCCTGTTGATTTGGGGAATTTGTGGGGCCACATAAAAAGTCTAAAACCAACGGTTTTGTTACTTGAGTGAAGGTCACTTGCCAAAAAAAAGACTAGCGTGATATCAGTGTGTTAGATGAAACATTGAAACGTATTGTTTTTGGGTTTAATATAAAAAAAATAAATTACTCTATTGATCCTTTAAGTTTATCTATTATGACTGGTTTAGTCCTTAAACTTTTAAATTTACTCTATTAATCCTTTAAATATGAATTATGAACACCAATGGTCCTTTATTCATACAAAAAATGCTAAATTTCCTCACATTCCTCCAAATATCAATTTGAATAAAGAACCATTGGTGTTCAAAATTTTTATTTAAAGGATTGTCAGAGTAATTTCAAAAGTTGAAGGACTGAACCAGTCATAATTTTTATTTACTCTAAAAAAAAACTAACATGTTTTTTTATGGTTTAGTCCCTCCGTGTAATTTTTTCATAAGAAAGTCTTCAATTATTGTTTTCGAAAAAATTTGTTTTTTTTTTTCATAATCAACCCTGACTTTTTCCACAACAAACAAACATATTTTTACTATTTTTCTCCGAAAAGTCCACAAACTTGATGACTTTTTAAAAAAAATAAAGAAAAATTTCAAAAATCACAAACAAATATATAACTTAAGGATTTTATTGGTAAAAATTAACACGGAGGGACTAAACCGTAAAAATGTGAAAAACATGTTGGTTTTTTCATATTAAACCATGTTGTTTTTAACTATTACTAGAACGGATTAGGTGGATAATTTAAATTAAATTTATTTATATAAAATGTATATAAGTAAAAGAAAAAACATACAAAAATAATAATTGTGTTTATCTTTTATTATTTGTAGATAAAAAAAAATAAAATGTATTCATTTTTTTAAATAATAAATTGTATTTATCTTTCATTTATAATTATAAGTTGTAAACATTAACATCTAATTATTACTAATTAATTATTGACAAAATCAATATCAATATTTAAAGTAATTAAGTTAAGTTGTTAAATTTGGAAAAAGACGCGGAAAAATAGTTCTTGCACTGTAGAGGTGACATCAATTGTTTGGTTTATTATCATATATAGATATAAATTCTTAGTTAATTTAGATAAAAATAAATATTAGTTATAGATTTAATTAATCATTATTAATGAATTAAATGAAAAATGTATTGCCAAATAGGATTGATTTTATTTTAGGAAAAATTGAAATGAAACCCAAAAAATGATGTATTAAGTACATGACATGTGACAGTAGAATGTTTTTCTTTATTATAATATATAGATATGGATTCGTATAATTTGTTATAACTATTGGTAAGTATATCATCATGATAATTTCAAATTAAATAGAATTATAGTGATTTAAAAACATATTAAACAATTCATGTAAGTCGTAGCAAATTAAAATTTTTCAATAATTAAAGCATTTGTAATTGGGGTTGTTAGAAAACAAAAATTATTATAAATATTTGATATGATAACACTCATGTGTCTTTTTAGCAGATTACAATTTTTCATGTAACTCTTATTCATTCGTTTATGAATGATGGAATGATATATCTAATCTAACAGGTAGTAAATTAAAAAAAAAAAGTTGTTTATTTAATAAATGCATTGTAGAACCAATAATTTTACCATATATTGAAGAAGTCTACAAAGCATAAGAAATTTAATTAATAATTAAAACTTGTACTCTTTCATGGATTTACTCAAGTAATGCTTTGGAAATTTCAATAAATATTTGTCTTATCAGGAATTTTAATAAAACGAATATAAATGGAAGAAAAGATAACTTTGTGATAGTAGAGATTTCAATATTTGATAGATGGACAATAACGAAATCATTAAGAGACTCGTTCAAAGGTGAACCACATGTTAATGATTTCATTTAACACTAAACAAACAATGGTTAAGATTGAAAATTATGATTGAATTACTGAATGATTATGAACTCAATAATCTGTCTACTCTTTGCTAAATATTTTTTATTATAGAAATGTGGTTATACTGAAATTTTTGTTTTTTTTTAAGGTTCCTAGCTAGTCGTTCGAACACAACCCGTATGGTATTGGGCTAGAATCAATATATGTTTTGTATTATAATAAGTTCAATAAATCAAAGGTAAAAGGTTTAGTGTAATGAATAAAGTATAGGAAGTTATATCAAATAGGCAAATCATAATGAATGAATTTATAAAATACACAGAACAAAAAATAAGAAGAAAATGAAGACATAAACATGAAGTAAAAAATCTAATAATTTTTTGAAAGACAGATAAAAAAAACTAATTAATAAGTGATAGATTTGGTAACAAAAAATGCTGATGGAATAAAAAAGAACAATTGTTTGAGATAACAACTTGAATAGAATCACAATGATTGAATTGAAGCCAAAACTTAGAACAACTCATAACGTGTTTATAATTTTTAGTTTGTATAATGAAATCATTGTTTATGATTTGGATTTTCTACCAAGGTTGATAAAAATTTATAGTTCAATAAAATCTTGAATGAATTTAAATACAAATCCCAGAAAACACGTGGACCAAATATTCCTTAATTGTAAGGGTTTACTATAAAAAAAAAAACCAACATTTTATCACGTTTTTTTTTTTTTTTTTTGCGTTTTCGTCACTCCATGTTTTTTTTTCCATAAAAGTCTTAAAGTTATTTTTTTTCTTTTTGGTTTAGTGAAATTTGAACATTAAAACTCGGTTTTTCAGTTTTTAAAAACTCGGTTTACTAATTGTAACCGGGTTCTAATGTCAGATTTTCACTAAACCAAAATATAAAAATTAATGTGAAGAGGTTTTATGGAAAACAAATAACATGAAAGGACGAAAACATGTTAGTTTATTTCATAATAAACCTTAATTGTAAGATCTGGAAAATTGAATTTTCAATAAGAACTAATAATTAATGATAAAAATATCGTTTTCTTGATTAAAGATTATAATCACTGTAAATTTCTAAAACTATGTGTTTTATTAGGCGGACATATATTTTGGAACAGAAAGAATAATAAATTGAATAAGCATTCATTATTATTCGGTCTCGATGAAGCAGGGTTATAACAATTTCCTGATATTCTCTTTCTTTTTTTCTTAGCCTCATCAGTCGTCATCAATTGCATCCTTCAAGCCTAAGCTTATGACCGAGTCTCATGGCAATGTGTAAAGGCAAATGAATGGTGGGCTGATAGGCACTTTCACTCCAAATTCATGGGATACATATTTCAATTTACGACAAACATATAGTCAACTAGTTACTATATATATTAAATGAATAACTTTTTTTATGGCTTGTAAGTTGAGGATTGACTAAATCGAGTATGATACACTAACCGAATTTTTAGTAATCCTAGAAAATACGAAGAGTTAGCAAGAACTACGTAAGCAATCAGTGATTACCTTGAAGATGACAAGTGCTCTTCAAGCATCCTGCTATATATAGACGACAATGTTATAAGGTAGTTGTATCGTTGGATTCCTTGTTGGCTCCCTCGACTTGCTTTGAGTCGAAGAACATGCCCTTTTAATTGATCAAACCTTAGAAAGTAAGAAAGATGTGTCAGCATGCAACCAAAACTATAGATGTTACATGCAGGAAATTATGTAATATATTCGATATTGGTTTGGTATAAGGTTTTAAACAATATTTTGTATGATGATTTAACTATATATTTACACACACACATACACATACACACATACACATGCAAACACACATAGATAGATAGATAGATAGATACATACATAAAATATGGTTCGAGAGAGTGTCACTCATTATGCAAATACCACCTTTAAAAGAACTTTTAATAAACATGTTTTAATTAACTTTAGAAACATGATATATAATTTTTACATACATTCACATCTTCTAATTAACTTCTTAAAAATGATGTGAACATACACTTACATAAAATTACATATATGTGAACGTAGAATTAATTTGATGGATGATTTCATACACTTAGAATGTGTGAATGTACGTAAAATTACATATCATCTTTGTAATCTTAATTAAAACACGTTTATAAAAAAATTCAAAAAAAAAAGTATTTTTACAAGTGGTTCATTCTAGTACACTAATAAGTAAATTACACAACAAATCTCTATGTGTCTTTCCCTTCAACTTTTGCTCGGCACGATCATCCTGCATTGGACAACAAATTAACAGTACCGCCAAAGGGGATGGTATTCCCCGACATAGCAATGCCAAATGGCATCTTTTGGTACTGCCAAAGTCATCATATCACTATCAATCCATTTGGCCTTAGAGACGTAAATAAACATATTAAAATAATAAGGTTGGAAATTTTCATAATTAAAAGTTCATTAGCTGTAGTTTTTTCCTTAATAAGTTTGGTTAACCATGTGTATACGTTAGTTAAATATAGAGAGAGAGTAAGACAAGTTAAGCAATGAAAACAAGATAAAAGTTAAAGGAAAAAAGACAAATTGGTTAAATATCTGAAAGCATTCAAGGGTGCATATAATATAACGACCGACATCACCCACGATCTGCACACGCATATCAAAATGGGAAGGCGGTTATGTTCATTTCTTTGACCAAATATGTCATAAAACTATTTTAATTTACATCATGGGTGTTTTTATATGCTTACACTAAATTCAGCTCCATGTCCCGGTCAAGATAGAAAAAGTCTCTTTATAAGTACAACATATTATTTTTATAGAGATTAATGTCGCACAATACTAACATACTTTTCTATATGTATCGATATAATACATGAACTTTTTTTTTTCTTATCCATACAGTATATTTACTTTAGTTTTTCAGTTTAATGACACTTTTCTACATACAGCACGGTTGAAAAACTCAATCGTGTTTTATTTGTATAAAAGTTCGGGCTTTATACATAAATATACTATATTGGAATGGAAAACTAAAGTCATATACCATAATGATAAGAATAAATTTAGGTGCTGTTTGAAATGTATGAATTTAAAATGATAGAATTTTGAAATATTTAAGGGGATTGATGGATTATGAAAGGTGGAGAAGTGGGGATTGGGGAATATGAAATCCTAAATAAGCTGAATCTTTTCTTTTAACTTTTTATCCAAACATGACAATGAAGTAATTCTAAATTCAAATCCTAAATGAATTGTTTAAATCATTCAAACCAAACGGCACCTTATTGTACCATATCAATATATTTGGAAAAACATGTTTGTGTTGTACGATATTAATTCTTTTATTAAATGGAGTTTAATTCATTTTTATGTTGTGTGGGTTGAATTGTGTGGGTTGAAAATTAGGTAAAATTATCTGACTGTAGAGTAAAACAATTTTCTTGTTGATTCTTCTAGTACACTTTAGGTATTTTGATAGTAATATTTTTTATCATTTGCCACATTTTATAATTTCATTGTTCTCTTCGTTAAATATTATAATTTTTGTCACTTTGGGTATTTTGACACTAATATTTTTTGTCACTTGTCATTAATATTTTTTGTCGCTTGTCACTAATTTTTTTTGTCTATTTTGACATTAATATTTTTTGTCACTTGTCACCTTTTTTTTTTTGTCATCGTCACCTTTTATAATTTACCATTCCGACCTATTATTAATAGGGATTTTACCGATACTGAAGGTAGCTTGCTTACCAAGCCTTGTCAACCAACCATAAATCCTATAATTTAACTCACTATCATAATGGATAAAATGATTGGATCTAGATAAAATATTGGATCGAATCGGTAAACGATCCCACAGGAATCCGGTTAAAAAAAGTCTGGACCGAGTAAAAGGTAAGATCTGATCGATGACCAGTCCTATGATCCACGATCTTACATCCAATCTCGTTATAAAACGATCCTACACCGATCATGCTCGAAATCACTTGGTAGAATCGACCGATCCTACAATCTTACTCGCGATCTTAATAATCATGCTCAAAATGACAAGCAACTTTTTCCTGTTTTTTATCATAGCAATCTCGTAAATGTTGTCCCAAATAAAAGAACCAACTCTATGTTCATTCCCGATTATAGCAATTTACCTGTAAACAATAAAAGTTAACGGGTAATAAATGGTTATACGTAAGTGTTATTGTTTGAAATAACAACCTACCTTTTATTTTTTTTCTTATTGTGAATCATTTTTAATTTTTACCATTTAATATATTATTTAAAATAACAACCTACTAGTTGTTTACTGATTCAATGTTATAATAGGAAGTAAACCAATAGTTGATTCCATTATTTGGGACAAAATTTAAGAGATTGCTATAATAATAATAAAAACTTACTTGCTATTTTGAACAATTGCCCGATATTAAATTGCATTCTTAAGGATTACTTATTTATTTATTTCAATAAAATCGTTTAAATATACATCATTTATAGACGTTAAATAACCTTTTAATAATATTATTATAAGGTAAACAAATATCAAACAATGAAAAATGCGGATGAGGTTGGCAATCTACTAGGTCTAAAGTCGTGTGGTCCGTACACCTACAAATTGTATATGTATATGGATGGAAGAGTTTTCATTTTTATAGTATAGTGGAAATGGTACCGTTGATTTAATAAACTGATATGTGTGCTTTAAAATGATTTTCTAAGCCAAAAGGATAAATCGTGTTGTCCCATACAATCCTGTGTACAAAACTTGAAACCTTTGTTTCCAAAAAAAGCAAAAATCCTTGATTTAACTAACCGCCAATGTTTTTTTTTTTTGGGATTAATATGTTTCCGGACACGGCAGGCTACCGCCCAGCGCATTAAGTCATGAAGGGGCATCATTTTTTCAGTCTAATAAGTAATATATTAAGCTCAAGTGTGTAAAATTTTTTAAATTTTCAACCCAATAAGTGACCAAAACCTTTTTAAAAATAGCATGTTGTATTTTTAAAAAGACATTTAATATTTTGGTCAAACTTATTTAAAAAAAATAATACTTTGCATTTTATATTTTTTTTTAAAATGACATTTTTCTTCAATCTTGTCCTTGGCATTAAAAAAAAGATTTCCGGATATTAGAAAACTGTATGACATAATAAGATATTTAAAGGACATCTTTTTGTGCAAGTTACCTGTGTATATATATATGTATATCTGAAATGAGAGCAAGTTCCTTGTAGTTTCCTAAATCATATGGGCGCTTCAAGTATAAGAAGGATGCATGCTGAAGACGTACAGAATGACAATCTTTCCTCTCATCTCTCAAATCTGAGCATCCTTTTCCCACTCTTTTCGGTTTTTAAATCTGGAACGAAAAATTACGAAAATGGTTAGCGAAATCCAGTCCCAATATGACATTGGAGCTATGTTATATAACATAAGCACAATATCACTAACGAAAGCCCAGAAACGATGGCGTCTAGCTTACTTTTCAATTTACTTCTCCAACACTATGTTATCCGTTGCCAAAATGTCGAAAAAATTAAGACGTTACCCGATTTCTGAGATAGTAGCAGCGCCTTCGTATACTGCTCTTAAGATCATTCCACAAGCTAATAATGATCATAATCCTGATGATCATAGTGATGATGGGTTCGGGAGCATTGACCAGGCTGAGCTCACCGATTTGGTGAAAAGCAAAGACTTGGAGATCCTTCAGAGGTTTAATGGTGTTGAGGGCTTGGCTAAAACACTTCAGACCAATCTCGAACATGGAATTAACGGCCGTGATATTGATATCGAAAGACGAAAGATTGTATTTGGTTCCAACACTTATAAGAAACCACCGCCGAAAGGGTTGTTTTATTTTGTTGTGGAGGCTTTCAAGGATACCACCATTCTCATACTGCTGGCATGTGCTGCACTTTCGCTCGGATTTGGTATTAAAGAAGACGGAGCTAAAGAAGGATGGTACGAGGGTGGTAGCATCTTCGTGGCCGTATTTCTGGTTATTACGGTTTCTGCAGTTAGTAATTTCAGACAAGAAAGACAGTTTGATCGATTGTCGAAGATAAGCAATAATATAAAGATAGACGTTATACGAGAAGGGAGGAGGCAAAAGATATCTATCTTCGACGTGGTGGTTGGAGATGTTGTTAATCTTAATATAGGAGATCAAATTCCAGCAGATGGTTTGTTCATAGATGGATATTCGTTGCTAGTTGATGAATCGAGCATGACAGGAGAGAGTGATCATATAGACGTTGATGCCATCAGACATCCATTTTTGTTCTCCGGTTCAAAAGTGGTTGATGGGCATGCTCAAATGCTCGTTATATCGGTTGGAATGAACACAGCATGGGGGAAGATGATGAGCTCCATAACAGGTGATTCCGACGAGCAAACGCCGCTTCAAGCTCGTCTCAACAAACTGACCTCTTCAATTGGAAAGGTCGGTCTTGCAGTTGCTTTCCTAGTTCTTACAGTTATGTTAATCCGATATTTCACTGGAAATACTGAAGATGAAAACGGGAATAAGGAGTACCACGGAAGAGGCACAGATACAAATGACATACTCAATTCAGTTACGCGTATTTTTGCGGCAGCAGTAACGATTGTCGTGGTGGCAATCCCGGAAGGCCTACCGCTAGCCGTCACACTCACGCTTGCTTATTCTATGAAGAGAATGATGGCGGATCAAGCTATGGTCAGGAAGTTGTCCGCCTGTGAGACCATGGGTTCAGCCACTGTTATATGCACCGATAAAACAGGAACTTTGACCATGAATCAAATGAAAGTTACAAAATTTTGGCTTGGTCTTGATCTCATCGAAGATGATGATGCTTCCAAAGAAGTAGATTCAGAAATCCTAGAACTTTATCATCAAGGAGTCGGTTTAAATACTACTGGTAGCGTTTACAGATCAGCATCAGGTACCACACCTGAATATTCCGGCAGTCCAACTGAAAAGGCAATTCTGTCATGGGCCGTCACAAATTTGGGCATGGATATGGAGAAACTGAAACAAGGTTCCACCATTCTTCATGTTGAGACCTTCAATTCGGAGAAGAAGCGGAGTGGAGTTTCCATTAGAAAGAAAGAAGATGGCACGATACATGTACACTGGAAAGGAGCTGCTGAAATGGTACTAGCAATGTGTTCAAACTATTATCAGAAAAACGGGTTAATGAAACCTATTAATCACGAAGAGAAGACAAATCTCGAGAAAATAATCCAAGGAATGGCAGCAAGTAGCCTCAGGTGCATCGCTTTCGCTCATAAGCAGATTCCAGCAGATGAGATAGAACACAACGAAGATGGTACTACCTACAAAACACTAAACGAAGAAGGATTGACATTGCTAGGCATTGTTGGGATCAAGGATCCATGTAGACCAGGTGCAAAGGAAGCTATTGATGCTTGCAGGTCAGCTGGGGTGGACATTAAGATGATAACGGGAGATAACGTTTTCACAGCAAAAGCCATAGCCACAGAATGCGGGATCCTTAAAGCTGGTGAACAGGTAAGCAAAGGCGAAGTAATAGAAGGTGAGGAATTTCGTAATTACACAGATGAGGAGAGAATGGATAAAGTTGACAATATCCGTGTAATGGCAAGATCCTCTCCCTTCGACAAGCTTCTGATGGTGCAGTGCTTGAAAAAGAAAGGTCAAGTGGTTGCAGTCACAGGCGATGGTACAAACGATGCACCGGCTCTGAAAGAAGCTGATATTGGACTTTCCATGGGGATTCAAGGCACCGAGGTGGCTAAGGAAAGCTCGGATATCGTCATTTTAGATGATGATTTTGCTTCAGTTGCCGTTGTGTTGAGATGGGGACGGTGTGTGTACAACAACATCCAAAAGTTTATTCAGTTTCAACTTACAGTGAACGTTGCAGCTCTTGTCATCAACTTCATCGCAGCTGTTTCTGCTGGTGATGTTCCCCTAACAGCAGTCCAACTGTTGTGGGTCAACCTCATCATGGATACTTTAGGTGCTCTCGCACTTGCCACAGAGCGACCCACAAAAGAACTCATGCACAAGCCACCCGTTGGTCGTGTTGCACCCCTTATAACAAATGTCATGTGGAGGAACCTATTGGCACAATCTCTGTATCAGATAACCATTCTGTTGACCTTCCAGTTCAAAGGTAGATCGATCTTCAATGTTAACGAGAGAGTGAAGAATACGATTATCTTCAATACTTTTGTACTCTGCCAAGTATTCAATGAATTCAACTCAAGGAAGCTGGAGAAGAGGAATGTATTTCAAGGTCTTCACAAGAACCGGCTATTTCTCGGAATTATTGGGGTGACCATCATTCTTCAGGTTGTGATGGTGGAATTCCTAAAGAATTTTGCAGATACAGAGAAATTGAATTGGGAGCAGTGGGGAATATGTATAGCAATTGCAGCATTATCATGGCCTATAGGTTGGTTTGTGAAGTTGATACCAGTACCAGACAAACCATTTCTAGATTACATACGAGGGTGGATTTAGTACAGGTCTGGAGTTGCATTTTTTACAAGTATAAGGTTGATTTTCAAGATTAGTTATCAAAGAAGGGTATTGGGGGTTGGTGATTTGTAGACCACTTTTTTTTGTACACCATTTTGTTTTGTCTCATTTTACTACATCACATCATATGGTGTACATAGGAAAGAATGTGGTATACAAATCACCTCCCTTAGTAAAAGTTGTTGGTACATATTTAAAATATTGTAATATAAACAAATCAATTTCAGATAATTAATACAAAAATCATATTGATCGGTCCTGGAGCTTCTTAGGTTGTGACATCTAACAATTTGATTATCACTTTCTTTTCTCACAAAAATATGGCTTGATTTATATAGTTATCAATACTGTAATGAGACCAAGATAAGCACTAGTAAGTGGCTATTGTCCATCTTGAAGGTTAAACATCATTTAAAGTTGGGAAGAGGAGCACTAAACCAGAAAATTGAAATGGCAACAACACCAGAAAGTTTCTATGCAAAGGTATCATGCACCATCAGTGCATGTCAAAATGTTCACTTGTGTTGGGTGATTAGAAGATGACGAGGAAGAACAATACAGTGTCAGTTTGCAAGAAAAGGGCAGGAAAGGATAGTGTTTATATGATAAATGCATCCACCGTTTTAGATATTTTGACATTCACCAAAATACATCTCATGTAATCATTTATTTACTTATTTTACACAAATGACGATGCAGTGTGACAGTGGAATATTTATGTCATCTACAATGTATCGCTTTATATGTACGAAACTACCATAGCATAAATAACTAATCTAGGTCAATCAAAATAGCACTATTCCAATTTTCCAAACAACTTGATTTGGTGAATGCTATTCTAAGATCTCCATTTAATGGCCCATTTCAAAAAAAAAAAAATTGCAATAAATGAAGTGAATAAAGACCTGATGATGTGCAGTGTGCCTATGGACAGAAAGGTTGAAATAACAATACAATTTCTATACTTCCATTCCACATTGAAGTCCAGCTCATAAAGGTTGTTGGTTCAAAATATTACTAATAATCATCATATAAAAAAAGCGTTGCTTCCAAGTTATGACTAAAGGTAAATTTGCACCTGAAGAAAAATAGAGCTACGTAAAATCGAGGCAGGAGTCTATAGTCATGCAGAAGACTTAAACATACACCTGTAATCTTCAAATTAGTGAGTGGGAACAGTTTGTACAATAAGCAAAATGAATAATGAAAAACCAAGTAAAAGAGAAGAGTGTGGAGAACAAAAAAATAAATTTGAAAGACTGAGTACCTCCACAAGGATGCCACTAATTGTTATTGCATAAAGAAAAGGAAGCTCCACAAGAAGGCCACTATTATTAGACAAAGCACTAACCCAATTCTAACATTAGAGCAGGCACAATACGTATAAAGAGACAAATGAATGTCATAACTCGTATGCTGTCCCTGCCAATTCATTGACAGAATATGAGTACCTCCACAAAAGAAGCCATTATCTGTATCAGATAAAGAAAATGTAGCTTGGGTAATCTGACCAGTTGTGTATAGAACATTTGATATTCAAGAGATTCAGTGCTCTATGAAAGCATGTCAATACTTTTACTATTTTCATATGCCAGAGTTGTCTAATCCTTCCATGCCTCATGATGCTTTCTACTCAATTATAAGCATGTATACATCGATAAGTTATACCTACACTGTGGACTATGAATGCTACTAAATTAATACAGAAGAAACATGATACATAGATTAAATAACAATGTCAATTCACATAAACTAGACTGACAAGATACATATAATTATTCTTTACAAGGCACTGTAAGAAGCAAATGATTTGGACCAGCTTTCATAGAATTATACAGTAAGTTGTCCATCTAGGAGGGCTCAGGCTTTAAATGATTTGGACCAGCTTTCTTTAGACAAGAACCAAATTGCCTTCAAAAAACGAAAGCCCACAGGATTGTCAAATGTGGATTTGTGTCAACTTGGAGCCCATACACATGTAATCTACAGGCCTACAGACAAGTAGACAACTATGATCAAACATGGCATGGGATCACAATCGCATTCCGAATACAGCTGGTCACAGTACATCGATCATGTTCTCTGGAACAGAATTTCCATTTGCACTTTAGGAAGCTTTTAGACTTGAAATGCTTCCATGATATCATCAACAACGCTTTACGAACTTTCCAATCACATACACGATACAGCTTGCGTATCTATGAACTGCTTACCTCCAATTGTGATAAGGCTTTGTTTATGCTTACTTAATTTTAGAGAAGTCAGGGGTGTCTTTTAGGGTGTGCGAAAGGCTCGACCGCACAGGGCCCCCAATTTCATAGGGTCTCACGGTTATAATAAACATCTATATTTAGACCAATAAAAAATTTCTAGTATTTGACATTTATACGTATGTTTTGCATCGGTGCGTTAAAATGGAATTCATGTCAAATTCAATTTGATTCATATTATTTATTTCAATTTCCCACTAATCAGTTTTTTTTGTTATTCACGAACTCGATTTTACCTATTAAAATAGAGTCACAAAATGACCAATTTATAATTTAAAATACTTAATGGACTATGTTGTAATCACAAGCACAGGGCCTTTAAAATCCATGAGAGGACCCTGAGAGAAGTACGCCTAATTACAAGTAAATATGATATAAACACGATTTGTTATGCATGTGATCTATCGATGCGAGTGTTTTTGAAGTAGCAAAAGCAGCACGGTTTTGGCATCGAAGTTCAATAACTCGTTACCTTCAATTGACATAAAACTTCGCTTGTGCAATTATGCTTATATAAAGTACATGCATGTGACCTACAGTTTCGTTTATTAAAGTACAACAAATCGATTTTGAAGTTGCAAAGCAGCTTGGTTTGTGATCGAATGTCAAAAACACTTGAGCTCCGATGGCATTCAAACTCAGGTATCCATAAACAGGTGTACTTACCTCCAAATGACATAAAAATTCGATTATGTTCATGAAATTAAGCTTACAAACACGTTCAGTTATGCATGTGATCTACAGTATGTGCGTGGCAGATATGCGTTTCTGACACTGATACCTGATGCTTCGTGCTGTGAAGAACAATTGCATAGCGATCGTAACCCGGATAGATCGACTGCTTGCAGAGAAATCAGAGATTCGTCTTCGACCTTTGGTAACTGCCGACTCAGTACGATCGTCGCATATTGATAACCGTACACGATCCTTGGCTGCTTGCTTTATTTGAACGCTAGCAAAATGGGCTTTTCCTTATGCCTTTCTGTTTTTCCTTTTCCATAAAAATAGCAGTATCTACACTTCTATACCGTACGTAATAAGAAAACCACTTGGAGTTTCTGGACCATTGGATAGAAAGAAACCAATGGTCCAGATTAATGACAACTCATAATTATTTATGAAATGTCTCTTATACCCTTAATTAAAATCAATAATTATACATATGCCATCTTCTTAATTCATTTTCCAAATTTACTAACTTAACTTAATTACATTAAATTTTGATTTTAATTTTTTCAATATTTACCTAAAATAAATATGTGTCATTATTATCCTTAATGATCATAGTTAAATTCAAATATAAAAATTTGGATTTAAATGTAGAAGTGTAGTAAATAAAGTTAAAATTTTTTGTTAATTATATTGCTAACAGGATTTAAAATTTAATTGATAAAACTTCAATTGTGTTTATGAAAAAACTTCAATTGTAAAATATGTACACATTCACATAATTGAGGTTTTTTGTTTCTTACATTGATATTTCATATTTGAAGTTAATAAAAATTAAAAGAAATATTTTTTTGCAAACACATATTATCTGTTTTTAATAATACAATATAATAATTTTTTTTATTTAATATCAAACAACTAAGTATTTTTTTATCTTTAATTTAACTAGCTTTCAATTTTTTTTATTTTAATTATATATAATTTTATAATAATTTACTAAAATATATAAAAAATATGTATTTTCTAAATCAACCCATGTAATACATGGGTTGATTAACCTATATATTATAATAAAACAAGCAATTCATGTCACATGTCACTTCAACAATACAAGAAAATTTTATTTTTCCACCTCTTTTTCCAATTTTAACACCTTAACTTAATTGCATTAAATTTTGACTTTATTTATTATTATTAATTAATTAGTAATAAATTAGATTTTGTAACATTTAAAATTAATGTTTACCTAAAATAAATATCTATCATTATTATCCATAATAATCATAATTAGATCCAAATGTAATAATTTGAATTAGTTGTGGAAATTATTATTATTATGTATAATACAGGAAAACATCAAATGTCACGTGTCACCTCTACGTTCACCAAAAAGATAATTACAACTTATAAAAAATAAAAGATATATACAATTTAATATTTTTAAAAAAGATAAATATACTCTATTTTTTAATCTGTAAATAATAAAAAATAAACACAATTATTATTTTTGTATGCTTTTATTTTTACTCATATACATTTTATATAAATAAATTTAATTAAATTTATCCACGTAATACGTGGGTTATAAACTAGTTCTATTTTAAAATGCTTCTTTTAATATAACGAGTTGAGCACCGGCTCCTACGTGGTCTAAAACATTAATTACAAAATTAAATATAAAAATAAAAACAAATAAATAAAAAATATTTTTCAAACAATTCAAACAACAAATGAAGTGGCAAGACAGATTGAGAGAGAATATCTAGAGTATGGTGATCAACTCTATGCTCCATCAACGAACTCAACATGTCCATCTCCCCCAAAGAAACAGAGATTTGGCAGATTCTTTAAGCCCAACAAATCTCAATCTCAGCAACCCCAACAATCTCAGCAGTACAGCTTGCCTCAGAAAGCTTAAGCTTACTCTCTCACGAATGAACCCCGATACTGTAAAAGATGTAGGAAATCACACACGGGAATGTGCAATCCCAATGATGTGACATGTTATGTATGTAGCAGGATCGGTCATAGTAGCGAAGAGTGTCCCCAGCGAGGACTTGGATGTGCAAAATGTGGAAAGCGTGGACATTTTATGTATCAATGTCAGAGTGGACATCGAGGCCAATCGCAATTATCAGCTGGAGGTTCTACGATGAAAAGTTCAGCCGCAACTCCAACTGCAAGAACTCGTGCATTCCAGATAACAACGGAGGAAGCAAAAGAAACCCCTAATGTGGTTACCGGTACGTTCTTGCTAAATTCGATACCTGCTTGTGTACTATTTGATTCCGGTGCTAGTCGTTCCTTTATATCGACTACTTTTGCTCGAAGACTGTCTAAATCTCCATCGAAGCTTTCCGTAGTACTTGATATTGAGACGGCCAGTAACAATTATGTTATGGCTGATTCCGTATACAGTAACTGCACTCTACTCGTTAATAACATTGTGTTCAATCTCGATCTTATACCGATTCCATTTAAAGAGTCTGATGTTATTATCGGCATGGACTGGTTAATGAACAACGAAGCTACGATTGTCTGCAACCGCCGAATCATCCGAATCAAGACTTCAGACGGCCGAGTGTTAGAAATCAAAGGCGACAAGCGAAAAGGTGCTCACTGCTTCATTTCTGTTGAGAAAGCGAATAAATATCTATCTAAGGGTCATGAATCCTATCTATGTTTTGTCTCGTCTGAATCTGTCATTGAAGCCAACAAGAAATCCATATCTGATATTTCAATCGTCTGTGAGTTCCTAGACGTATTTCCTGATGATATTTCTGGAGTGCCACCGGAACGTCAAGTTGAGTTCGGAATTGACTTAGTTCCCGGTGCGGCTCCAATTGCTAAAGCTCCCTACAGACTTGCGCCTGCAGAAATGCAGGAAATGTCAAAGCAATTGCAAGATCTATTAGAGAAGGGATTTATCCGACCTAGTTCATCTCTGTGGGGTGCACCTGTCTTATTTGTTAAGAAGAAAGACAGAACTCTCCGTATGGGCATCGACTATCGCGAGTTGAACAAAGTCACCATCAAGAATAAGTATCCTCTGCCCAGAATCGATGATCTATTTGTCAGCTACAAGGAGCAAGTTATTTCTCCAAAATCGATCTTCGTTCTGGGTATCATCAGCTGAAAGTAAGAGATGAGGATATTCTAAAGACAGCTTTCCGAACAAGATACGCTCGTTATGAATTTCTCGTAATGTCGTTCGGTTTAACGAATGAACCAGCGGCGTTCATGGATCTCATGAACCGCGTGTGCAGACCAATGTTGGATAAGTCAGTAATCGTGTTCATAGACGATATTCTGATTTACTCCAAAACGGAGGCTGATCATGTTATTCATCTGCGTCAACTGCTAGAGTTATTGAAAAATGAAAGACTCTACACAAAATTCTCTAAATGTGAATTCTGGCTCAGACAGGTATAATTTTATATTGTCATGAGTTATTCATAAGCGTTCTTTGTTCAAATAAAAACTTGAATTCAACTTTGTTATCTTTATAGATTCAACTCCTTGGCCATGTCATATCTGGCGAAGGTATCTCAGTTGATCCGTCCAAAGTCGAGGCCGTTCAAAAATGGCAAACGCCTCGCAATGCCACTGAAATCAGAAGCTTCCTTGGATTGGCTGGTTACTACCGGCGATTCATTAAGGACTTCTCGAAGATTGCTGTGTCTCTCACGATGCTAACACGAAAGAATACACCTTTCGTATGGACTGATAAGCAGCAAGAGGCATTTGAAACTCTGAAGCAGAAACTCATTCAAGCGCCAATCTTAGCCTTACCAGAAGGCAATGATGACTTTGTCGTTTATAGCGATGCATCTGGTACTGGCTTAGGTTGTGTCCTCATACAAAGGGGAAAAGTCATTGCCTACGCTTCAAGGCAATTGAAAGACTATGAGAAAAGTGCACCAACTCATGATCTTGAGTTGGCTGCCGTTACCTTTGCATTGAAAATCTGGCGTCACTATCTCTATGGAACTCGGTGTCAGCTTTACACCGACCATAAGAGTCTCAAGCATCTCTTTACTCAAAAGGATCTGAACATGAAATAGCGTCGGTCCTTGGAGCTTATCAAGGACTATGATTGCGAGATCTTGTATCATCCTGGCAAAACCAATGTGGTCGCGGATGCTTTGAGTAGAAAAGTGTATCCAGAAAAGTGTTGCTATGCCCTGACTCCTATTGTGTTCTCTTCTGATCTTATTGAAGACATTAAATCTGCTCAAGCCGAAGCATTGAAAGAAGAAAATATCTGTTTTGAAAATATAAAAGGGCAACTTCAATTCTTATCAGTGAATCATTTGGGACTTCAATGTCTCAAGGGAAACCGAATCTGGCTTCCTAAATATGGTTCTATTCGCAACACTATTCTATCTGAAGCTCATAAGTCCAAGTTTTCTATTCATCCTGGCAGCTCAAAGATGTACTTCGATCTGAAAGCTGATTATTGGTGGCCAGGAATGAAGAAAGACATCGGTCAATACGTCGGAAGCTGCAGAGTCTGTCAAATGGTTAAGGCAGAACATCAGAAATCCTTCAGGGATATGCAACCACTGCCAGTTCCTGAGTGGAAGTGGGAGCATATAACCATGGACTTCGTCACGAAATTGCCAAAGACCAAAAGACAGCACGACTCCATCTGGGTAGTTGTGGATCGATTAACGAAGTCAGCTCATTTCATACCGATGAAAGAGACATACTCTCTTGATAGATTTGCATAGATGTACATTACAGAAGTTATTTCTCGTCACAGTGTGCCAAAGTCCAAAAAGATAATTACAACTTATAAAAAATAAAAGATAAATACAATTTAATATTTTTAAAAAAGATAAATATACTCTATTTTTTAATCTGTAAATAATAAAAAATAAACACAATTATTATTTTTGTATGCTTTTATTTTTACTCATATACATTTTATATAAATAAATTTAATTAAATTTATCCACGTAATACGTGGGTTATAAACTAGTTCTATTTTAAAATGCTTCTTTTAATATAACGAGTTGAGCACCGGCTCCTACGTGGTCTAAAACATTAATTACAAAATTAAATATAAAAATAAAAACAAATAAATAAAAAATATTTTTCAAACAATTCAAACAACAAAACACAACTGAATCAACATAGTGAAAATGGAAAGCCGATATAAATACAAGAAGCAAGACAAATGATACTGTTAGTCGGTTCTTATCACTGGTTTTCTAGAATTTGGAATGCTAAAATTACTTATTAAATTGGATCGGAACCATAATTAGTTATTCAAATATTCATAACCATAATTTGAAATTTTGACATTAATTAGGTTAAATCGTCAATTTAATTTGTTGGTTTTACGATCAAATCAAATAAATTTATAACAGTAATATCTCTAATACATTGATTACAGTTTATCAACGTTATAATATTAATGTCCAATATTATACATGATCATATTTAATAAGAAAATCTAAATATTAAATAGTTACATTTTAATTATAAAACAATTTCGCTGGAATTTTGTATCGTACATTTGAATAATAAATTCTTTTTTATACAATTAAACATAACATAATAGTTTCAAAAGACAACTCCAAACATAAATATACAGAAAATCATAATTTTAAGTATGTAAGAAATTGTTGTAATAATAAATGTTAAAAGAGGATTAAACCAAAATTTATTAAAATAAAAGGGATAAATAAAAGATAACACTAGGATGAGGGTATATCATGAAAATTTAAAATTTAAAATTAAAAAAAGGAAATAGGAAATAGGAAAAAACGTAATTAGTGGATACCATTTGATATATATATATATATATATATATATATATATATATATATATATATATATATATATATATATATATATATATATATATATATAGAGTCAGGTTCAAAAAAGTACCTCTCGAAATCAAGTGCATCCGAAGGTACCAACCTTAAAAAACTTTTTTTAAATTTTTTTTCTCATAATCATGTTTAAATTAATGTTATACACATGATATATGAATTTCACATACATTCACACTTTCTGTGTCCTTAAAACTTATGTGAATGCTCAATGCATATTTATGTGAATGGTCATCCATGTGAATGGTCATTTCACACAATGTGAATGGTGTGAATAACCATTCACATGATCTTTTTTTATCATTCACAAGATTTATGATGTTGCTCCTTTTGAAAAAAAGTCTTATAATGTTGTCTTATACATGTTTATTCAAAAAAAATATATGTGAATGATCATTCACATTAGGGTACGCTGGGTACGCTGGAATCTCATAGGTACGCTGATGAACCTGATTATACATATATATATATATATATATATATATATATATATATATATATATATATATATATATATATATATATATATATATATATATATATATATATATAGAATATGGTTCGTGTGGGTACCTAAAAATGCAGAATACCGTGAGTACCTGTGAACACACGGGTTTCATATGTGAACTTGCTCCGAAAAAAAGTTTTGTTTTTGAATTTTTTTCATATTCATTTAGATACAAATAATATAAGGCTATTCGTAAAAAAAAATATATACATTCACACTTTCTAACATCTTAAAAGTCATGTGAACGTGAAAAAATTCATGTGAACATGCTTAGTTGTGAACACACGTTCACAACAGCAGAGTTCATGTGAACACACACGTTTCACATAGTTCTAGTGTGTGTTTATGTGTGATTTTTTGCAAGTAGTCTTGTATTATTAATTTAAACATGATTATGAAAAAAAAAATTCAAAAAAATGATTTTAAGTGAGGTACCTCCGGTACTCCGCAAAACTAGTGATACTCATTTGAACCCAAATCTATATATATATTCAAGATCAATGGGGTACCATGTTAGACTGGGATAGAGGGATACCGTTCACAGCCAATCATTTTGCATTAAAATTAGTAATTAATACCCAAAATTCTGCTGAAATTTGAATCCCATGTCATTTAATGTTAGCGGTAAAATGGCTATGAAAATTTTCAAAAATGAAAATCAAATATTCTCTAAATCCCAATAATTTCTCGGTTGCAGTTATTAGTTCTGTTGCCCATTTCAGCGATAACCCTCCATTGAAATCGATTTCAAACTGTCGTCCGCTTTAATTCCGCACATGTTCAATTCCACGCATGTTCTATACTGCACATGTATATTGCACATGTTCAATACTGCACATGTTTAATGTATTTTACCTCTATATATCTCTTACTGCACATGTTCAAAGTCTTCAAATATGGTTTTAAAGGCAATCACCAGTATATTGCACATGTTCGGTACCATTATTGAACATGTTCAATAAGTTCTTTATAGTATTGTTATTATCACATAAAGAAAAGATATACTGCACATGTATATTGCATATGTGCAATATAGGAAAATAGCAAAAACATGTTCACGTAAACACATGGTAACTGTACGTAAGGGATATCAAATCCTGCAATTAAGGGTTTCCTAAATCACTAATTATCATCTATTAATTAAAATAAAATTTAATTGACTATAAGGGATATCAAATCCCTACGATTAAGAAATATCCTAAATCACTAATTATAATCTATTAATTAAAATAAAATTTAATTGACTATATTACCCTTCTGACTCCGGTTCCCCAGTCTAAAGATGGTGAGAACCTAGGAACCTTTTAGAGCCCTCGGATAAAAAATGTATTTTTGGAATAAAAAATATTATCTTTCTCCCTCCACCTTTTTTATTCTATATAGAAAATTATTTAATTGCTAAAAAATTAATGTATTCAATATACAAATATTATGTGTCTATATAGAATGTTATATAATTCTATATCTTTTTATGTAGATTAACATTAGTATTCATAATCTATGTAGAGTATTATGTTTTTTTTTATATATTTCATATATTTTTATGTTTATTATACATTTCTATATCTTTTTATTTGATTAACATTATTATTCATTGTGGTTTTGGTATATTTTATATCAGTTGCATACCAAGTGTTTGATAAAATATCTAAATGAAGTCTTTTTTTTGTTTCAATGTGTTTTTTGTATATTTTATCATTTAATCTACGTAGAATATATGATACTTGACATTCTACACGACATTCTACGTAGATTGCATGTCATTCTACGTAGATTGCAAAATGATATTTTAGGAATTAAAAGATATTGTATGCATCTTTTTTTCACTTTCTCTCTCTTACTTTTTTTTCATTCTCATTTTCTTTTTCTTGTATGAAAATTGATTTTAATAGTAAAAAAACGATTTTTACAAAAAAAATATTTTTTCTATATAGAAAATTATTTAATTATTAAAAATTTAACGTATTCTATATAAAAATATTATGTGTCTATATAGAATGTTATATAATTCTATATCTTTTTATGTAGATTAACATTACTATTCATAATTTATGTAGAATGTTATGTTTCTTATATATTTCATATATTTTTATGTTCATTATACATTTCTATATCTTTTTATGTAGATTAACATTACTATTCAATTCGTTTTTTGTATATTTTTATATCAGTTGCATACCAAGTGTTTGATAAAATGTCTAAATGAAATCTTTTTTTTGTTTCAATGTGTTATTGGTATATTTTATCATTTAATTTACGTAAAATATATAATACTTGACATTCTACGTAGAGTGCATGTCATTCTACGTAGATTGTACATAGAATATGTTCGTCGATACTGTACAAAGAATATGACAGATTCGTTTTCCATGTTTTATAATGAAGATTATTTGTAAGATATTATATTTATAATGAATGTAATAATCATTAGATTTTTTACATGATAATCTACGTAGATTACATGATAATCTACATAGAATATAATACAAGACTATTTGTAAAAAATCACACATAATCTATGTAGAATGTTATGTTTCTTATATATTTCATATATTTTTATGTTTCTTATACAATTCTATATCTTTTTATGTAGACTAACATTACTATGCAATGTCTTTTTGATATTGTTAGGCACAAAAAGGCCTCAGTCAAACCTGTTCTACATCTGAGGGGGAGATTTATAATCAAACCTGTTGATGCATTTGAATGTTGAATTTAAGGCCTGTTATATGCCTTATTGAAACCTGAAAATGATTTGCAATATCAGTCTAAAGTTGTTCTATATGTTGCATGTGTTGCAACTAAGACAGTTTGTCCAAGCTGCTCTGTCTGCTGAACAGGCTGGACATAAACTGTCTACGCTGCTCTACACTGTTGAGTAGCTTGGGCAATTTTAAAGTGTTCTGTTCTTTGTGAACAGAACCTGTTCTTTGTGAACAGGCTAAACACTTTATGGAATATGTTTCCAAGTCATCATGTATTGTTTTTTACTACAAGATCAGTTTACAAAGTCGAAGACAAAGTGGAAAACAGAACTGCTCAGCCTGCCCACGCTGTTCTGTAACATGAAGACAAAAGGTTATTTGAAAAAGGGTGACAGACCTTTTTCTTATATCAAAATAGGCCTTTACAAGGAAGAAAGACGCAAAGTTGACATTCCTAAATTAGTTAAAGGCAATGCAACAGTAGACAAAGTAAAAGACAAAAGTTCTGCACATGTGAAGACAAGTCTGCTTTTCAGAAAAGTGCAGAAAAGGTTATGTTGTCTTTTCAACAAGACTTCTCCTTTTTCATTTCGTCCAATGAAGATGTTTCTCTTAGATGCTCTGAATGGGTATAAAAGGAAGCTTCTAAGGACAGAAAGAAGTGTGAAGAAAGCTAAGTGCTGAAACCAAGAGTGAACGTGCAAGTGTGATTTTCATGCATGCAAGCCTTCTGTGTAAATCAGTATCTGTGTGTCTAAGCTGTTTTACATAAGCTGTTCCCTTAAGTCTTGTAAACACAGTGAGTGCTTCTTGGTGAGTGTATTCATTGTATACTAGTTTGAGTTTGTCTTAGACTAGTGAACATACTGTTGTATCTGTCATCTCAGCTTGAACTATTCCGCATTCAAGCTTGTTTGTAATTAACAAATTGTTGATAATACATACAAACATTGAGAAAATAGTGTGTAGTTTGTAAATACCTGTATTCACCCCCCCTTTACAGCTTAAAGCTATATACTTTGGGAACCTCTCGGGACCTACAACTGGTATCAGAGCAGGCTAGAGTGTGTGTCATTCTAGATCTCTCATTCTCCCAAGTTTCCATGGACAACAGTGCTGCAAATTCTTCTTACTATGACAATGGCTCTATGGGCAAACCTCCAAAATTTAATCATCAAAACTTCTCTGGTTGGAAGTGCAGAATGATGCTCTATTTAGAGAATCTGGATGTACAACTGCCAGAGATAGTGATGGAGGGTCCCTATGTGCCAACCTCTGTTACTACCATAACTCCAGCGGTTGAAGGAGCTGCTCCTGAAATCAGGACCTTTGAGAAAGCTAAAGCTCAATGGTCTGATGAAGACAAGAGACTGGTGGCTCTGGATGCAAAGGCCAGAAACAATCTGGTCATTTCTCTTCCTGATGATGTGTTCAAACAGGTTGAGAAAATGAAGACAGCAAAAGAAATGTGGGATACTTTGTGTACTGTCTATGATGGACCCACAATCACACTGGACAACAGGATCAACAATCTTGTTAGACAGTATGAACTTTTCTTTGCTAAACCAAAGGAGACTCTCACTGAAACCTACACCAGGTTTACTGCTTTAGTGAATGATCTCAAAGCTGTTGGGATCACTAAGGACAGTCTCACCCTGGTGAATAAATTTCTGGACATTCTACCTGAAGAGTGGAACTACTTCTCAACAATTCTAAGGAACTCAGGTACTATCAGAAGTATGGATCTAGTCAATCTGTATGGATCCTTACTGAATGATGAACAATCAAGGCAACAAAAGAGAAATGCCTTGGAAATGTCCAAAAGAGGTGCAGCCTTTGTGGCTAATGTGAGACAGCCTGTAAATCAGGTGAGTGATGTGTTCACTCAACCTGATCAACAGGATGATGACAAGGAGGAAGTGTCAGATGAAGAAGATACTGCAGATCTTGCTGAACAAGATGATGAGCAAATGATAGCTATGCTTGTCAAAAGGTTCAACAAGAAAAGGTTTGGAAGAAACATGCTGCAAGGAAATTCAGGTGCTGGCAAAAAGAAGGCATTTGATAAATCCAAGGCTGAGTGTTTCAAATGTGGCAAAACTGGTCATATAGCTGCTGACTGTGTGTCAAAAGCTGTTGGTCAGTCATCCAAACCATACAAGACCAACAAGGATGATGGTTATAGGGTTAAGTACCTTATGGCCATGGCTAAGCTGAGGAAGTTGGAAAACTCAGTGGGTTCCAACCGCCAAAAGGGACTCATGGCAGAGACTTGTGATTGGGAGGAATCTGATTCATCATCTGATGAAGAAGATAATCAATGTCTGATGGCCAACACTGATGTCCCATCAACAAGCAGCTTCAAACAAGATATGGCTGAAGCTGAAGCTTTCAGCAGCTTAGAGAACTGGAATCCTACTATGATGTATAAGGTACAAAATTTTATGGCTTATAGTTCTGAAGAAAAAGTTAAAATGTTTGAATATATGCTTGTTGATCTAAAAGCTGCTGTTGAGAAGCATGATGCTTTACTATCTGAAATCTCTAAGCTCAAAACTGATCTTAAAACTAAATCCAGTAAACTGGACAGTTTTCATAAGTTGGAAACTGAACTTGATGAATTAAAACACATCAACTCTATTTTACTGGAAGAAAAGAGAGAAACAGATATAAAGCATGCTAAGCTTCAAAAGATAGTTGACTCTTGGTGCCAATCTGCACAAAAAGTCAGCCATTGTATAAGTCAACAGATCCCTGCACAAATCCAAGCCTATCTTGGAGGGGATCTTGACACAGCAGCTTCCATTGTTGAGATCAATAATCTGAAAGAAGATTTATCCACTCTTGGTGAACTTCCAAACACATTCATTCAAAATGTGAATGGTAAACTAATCTCAACAAATAGGTTTGTCAGGCCTCAAAACACTGACAGCTTGTGTGAACTTAGCTCAAAAGCTGATGTTGGAATTTGTTCTCCATCAAGTCAGCCTGCTAAGTGCTCTGCTGGTTCACACAAGCAAAAGAAAGGAAAACATGTCCAAACTGAAGTTGTGGATACTAAACCTGTTGACAAAACAGGTTCTGAGTCCAAAGCTGATGGTAAAAAGCATGTTAATCCTTTTGATGCTAAACACTTTGAAAACAAGTTTTCAAAAGGTAAGCAGCCTGTTTTCAACAAGGGTAAGTCTCATGTTGAAAACAAAACTGCTGTGATTTCAAATAAGTTTTCAAATCATAGTGGTAAACTGGTTTTAAATAAGAATAAGCTTTTCAAAACCAGACACAGTGAGTATGCTGATAGGCAGCATAAATCACAATCCAGTAGGGGCAAAGGCAAAGCCATTGCTCAAACTGAGATAATTGGGAATAAGTTTCCCAAACCTGTGGAAGCTCAAAAGCCAATCAAGCTCCCTGTCTTTGACATCTGTCCTCCTAAAAAGAGGACAGAAGAGGCAGCCAAAGCTGTGGCTATTGAACTATCCACTCAAGCTGTTGATTCAACAAAAAGTAATAAAACTGCTAAACCTGCTGAAAGAATCAACAAAAATAACTCAGAATGTGTTTCTGAAAGATCTTCTTCCAAAAACCCTAAAAAGAGAAAATGTTACAAATGTGGGAAGAAGACACATCTGGCCAAGGATTGTCCTGAATCTGAGGACATGAGGCCTGTTGACTCTGCTGTTTCCACCACAGCTGTTACAAGCAGTGTTGGAAATGTCACAGTCACTGAAAGTGGTATTCAAGCTGATACCATTCAAATAGGGAATATTAGTGTGGATATTTCAAGTCCATCAACAAATGTTGATGAAGTAGGAGAACTCATCTCTGTGATGAGTTCCCCTAAAAATGACTAATAATTCTCTTATCACTCTGCAGGAAAAACAACCTTCCCAGGTTTGGTACTTGGACAGTGGCTGCTCAGGGCACATGACAGGTTGTAAAGAATTGCTGAGTGAACTCAGGCCTGAAAAAGGGCCAAAAGTCACCTTTGGTGACAATGTACAGGGATCCACTGAGGGATATGGAACTCTTAAAGCTGGTGCTGCAGTGTTCAAAAGAGTAGCCTATGTGATTGGGCTAAAACATAACCTTGTCAGCATAAGCCAACTGTGTGATGCTGGCTACAAGGTTAACTTTGATGAGCACCTGGGTTACATATTGGATCCCCAAGGCAAAGTTGTGCTATGTGCTCAACGAAAGAAAGGTGTATATGTTGTGGATATGCATTCTGCTGACCCCACAACTGAAACCTGTTTTCTCACAAGAACAAATGCTGATCTAAACTGGCTATGGCACAGAAGACTGTCACATCTGAACTTCAAGAACATCAACAAACTCTGTAAGAAAGAGTTGGTGACAGGTTTGCCTTCTATGACTTTTGCTAAGGATAGATTATGCACAGCTTGTGAGAAAGGCAAGCAGAGGAAAACATCTTTTAAATCCAAACATAATTTCTCTATTGATACTCCACTCTTCTTAATCCATATGGACTTGTTTGGACCTGTTAATGTCCCAAGTCTAGGAGGAAGAAGATACACTCTAGTAATGGTTGATGAGTTCTCCAGGTACACATGGGTGATCTTTCTAAAGAGCAAAAGAGAGGCTGCTAGAGAGATTATTGGATTTGTCAAAAAGATGGAAATGCTGAACTCTGCCCAAGTAAAGCAGCTTAGAAGTGATCATGGTACTGAGTTCAGAAACAGTACTCTTGAAGACTTCTGTGAAGAAAAAGGAATCACTCAAAACTTTTCAGCTGTAAGAACTCCTCAACAAAATGGAGTTGCTGAAAGGAGAAACCGAACTCTCATTGAAGCTGCCAGAACCATGCTGTGTGCATCAGGTTTACCTTCATCATTTTGGGCTGAAGCTGTTAACACTGCCTGCTTCACCCAAAACAGATCCTTAGTGGTGAAAAGATTCAACAAGACTCCCTATGAGCTGCTCAAAGGGAGGAAGCCAAATGTCAGTTATTTCCATGTGTTTGGATGTCCCTGTTTCATTCTGAATCAAAGGGACCAGCTGTCAAAGTTTGAACCTAAAGCTGATGAAGGTGTGTTTGTTGGCTACTCTGCTATCTCCAAAGCCTACAGAGTATACAACAACAAAAGAAAGGTGATAGATGAATCTATCAATGTCACCTTTGAAGAGTCCAAGAATGCTTCCACCAAAGCTGTTCCTGAATTAGTTTCAGGAGAACTTAACTTTGATGATCTGATGCATTCAAACAATGAAGAGGACTCAAAAGCTTCCACTACACCCAGTGTGGAACCTGTTAATCATGATGGACATGATGATGATTATGTCAATACACCCTGTGTGAATAAATGTACTGACTTAATTACAACTGCATGTCCAGAACCTATCAATGCTGATTTTCCCAGTTCCTCTGCTGATATGTTCAACAGTGATCAGACATGTTCAACAAGTGAACAGGCTCAAGACAACAGTGTGTCTGAAAATCTTGAGAACTGTTCAACAGGACCTGCTGAAGATGTTAACAACTCAGGAGAATCATCATTGAAAAATGATCCTAAGTGGATCAGATGTCACCCCAATGATCAAATAATTGGTGACATCAACAAAGGGATACAAACTCGGTGGGACAGCTTAGGGAACTTTTGTATGTTCTCTAGCTTTGTTTCACTGATGGAGCCAAAGAAGGTGGATGAAGCATTAAAAGATGCCAATTGGATCACTGCCATGCAGGAAGAGCTCAATCAGTTTGAGAGAAACAAGGTATGGAAGCTGGTCCCTGCTCCTAAAGGTAAAACTATAATTGGCACAAAATGGGTTTTCAGGAACAAGATGGATGAGCAAGGTCATGTCATTAGAAATAAGGCAAGACTGGTTGCTCAGGGCTACAGACAGGAGGAAGGAATTGACTATGATGAAACATTTGCTCCTGTGGCCAGGCTAGAAGCAATTCGTTTGTATCTAGCCTACGCTGCTCATAAGAGCATTAAGGTATTTCAAATGGATGTGAAGAGTGCATTTTTGAATGGGAAGCTGCAAGAAGAAGTTATGTCAAGCAGCCTCCAGGTTTTGAAAATGAACAACATCCAGGTTTTGTCTATAAGTTGGACAAAGCTCTCTATGGTCTCAAACAAGCCCCTAGAGCCTGGTATGACACTCTTACTGAGTTCCTTATGAGCAATGGGTATTCCAGAGGTAAAGTGGATACTACACTGTTCATAAAGAAGGTGAAGTCTGACATTATGCTTGTTCAAATTTATGTGGATGACATAATATTTGGTTCTACTAATGAGCAGCTATGCAAGAATTTCTCATTACTCATGAAATCTAAGTATGAAATGAGTATGATGGGAGAACTAACTTTCTTTTTAGGATTACAGGTTAAACAAACCTCAACTGGAATTTTTATAAATCAAAGAAAGTACACTTTAGATCTATTGAAAAAGTTCAAATTTGATCAAAGTTCTCCTATTAAAACCCCAATGGCAACCAATGTAAAATTGGATGCTGATGCCAGTGGCAAAGCTGTTTCAGTAACAGCTTACAGAGGCATGATTGGGAGCTTGCTATACTTAACTGCTAGTAGACCTGATATTATGTTTGCCACCTGTCTGTGTGCTAGGTTCCAAGCTGATCCAAAGGAATCTCATCTAGCTGCTGTTAAAAGAATCTTCAGATACCTGAAGGGTACACCAGGTTTGGGTCTTTGGTATCCCAAAGACTCAAGCCTTGAACTAACAGGTTATTCAGATTCTGATTTTGCAGGCTGCAGGCTAGACAGGAAAAGCACAACAGGAGGATGTCAACTCCTTGGTGGAAAGTTGATCAGTTGGAGTAGCAAGAAGCAGAACTCAGTGTCCACTTCTACTGCTGAAGCTGAGTACATTGCTGCTGGAAGCTGCTGTGGGCAGATTCTGTGGATGCAGCATCAGCTTGAAGATTATGGCCTTGTGTATAGGAAAACTCCTATTCTGTGTGATAATACAAGTGCCATAGCCATCTCCAACAATCCAGTATTTCATTCCAGAACAAAGCATATTGAAGTCAGACATCACTTCATCAGGGATCACATTCAGAAAGGTAATGTGGAGGTAAGTTTTATTTCCACAAATGAACAGCTTGCAGACATTTTCACCAAACCTCTGGATGAAACAAGGTTTAATTACCTTGTCAGCAAGCTGGGCATGTTAAACAAGAGTGACTAAGTGTTTCTCAAAGGTCTAAAAAGCTGTATGTTTCACACTGCTCAAGTTTCTCAGAACAGCTTAGACAGAACAGGTTATACATGTTCTGTACTTAGTCATTTGTCTGAAAAACTTGAACAGCTTGAACATACAACAGGCTGAACAAAATCAGTTTATTCGTCCAGCCTGCTCTGATGGTTCAATCCTCAACCTGTTCATTTCTTCACACTGTCTTACAAGTTTTTTTTAACCTGTTCACCTATTGAACACAACCTGCTCTTACAAAAGAGAGCAGGCTGGAGGAACAGCTTGAAAAATGAACAGCTTGAAGATTGAACAGCTTGTGATGGCGTTGGTCATCACAGGGTTGACCAACAGCTTAGACCAAAAATTTTAATTACCTTTCTTCAAGATTAAGTTACTTAATTAATGTTTTATTTAACTTAATTACTGCGGATAATGTGGATTACGTGTGTAAGTGATTAAACAGAAATCAAGTGGTCTGACAAACGGTCTGACATGGACAACCGTTCCGTTTTCCGTTAACGACTTTTTCAAATCAAACCGCCCAAAATCTTCTCTCTCATACACACTCACATTCAAATCCTATAAATACCAAACTACTGTTTCATTTTCTTCATCATTTCCAGAAATCCTCAAGAACCCTAAAAATCGACTAAGTGTCTTTTGCTTCTTCACACTTCAAAACTTTCCAAATGGCTCACAACCCTAATCCCTTTCTCCCAGTGTTCGTTGGTGATGATGTTGTCAAACACTCATCAGTCACCACAATGCTGACCATCAAACCCACAAACTACGTAGCAAACCTCACTATTCCCAAAAATTATGTGGGAAAAGGCTACGATCAAATGGTGGAGTTTCTGCAAGTTCATCCGTTGAACTATGCCATGACTGCAACTCCTGGTGTCCTGTACCAGGAGATGGTGTATGAGTTCTGGTACACCTGTTCCTACAATTCCAACACTAAGGTCATCAAAGGAACTATTCTTAATGGGACTCAAACCATTGAGATAACTGTTGATCTTCTGAGGGAGGTTCTTCATCTGCCTGTTGCTGAGTCATATGATCTGCCCCAGCCTGAGAACGAGCAAATGGGAAATCTGCTACGCTTCTGTGGTGTAGCAGAACCCAAAATTGGAGCAACATTGTACAGGAAGGATTTGTCTCCTACCTACAGCTTTCTGTTTGCTTCGGTGATGATGAGCTTCAGCAGCAAAGTTGGTTCATTTGACCAACTCAGTAGAGATGAAGTTCCAATAGTCCTACAGCTAGTGGATGGGACTACTCTTGACATGGCTAAGTGGATCTTTTCGAACCTGAGAAACCTGGTGCAGCAAGAGCCAAGACCAGCTGCTGTCCGTTATCCCAGGTTTCTGAGCCTCATTTTCAGTCATGTTTGTGGTGAGCAACTATACAATTCCCAGCCATTACTTAAGTCTGCTGCATTCCCTGTCATAGGGAATAGAATTTTTCATACTCCTGTACTGCAAAATGAGCCTCCTCTATCCACACCAATGAGGAGGCTGTTAGGTTTGGTGGAAGGACCCTCTACTGTGAGGGTGGATCCAGAAGCTGCTGCTCCCGTAACAAAATCCAAAGCCAGGTCCAAGCTTGTTAAAAGGACCCTGGCAACTGAAGCTGGGCCTGTGAAAAAGAAGGCCAAAACAGCTCAGCCTGAGTCTGTTCCTTTAGCCTCTGTGGCTGAGGAGGAGCAGGCTCCTCACCCTGGTTCATTTGTTGAACCTCAAGCCTCTGTGGCTGGTGCCTCTGTGGCATCTGAGACTATAGAACAGGCCAACCCACCTGTTTCTGACCCAGTCTCAAAACCTGTCCAGTCTGAACCTCTCATTTCCTCTCCCCAATCACCCACTCCATCCATCCTCTATCACAGAAAATCCATCTCCAAAAAGAAATCAGCAAATCCAACCACCTCCTCTGTTCCCTCTCAACAGGGTTTAGTTGAAAAAGAAGCAACCCCAGCTGCCTCTCCTATTTTGGGAGCAGGTTCAGCTCATTTGGAGCCTGCTTCACTCCAATCAGAGTCTACCCAGAGTCAGCCTAGACCCTCTGGTTCCTCCCAACAGGAACCAGTTGTACAAACGGAGATACCCACATCAACTATCCCAGCCTCCCAACAGGCTGAGGATATTGAAAGACAGGAGTCCTCTCCACTCCATACTGTGTCCACACTGTCCCCCACTAAAATCTCCTCACACCCTGAGTCTGCACGAGGTGCCCACGCTGCTGGTATTGACCAATCAGCAGCTCAGCCTCAAACTTCTGCTCCCCATGATACAGCTGTTCTACACCAAACAGCTGATGAGGGACCAACAACCCAAGCTGATGAACCTCAGGGATCACACCATCCCTCTTGTGAGGCTGCTCCCTCCATGCAAATTCCATCAGCAGGTTTCACCACTGCTGATGTTGAAATGCATATCCCATCTCCCAATGATGAGGTGCCTTTAAACCAAGACACTGCAGAGGGAACCTCCACTGATCTTCATGAGGATGTTGCAACACAAGCAGCATCTGAAAGGCCCCAAACATCAACCCCTTCTCCTGATGATGCAGCTACAGCCGCTGCTGAAGGACCATTTGACCCCTCCAAGCTGGGTCATCTTTCTTTTGCCCAGGCTATGGATTTTCTGTCCAAAGTTTCACTTCCCTCTTTATCACATCCTCAAACACCAGCCTCATCATCATCTTCTCCATCTACCCACTCAAAACAGTCTACCCATACACCTCCATCTCCCAAAGACCTGCCTTTGAAGGATCAGCTTTCTTTGCTGACCAACAAAGTTGGTTCTTTGGAAAACACCATGAACTCTCTACCCTCCATCATATCAGACTCTGTGTCTGCACAGCATCAGGGGTTCTTTGATTCGTTCAAGGCCTCTTTCCCTACCACTCCACAACCTGATCCCTCTCCACAGCTGTTAGCACTCACTGCTCAGCTGCAAAATGTATCCACCTCCCTCTCCTCTATTCTTTCCATATAGCAGGACTCTGTGTCCTCAATAACAGCCATTTCCCAACAGCTGTCATCACTTCTTACTTCTTGCAACTCTACTCTTCCAGCCACTCCGGCTAGCTTACAAACTCTAATTGGCTCCCTATCAAACTCTGTGTCATCAGATCTTGCTGATGTGCAAGATTCTCTAGAACTTCATCTTGCACAGCTGCAAACTCTGCTGTTCACAGCGTCTGACAGGGACAATATTGTTAAGCTCACATCCCTTGCTGATTCCCACTCCTCTTCTCTTCAGACCTGTCTTTCCCAGCTTACAGAGGTGAAGGATAACTTGGCTTTCTTAGTGACTAGCCTTGTTGGTCTTAAACCTTCTACTAAACCTGCTGGCAAGCCTGCTGACTTTGTGTCTTCAGGCAGACCAGGTGTTGAAGTCGCTGCTTCATCTCCTTCAAAGGGGGAGAAGTCATCTGCCTCGAAGACTAAGTCTAAGGGGGAGAAAACTTCTTCTCCTAAGGAGATACCAGTGTCTGCAACTCACACTGGTCAGCCAGCAGATGTCTTTGAAACAGGTACAGCTGAAGGTGCCTCTCAAGCTGCTCTGCCTACTCAGGCTGTCTCTCCAAACCCTGCTCAGTCTAAGGGGGAGGAAGTCATTCCTGAGGACAGGCCTAGCAGTAAAAGAAGGCATTTAATTATAGCTGAAGAAGAAGAAGAAGAGGAAATTCCTGAGGCTGCTGTCACTACAGCAGCAGCTAAAGGAAAAGAAAAGGCAGCTGATGATCCCATATAGCAGAAAGCAGCTGAAATCAGATTCCACAAGGCCAGGGCCAAAGAGATGTGTCTTCCTATGCACAAATATTTTGAGTTTAGAGAAGAACATCTTCAAGCCCTGGAAGTCATGAGAAAGGAAGAAGAATCTGCCAAAGCTGCTAAATCTTTTGCACTCCAAGAAGCAAAGAAAATTAAAATGTCTACCTTGGAGGTGCAAAAGAAAATAATGGAAGCTGCTAGACAATCAGCAGGGGAGAAAGAGAAGGAAGTAGAGAAAGGTACTCAGGTCTCTGTGACCAAATCAACAGTACCCCATGCAAGAGCTCAATACCACTTTGACAACTTGGCTAGGAAAAAGTTTCATGATGTTGCTGAAAGAAGGATAGCCACGGAAGCAATTGTCAAAGCTGTCCCTGTATCAAGGGAAGGCAGTCAGTGGAAGCTTAAAATAACAAGGATGGGTGCAACAGGCCCAGAATTGGAAACTTATGACCACACTGATGTAGCACAGATGGGATACAGGGAGTGGATTGAGCTGGCAGTTGCCCTGAGTGAATCAAAGTCTGAAACTGCTAAAGAAATCAGGGCATATGTCAAGAAGTTGATGGAAAGAGTAAAGGATCTTGGCCTGATATCTAAGGAAGTTAGTGAAGGTGTCTTTGTGACACATCCAAAAATAAAGGCCAGGAGAACAAGGAAGGATACAGAGATGGAGCTACTCCTTACACTGATTGAACAGGGCGACTATGCCATTGAAATAAAAGGAGTTGATCATAGTCTGCCTAAAGGAATAGAGTTTGAGGATGGCAAGATTATTGAAGAACCTGAGCTGGGGGCATTTTTTGTAGATCCCCTAACTCAGAAGAAGTGCTTCCAAAGAGCCTCAGAGCTGTACAAAGTTGATCTGAGACAACTTGTCGCCTTCAGACTTGCAGTTTCATTTAGGCAGTCTAGCAAATGGAGAGCAGCCGTCTGGGATCAGCTCAGAGGCTTCTATGAAAGAGGAGAGCTCAATGATCCCAAGTTCATGATCATCAGAAGTGAAGTTGAGGAACTTGAGGATACAAGGGAAGAACTGGAAAAGATGGTTCAGGATCCTCTTCCAGTGTAATGAAGTCCATCTACCGTCTGGGTAGGTGAAGAATGGAAGCTGTCCATCAGTTGGACAGGCTTGCCATTATCTGCTCCCAACACAAACAGTCCAAATACTTTTGTACATTAGTTGTACGTCATTACATAAGTTGTAATCTTTTCTTTTACATTAGTTGTAAAATACTTTAGTACATTAGTTGTACTCTTGTAAAAACATGTGTTGTTGTATGTAATCAAGAATCAGTGTATATATAAACTAATCTTTTACTTTACTGTTATGTTGTAACTTCAATTCAGCAAAATGTACTGTAAAAATATATAATGATTTTTGATAAGACCAGCTTAGACTGGTTATTGCAAATAGGGGGAGATTGTTAGGCACAAAAAGGCCTCAGTCAAACCTGTTCTACATCTGAGGGGGAGATTTATAATCAAACCCGTTGATGCATTTGAAGGTTGAAATTAAGGCCTGTTATATGCCTTGTTGAAACCTGAAAATGATTTGCAATATCAGTCTAAAGCTGTTCTATATGTTGCATGTGTTGCAACTAAGACAGTTTGTCCAAGCTGCTCTGTCTGCTGAACAGGCTGGACATAAACTGTCTACGCTGCTGAGCAGCCTGGGCAATTTTAAAGTGTTCTGTTCTTTGTGAACAGAACCTGTTCTTTGTGAACAGGCTAAACACTTTATGGAATACGTTTCCAAGTCATTATGTATTGTTTTTGACTGCAAGATCAGTTTACAAAGTCGAAGACAAAGTGGAAAACAGAACTGCTCAGCCTGCCCAAGCTGTTCTGTAACATGAAGACAAAAGGTTATTTGAAAAAGGATGACATACCTTTTTCTTATATCAAAATAGGCCTTTACAAGGAAGAAAGACGCAAAGTTGACATTCCTAAATTAGTTAAATGCAATGCAACAGTAGACAAAGTAAAAAGACAAAAGTTCTGCACATGTGAAGACAAGTCTGCTTTTCAGAAAAGTGTAGAAAAGGTTATGTTGTCTTTTCAACAAGACTTCTCCTTTTCATTCCGTCCAATGAAGATGTTTCTCTTAGATCCTCTGAGTAAGTATAAAAGGAAGCTTCTAAGGACATAAAGAAGTGTGAAGAAAGCTAAGTGCTGAAACCAAGAGTGAACGTGCAAGTGTGTTTTTCATGCATGCAAGCCTTCTGTGTAATTCAGTATCTGTGTGTCTAAGCTGTTTTACATAAGTTGTTCCCTTAAGTCTTGTAAACACAGTGAGAGCCTCTTAGTGAGTGTATTCATTGTTAACTAGTTTGAGTCTGTCTTAGACTAGTGAATATACTGTTGTATCTGTCATCTCAGCTTGAACATTTCCGCATTCAAGCTTGTTTGTAATTAACAAATTGTTGATAATACATACAAACATTGAGAAAATAGTGTATAGTTTTTAAATTGCTGTATTCACCCCCCATCTACAGCTTAAAGCTATATACTTTGGGAACCTCTCGGGACCTACACATAGTATTAACCACTATAACAGTATGATGTTAAATATATACGCACCCATTAATAGTTGGCATGACCAACCCGAGTGGGGGGCATTAATCCCGATAGATCTTTCCATATGATATTCGCGTTACATAAATGTAATTACGGTTCATGATTTTGAGGGCATGATGAAACCACATGTGTGTAATACATAAAACGAAATGTAGCATATTTTGTGTCCATATGAAATACGTAGCATATATTTTCACCCCAAAACATAACATTGTAAAAATAGGGGCTATGAGTACTCACCGTAAGTGTGATGGCAAATATTAGGGTAAAATGAAGATTTGCGTTGACGACTTGTGATGATGCTTGACGTATTTATCTAAGTCCTAAATGATATGAGGAACTTAATAACTCCCATATATGATAATATGCATGTATGTTGGTTTTTATGTTTTAACTCACCCAACTTAACAAGTTTATAAATAAAATCCACTTAAAAACGTCAAGTTTATATATAATTTTCCAGCTTTTAACGAGGTTTTTCGGCCTACTTTGTGGCTGTTTTTGACCAAGCTCCAAAACGATTTCGGCTTTGAGATTCATAGTCATAAAACTACTATGTACAAAAAAATTTTCAAGGTAAGAAAAGCCATTTTTTTAGGTGTTTAGGTTATGGAAAATGCTCGTTAAAAACGCTATGTTTGCCATTTTTGAGCTGTTGGAATTTTCGGTTCCCAAATAATATTTGGGGGTTCAAAACTCCATGTTAAATTATGTACACCTCCAGATATTTATTTAAGACATAGATATAACTTTTGAAATAAGAATCAACTCATTTCGTTAAGTTTTGTATTAGTTATGATTTTTGTATGTCGATGTAATATGTCTGCCGAAAATCTGGATTTTATAACCTTGAAACAACTTGTGATTCTTGTTATTTATTCAGAACCACATGTATAAAAGGCTATGAAACACATTTATATACTTGTTTTCAAATTACTCATACATACATTATGTGTTTATATATATATATATATATATATATATATATATATATATATATATATATATATATATATATATATATATATATATTTATAAACACATTTGAAGAAACAAACTTTAAAACAAAACTAGTGATTTATAAACTTGAGTTTTAATGAAACTTGTAGTTGTTGGTGGTGATTATATATATTATGTAAGACTTACGTAAACATAATTATAAGAATAAATAAGTTAGTATTTACTTACTTTGAGGTATTAAAAGAATGCAAATCAAGTAGAAGTTGTATTTTTGAATTTGTTGCAACAAAAGCACTTGAAATAATTGAAGAATAAGAAAGTTGCAACTTTTTGTTCTTGTTTCACTCTTTGGCCGGATTTGGGAGGAAGAAAAGAAGAGAGTTTTTGTGTTTTTGAAGGTGTGAAAATGAAGTGAATTCAGCTCTCTATTTATAGAGATAAAGTGGTCATCAAAGTGGTGGTTGAGTGAAGTGTTGGATGAGATGAAAGTGTATGATGAATGAGGATTTGATGGTGCTATTGTAAGGTTGTTTTAAAAAAAAAAATAAGTCAAACTGTATAAAAGTACCCCCTAACGGGCCAGCCACATCAAGGGGTATTTCAATGTATTTTCATTTTTTTTTGTATAAAAGTATCTAAAATGTATTATTGTATTTTCCTTTTTATGAAATTTCATAAATACTTATGAATGCATTAGTTTAATGAATTGTTTTAGTCTTGCATAATTAATGTTAAGTAAGTTTGTTAATGCATGATTAGTGTCACTAATCTTAATTTAATTATGTACTTAGTTGAATTAATCCATCATCTCGTGAATCGATCGAATTAATTAATTTGCCGTTTCATCTCACCGATGAAAATATTTTCTAATTGAATTGAATTTCCTTATGAACTTTGTTAATCACATTGATTAATTGTTAATGACCACTAATTAGGTTATAATTTGCTAATAACTATTGATTAAGTTTTAGTTGCTAACCTGGTTTTGTGTCGGATGTTTTTAGTTTTGATCTGAAATTGGTCAAGTTGTTTTCACAAAAAGCGTTTGTGTGTGTAAAACGCACCTTCGATTGCAATTTGGGATCAATTAATCAATTTTTGGTGAAAATTTTGAAATCTGAACTTAGGACAATTTAAAACTGTTAAAACTCGAATCACCAAGAAAGTCATGTTTTAATCGAGTTTTATAAAGAAGGAATTGAGTTTGATCAAGAGCTTTAATCGACTTTGTACAAGTGCTGATCGAGTTTTATACAAAAGAAACCATTCGAGTTTGATTAAACTTCAATTCGAGTTTGATCAAACATAAATCGAGTTTAATTCAAGTGCATTCAAGTTTTATCAAACTATATTCAAGTTTAATCAAACACAATTCGAGTTGATACAGTTTCAATCGAGTTTATTGAATTGTCATCCGAGTTTTGTTACTAATCCTTTGAGCTTGATCACTTTAGATTCGAGTTTGATAAGGACCAATTCGAGTTTTACACTTCAAAATTCGAGTTTCAACATTCTTTGTTCGAGTTTCATAACTCTTGGATTCGTGTTTGATCCTTCTACATTCGAATTTCATTATTCAATGACCGAGTTTTACTCTTTGTTCATCGAGTTTGAGTCTTTGATATTTGAGTTTTACTCTTCTTGATTCGAGTTTGATCATACTTAATTCAAGTTTGATCATTCATTCAGCGTTCATTCAAAGTCAATCAAATTCCATTAAAAGATCTTGGAAAATTCTATTTAATCAAATCACAATGTCAAAAGATGCACTAGCTATGGGTTCAGAATCCAAACCCCCTATTCTTTATAGAGGTGAGTATGTACAGTGGAGGTAACGGTTTTTGGAATTCATCAGTTTCCATGATTTATCAGAGGAGATGTTGAAATCCGTGACAGAGGGACCAACAATATTTGTTGAAACAATTCCGGCTGTACCAAACGGCAATCCTCCAATACCGGAGAGAACTATAGAGATTACCAATCTGTCTGATGCTCAGAAACGAAGAAAGCTGGGAGATAAAACAGCCCGAAAGCTCATGATGATTTCTATCCCAAATGACATATATATCAGTCTAACAAATACAAGCACAGCCAAATGCATCTGGGATGAGGTGTGTAAGCTTATGAGAGGGTCAGACAAATCAGCTACGAACAGAGCGAGAAACAGCCTGATGACGTTTGAAAATTTTAGAGCTAGAGAAGGAGAGCTGTTAGAGCATACTTATCTGAGATTTGTAAACCTCGTAAGTGAAATGAATAGAAACGGGTTGACAAAGTCAAATCAGGATATAAACGTCAATTCTTGAATCTGCTCAATCCGAAATAGGATAAATACACTATGATCATCCAATAGACGAAATAGATTGATGATATGGAATTTCATATGGTGTTTGAGAACTTGAACAACTAACAGGAAGTTGTTTTAAGGTAAGTTTTCGAGAAAAAGCAGGCTGAAAAAGCATGCTGAAAAAGCAGTTATTGATCCACTGGCTCTCCTTGCAAATAAAAAGTACAAATACAAGCTGAAGAAGGAGAAGCGGGTTGTTTTGAGTAGTAGTTCATCTAAGTCAGAATCCACATATTGTAGAATCAGAGATGGAGGAGATGAAAAAGCAAATGGCTTTACTGACAAAGGCTTTCCAGAAAAGTTCTATCGCAAACCGACAAATAACAAGATGCGATACAAGACAGGCTCCAGACTGTACGAGAAAAAAGACAAATATGATAAATCTGGAGATAGCAGTTGAAAGAAGCATGATAAATATGATAAGCCTAAAAAGTCGGCGAAGAAAGAAGCTGAACAGAAGTGCTAAAACTGTGGCAAGCCAGGCTACTTTGCTAGAGAATGCAGACTTCCAGTAGTTAAGAATTCAGAGTAATATACTCGAAAGGCTCTGCTTGCCAAAGACAAAGAGGCTGGAAGGGCTTTACTGGCTGAAGATGACCACTGGCTTCAACTGTCTGATGATGAATACATTCTGGATGAAGGCGCTCATATGTGCCCAGAGTCTGACTGAATATGATATCTGGGTTGGTCTGACTGATGACGAAGAAGAAGAAATAAAGGATTCTGATTCTGAGAATGAGCTGACAGAAGATATGGCATTGATGGTCAAAGGAGAAGCTGGATGCAGCAAAAAATCAAGACGATGATGAGTCAGATTCAGATGCCTCAGACAATTCTGAGACACCCGAGGTAAAATATAACTCTGAATATGATGATGATAATTCTTGTGAGATGGAACAAAACCTTGCTCATATGGCTTTTATGCTGAAACGTTTTGAAAAATCTTTGAAAGCCGAGAAAAAGAATGTACAATCTTTGGAACACAAATTACGACTCGAAAATACTTTATTGTTAGAGTTTTCCAAAGATAAGGCATTAACATTAAGATCAGTTTCCGATTTGCAAGAAAAAATACAATGAAATTCAATGTGAAAATCAAAAGCTGAGTAACAATATATCTGACTTAAAAGAAAAACTGAAATTAGCTGAGTTAGAATCAACAAGTTATTCTGTAAAATATCATTTCATTTTTGATTAAAGAACAAAGTTGTATGAGAAAATCAAATCCTTGGAAGATGAGTTCATTAAAAGATGTCAAACGGATCAAACAATCCATTTGAATCAACTAAAAGATACTGCATTTTATAATAAAAAACACGTATTGGTTTTGACAAATCCTAAATATCTAACAAAATCTATTTCGTCTTCACCAACTCTTTATGATGTTAGATATACGAATTTAGGATTGAAAATGGTATTTTTAAAAGCTTCAGATGAAGTAGAATCAGTTGAAGATTTGAAAAGGTTGAGAAAAGACAAAATGCAAAATACTTTGGATTATAACAAGCTTAATGACAGTTATCAAAATTCATGCATTTCAGAATAGTATATTCAGACATATTCTGATAAAGATTTGTCTGAAAATACGTCTTCCACTCAAAAGCCATACATTCCAAACTCAATTCTTGAAAATATTAATTCTGATCTTGAATTGAAGCTTAAAACTTTTGAGACTGAAAATGAAAAGCTTCAGGCTGAGATTAAAGATTTGGAAATAAAACTGAAAAATCAGTCTGAAAGCAAAACTCAACCAGATCAGAAATCCTCAATTCAACCTGATTCTATCAATTCTAAAAAAGAGTTTGATCTGTATATGAACTCAGATTTTTATTCATTGGAGGATATGTTTGTCAAAATTGATGAGTTTATTAAATCACTCCATGACAAACAAACTAATAAACCTAAAGAACTAGTAAGTATTTTGAAACGAATACCTACAGATTCTAAGGTTAAATCAGTACCATAACCTGTTTTACACAAGAAGGAGAAAACAAAAGTTACTTTTGTTACTCCAAAATTTGAAAAAGGTGAATCCTCGTCATCAAAGGTTTCAACTGCAAAGATAGGAAATGCTTCTGAATGTAAGAAAGTTTTGCAGATTAAAACTGCTTCTAAATCGACTAATTCATGTTGTTCTATTATGTTAGATAATTTTGAGAAAAGAACATCGAAGCAAATTTGGATAAAGAAGCAAGTGGCAAAGAAAAAGAAGAGTTTTAGACAATAATGGAGAGTGAAAGATTGGAGTGTTACAAATAGGATTAAATCTGTAGATAATTCTGTCTGTAATAAATTTACTAATAAACAATGTTCTAAATACTCACGTGCTGAATTGTTTTCATTAAATTCTGCCAAATGCTGTGTATTGAATGTTAAATCTGTGCATAATTCTGATATGTTTGTATGGATTCCAAAGAACAAGGTTCCCAATTTTAAACAACATAGGGATCCTAAGAAACACATTACAAAATCAGTTCCCAAAAGAATTGTACGAAAATGGATACCCAAAAACACTGTTCGCAAGTGAGTTCCAAAAACAAAGAACTTATATGTTAATATACCTGAAGAAATACCGCATGATTTACCAACCTTCAAAGTACCCAACAATAAGTGGGTACCTCATGCTTTACTTCGTTTTATAGGTAAATCATGTGTGGTACCTTGACTCTGGATGTTCCAAGCATATGACCGGACATCGAGAAACCCTCACGAATTTTGTAGACAAATTCTGTGAGATGGTAAGATTTGGTAACGATCAATTCTGTCCGATCAAAGGCTATAGAAGTCTGGAATACGACAAGATTACGATTCAAAAGGTATTCTATGTTGATGGTCTTTGTCATAATCTGTTCAGCATTGGCCAACTGTGCGATAAAGGGTTGGAAGTTAATTTCAAGGCTAATAGGTGTAGTATAAGATCTGGGGAATGGAAGGAAATCCTCGCTGGAAATAGGAAAACCAATTAGTACTCCATAGACTTAGCCAATATCAACTTGAAGAAAGATGTTTGTCTACTGTTAAAGGCAACATCAAAAGAATCCTGGTTGTGGCATCGCCGTCTATCTCATTTGAACTTCAAAGAACTGACCAATCTTGCAAAATGTGGTTTAGTTAAAGGTCTACCTACTCTCCGATTTCAAAAGGAGCAGTTGTGTACTGCATGTGAAAAAAGGAAGACAGTGAGGGCGTCACACAAATCAAAGGTTGAACATTCTTCAACTAGGCCATTGGAACTTCTTCATATGGATTTATGCGGGTACAATGTATAAACAAGAAGAAATATGTGTTAGTGATCGTAGATGATTATTCAAGATACACATGGGATTTCTTCCTAAGATCCAAGTCTGAAGCTATAGAGATAACTATTGACTTCATACGCAAGATTCAAGTTAAGTTGTAGCTTTCAGTTCAGTCCATTAGATCTGATAATGGTACAGAGTTCAAGAACAAGTCCCTCGAGACATTTCTGACTTCTGTTGGGATAACGCATCAATTTTCGGCAGCTCGTACCCCACAACAAAACGGAGTAGTTGAAAGACGAAACCGTACGCTTGTAAAATTTGCTAAGATGATGCTTGCATACTCTAATCTGCCATTATTCCTATGGGCTGAAGCTATAGCAACCGCGTGTTTCACCCAGAATAGATCCATTATAAATAAAAGATTCAGAAAAAAACCATATGAACTGATAAATAAACGAGTACCTAATATTAAATTTTTCCATGTCTTTGATTGTAGGTGTTTCATCTTGATCGATAAAGACAATTTGGGAAATTTTAATCAGAAAGCTGATGAATGCATACTCATTGGATACTCGAAAGAGTCGGTGCCATTCCGGGTCGACAACAAACGCACGAAGACTATCAACGAGAGCGTTAATGTAAAATTTGATGAAGGAATCGTAATGGCTCCTGGACATGCCAGTTCAGGACCCGAGTCTAAACAGTCGACTTCTGTGAATTCACCAGAGCTTAATGATGATATGAATGATTTAAATAAACTGTTTGAAAATTTTTATGAATGCTGCTTTGAAAAGACCAAATCTGATGTTCAAATTTCGGTTCCTGACAGGGTTACGGAAGATCCTGTTCTAGTCTCCGATCATTCACATCAACAAATTTCCGAAGAGACTGGAGAGGTTTCAACGACTGATGTACACATTCCTACTGAAAGTGTACAACAATCAGCTCCAGAATCTCAAAAATGCTACTTTGAATACTGAAACTTCTGAATCTCCTACCTCAGTTGATATTCCATCAACTTCAGAACAAATCCCCCGTACACCCTACCTAGACTTAAATCCCAATCAAAAATAGCCTCAACCTTATCCTCACTCATTTAACTGGACAAGGGACCACCCCCCTGAAAATAAAATTGGTGATCTCTCTGCCTTAGTAAAAACCTGGAGAGCTACCATGAATGAATGTCTCTTCTCAAATTTTTTGAGCAAGATAGAACCCAAAATGGTGAAGGAAGCTCTTTTGGATGCAGACTGGATTATAGCGATGTAAGAGGAGCTCAATCAATTCGAGAGGTTGAGAGTCTAGAGATTGGTCGAACGTCCAAAAGACAAATCATTCATTGGCACGAAGTGAATCTTCAAGAACAAGAAAGATGAACATGGTGTCATCATTCGAAACAAAGCAAGACTCGTTGCCAAAGGATAAAGTCAACCAGACTGAATCGATTATGATGAAACCTTTGCCCCTGTTGCCCAGATAGATACGATTAGAATGTTTTTCGCGTTTGCAGGTAATAAAAACTTTACTGTATATCAAATGGATGTAAAAACTGCATTTTTAAATGTGGAGTTAACTGATGAAGTATATACATATCAGCCCGAAGGATTTACTAATCCTTCGAAGCCTGATCTTGTATATATTTTAGACAAGTCACTGTATGGCCTTAAACAAGCACCAAGAGCTTGGTATTATACCCTTTCAAATTATTTTTTAAAATGTGGCTTCAACAAAGGTGCAGTGGACACTACCCTATTTATTAAACGTCAGGGTCCCGATATCATAGTTATTCAGATATATGTGGATGATATAATTTTGGGTCTACAATTCCTGCGTTTTGCAAAAAGTTTGCATTTTTAATGTCCCAAAAATTTGAAATGAGCATGATGGGTGAAATAAATTTTTTCTTGGGATTGCTTGTAAAACAACTGACTGATGGAATTTTCATCAATAAGTCGAAATATATTCAAGACATGTTAAAGAAATTTAACATGGTCAATAGTACTCCTATGAAAACACGCATGGCTCCTAATTCAAAATCAAAACTCAATGAGGACATTTCAGGGAAACCTGTTGATGTAACTCATTATCGAGGAATAATTGGGAATGTACTTAACAGCAAGTAGACCTGATATTATGTTTGATACATGTGTCTGTGCTAGATATAAGGCACATCCAAAAGAATCACATTTGGCTGCTGCTAAAAGAATCTTAAGATATCTAAAGGGTACACCAAACTTAGGTTTGTGGTATCCTAAGGAATCATCATTTACATTGACTGCCTTTCTGATGCTGATCACGCAGGTGATAAAATGGACAGAAAAAGTACATCAGGAGCAGTTCAATTCCTTGGTGACAAACTCGTCAGCTGGTCATCCAAAAAGTAACACTTGTGTCACTATCAACAGCAGAAGCTGAATACGTTGATGTATCATCTTGCTGTTCACAAGTGCTGTGGATGAAGAGCCAATTGACAAACTACGGGTTTACACCTCAGAAGATTCCTATCTATTGTGATTCACAGAATGAAATTGCAATTGCAATGGCATCCAATCCTGTGCAACACTCAGAAACTAAACACATCGATATCCGGTATCATTTCATAAAAGATCATGTAGAAATTGGAAACGTAGAATTATATTTCATACCAACTGAATATCAACTAACTGATTTGTTTACCAAAGCATTAGATGAAAAATGCTTTAATTTTTTGGTATACAAATTGGGTATGTTGAATCGGTAGATTTGAACATTCAGTTGCTATAAAATAAAATTCTAATTTTACAATTTTTACTTCATTTAAAGTTTGTGTTAATCTCATGTGCAGGATGAGCAAACAAGAAAACTTTTATATGATATTTGCATATCTGATATTTTTTTATCTGATTGATTGCAGGGGGAGCAGACATAAAAAGTGATATACATCTGAGAGGGAGCATAACTATAAAATTCAAGGGGGAGCATTATTTTCTTTTTGTTCAATTTTATTTTTTCTCATATAAAAATATAGTTAAAATTTTTTTTGTGTTGTTATTTTTTTTAATTGTTGTTTTATTTTTATTTTTAAGTGTGGATTTATTTTGTTAATTGGGCTTAAGTGAAATTTCACTATAAATTTGTTTTATTTTTTTAGTGTGGATCTAATTTCAATTTCACTATAAATTTGAATTTTGAATTCAAATTACACTTTTTCAAAAACTGGTACACTGTTCACATTCTTTCCAAAGTATCTCTCATTTGTTTCTTCATCTAGAAGCAATCCGCTTTTGTATGTTGGATTTCAAGACTTTTGTGGAAATTTGTAAGTATTATTCTGTTTTTGTTAATATTTGTTAATTTTCAGTTTTATTTTTTGAGTTTTAGGTTTATAAATAAGCTACTGTGTGTGTTTTTAGTGTGTCGATGTGTGTATCTGTGATATTATGATTTGTGTTTTGAATCTGAAATTGAAAGTATGAATTTGTGTATAATGTGCATCTAAACTTGAAAATCAAATTTCAAGTCTTATAACACACCATACAACATTTAATTTGATTTTGAAATTCAAATTTTTCGAGTTCTTGAATCGACTGTAAATTGGGTTTTAATCGATTAAACTGTTGTTTTTGGAAGAACATCATTAAAGGAAAAATGTTCAAAACATGTTTTCAAGTAGGTGTATGTAAAAGTTTAGGTTTGAAAGTCCCTAGAAATAATTTTTGGAAATTTCAGTGGTGTTTGGGACTTACAAAATTTGTAAGTGTTCAAACTCGAATTAAGACTCATTCGAGAAAAGTTTAGTATATATCAAGTTTGAATATAAAGCACTCGAGAAATGTTTATGTTTCATTCGAGTTTGATAAGGATTGGACTTAGAAATTTTTAGTATCAAACTCGATTGACACATCACTCGAGAAAGTTTAAGTCTTAATCGAGTTTGGCAAAGGGTTATTCGACAAATGTCCTTAGTTTATACGAGCTTATCATAAAAAGGATAGAATTTTTCTAAGTTGTTTCAACTCGAAATAAGAGTCTATCGAGAAACATTGTGTTTCTTTCGAGTTTTATGAGTATTCATTCGAGAAATCTAGAGCACACTTCCAGTTTAATGAAACTTCACTCGAAAATCACTTAGAGTCATTCGAGAAACCTCAAGTATCCTTCGAGTTTATTTTTGAGTCATTCGAGAAACAGTGTATTTCTTTCGAGTTTAGTGATTAGTCATTCGAGATCACTTAAGTTCAATTCGAGTTTCATACAAGTTAATCCGAGTATGCTTATTACTCACTCGAGTTTAATCCTTCATGTTTCGAGTTTGGAGTGAATTTTTCAAAAATTTTTCTAAGTGTGGGTATTTAAATTTTTCAGAGAAATTTTACATTCTTTGAGAAATTTTTAAAATCTGTGTTTTATTAACATTGGTCTCTTAACGATTGACTTTGGAGTCCTAATAATAATATTTTATTATTGTCTTGAATCCTGATGCCTTAAACAATAAAACATATATTTTTCTAATTTCTTGTTAAATGTTTTATTTCTCTATCTGTAGAATTGAATTTGTTTACCTGACATAGCTAACATGTTTGTTATTTTTACAGGTATCAAATGGCTTCCCAATCACCCACCCATAACTCCAATTCCTCAGAATCCCATTCATCATCTAACCATACATTGGTCTCTAAACCAATTAAATCTGCATCTGTCACCAGACCATCACCATCATCCCCCATTCCAGAAACCCAACTAATATAATCCAAACACTGTCTAGCCCTATTAGACAATAATCACCGGTTTGATCCCAACTCCATTAAAGTCAGCCATCTGGTGGTTGTTGAAATACTTAAAGGTCACCCTCTTAGATATCTGTTAAAATACAAACCATCCATTCCTCAAGTCTATCTTCATCAGTTTTGGCACACAATAAAATTTGTGCATGCTAAAGGAGACCATCATTTTAAAGTAACCATTGATCAGTACAAAGCTAAGATCACACTGGCCAGACTCCGTCACAATTTTTTCTTGCCAAGATGGATTGATACTGTCAACTTCCCAAACTTTGCAGATTTTGAAGAGTTTGTTTCTGATGATCAACTATGTCATGAACTCATATGTCTGGGTTATACCAAACCACTTGACAAAAGTTCAAAATTTCACAGAAATGGGCTTAACGGAGAATGATATACACTGTTCGGAATCATCAACAAATGTATGACATCAAAGCATACCGGCATAGATCGAGGAAGCATCCATTGCTTGAGACTTTTTCATGGCATTGCTTTCAACAAGCATTATGATTTTGCACAATGTATCTGGGAAGATCCCAAGGAAGTAGTATTGGCTAAGACAACAAACAGAGCAAGAAATATTTATGCCTCTACAACAGTTTATACAAATATTGATCAGAGGCGTATTAAGGGCAAATGAGCAAATTCCAAAAATATCAAATGCTCAGAAATGCCCAGACTACGTGATGATGAGTCTTCATAAAGTTCAAGATGCTCCCAATTCAAATGTCATGCCTATTCCTAAATTATTATTAAAGTATGTGGATCCTGAAGCAGAAAGTGTGAAACTGTATAGAATAGATTATGCTCCGGTAGAGACCCAAGAACTGGGTTTTCTTGCCAAACGAGACTTAGGTGAGCCGGTACATCAACATGTGGTTGATGTACAGGGAAGCCAAACTGTGTCTAAGGGTGTTATGGAGGATGTGAGGGGAGGTTTTATCTAATATACATGAAGGTGGAAATGAGGGAGAAGAGGATGGTGATGATGATGAGGATGATGATAATAATGACGATGCTATGGGAGGTGTTGGTATAATTTTCATATCTCAACATGAGAGTTTACCACAGATAGATGTTGTTGAGATTGCAAGAATGAGTGTGACGGAGATCCCTACCCTAGACAGTCGGGACGAAACCACAACTGTTGTTAGCTCTCATGTGAGAGTTAGCATTGAAGCAGCCAGTACCTCACTGGCGTGTGCACACCCAACCAGCAACTCACCTTTTTCACAACAAGAAGGTGTTTCAATTTTGCACCAGGATTCTGCACATGATCTATCCTGGAATCCTTTGGATACTATGGATATTAAACAGAGTACACAGCCGCCCACGTGTACATTTTTTCATGCATAAGTCATAGATCCTATACACATTAGGACACTTGAGTCGACTCCATCTATTGGAGTAAGTGCAGAAGGACTTCGTGTCCTTGCCGGAACAACTACAGTGTCGGAAGCAGTCGTTACTCCGTCACTTGAAATATTTGGAAGTCCAGTCAGAGCCACAACATTGCCATCTCTAAGCACCGGCCACATGGAGGTTCTTTTTACAAGTTCAACCGTTGTGACAACTGGAAGTCTAGGTGACCCAGTAGTTTGTCCATAACCCGTTGTTACGGACTCCAAGCTGAATAAAGCTATTAGGGGAGTCACAGCTCAAATGACAACTCAATATTCAGAGATGATGGCTTAAATGACAAATATTCAGAAATTATTGAAAAGAAAGGTTGTTGCGGAGGGTGTCAAAGAATCAGATCCTCAAGACTCCATTAATGAGCTGAGAGATTTTTGTTTTGAACAATTTGATGAGATGAGGGAGAGAATGATCGGACTGGAAAACACAGTCTTAGTGCTCTAGGTTCATTATCTGAAAGACTGTCTTCTGTTGAACAGACATGTAAAGCTCAAGCTTCAGCTCATAAACGTAAGCATGATGAGCATGATGAACACTCCGATGATGCTACTCATGTGGGGGAGAAGAGGAGAAGCTTGGAGAAACTGAGAATGGACTTCAAATGGTTGCTTATACTGGGAAAGAAAAAGAAACAGAAGGTGAATCGATTGGAGATGTTGGAAATTCAAAAGACACACCTGTTGACGCTCAGAGCGAGCTGGGATTCATTCTATAGGAAGGTGTTCCAGTTCCTGTGAGTATTCAATCAGGTATATACAATTTTGAGGAGTACAGTGGTTCAGAGAATGAAGATGAAGAAGAATTGCTTATAATAGAAGATGTTGGTAAAGATAGTGATGAGCCTGAGGCTGAAGATGAAATATTTAAATTATCTGACATCACATTGAGAGCAGAGAAGATTGTTGATGAGGAGGAGTTAGTGAAAGAGATCTTAAGAGATGAAATGCCAGAACCGACGGTTGAAAAGCCTGAGGTAATGGTTACTGTTAAAGAAGAGTTCAACCCTGTTTCGAGTTATGTATGTTGTAACTGAATATGTGAGTGGGCTGAATGAAGTTGTTTTGATGAACAAGTTTTTTGAGAGTTATATCTTGGCTGATGAATCTCAACGTCAACACCATTTAAGATAAGCAGTTCAAGAGGAAGTATAGAAGGAGATTAATGATATTCTAACTCTGTTAAATGAAGAAAAATTAAGAAAAATAAGGTGAAAAAGTTGGTGCAGATAGAGGAACAGAATGTTGATTTCATCTAAAAACGTAACAGACTTCCTTTCCTAGAAGATCACTTGGAAAGGAAAATATTCTGCAAGAAAAATGTGCCATGTTCGTTTTTGAAGTTATTCAGAGTTATTGAGCCGAATATGCGTCATCTTGTAAATTATGCATATTTTTTGAAGAATAAGACTCAACCGGTCGACAATGTCATAAGTGAGCACAGAATCGCAGATTTGATCAGAATTGAAAAAGACAAGTTTGTTAATGTCTTTTATCCAACGTTTACTGTTACAAGAGTGGATGGAAAAACTTATAAGTTCAGTGAAGCAGATCTATTTTCGTTAAAATTAATTGATGTGGAAGATTTGTTTGACAAACTGTGCCGGAATAAGAGAGAAGAATTCTGCTGATTCTCTTTGAAAGCTTTATTTCACTTTATGCGCACAAAATTAGTACTCATGACAATTTTTGATCTTCAAATCGGGGTGGAAAGAGGATTGAGGAGAATCAACATTACTGCACCTAATAGAGTTACGAAGAATTTGGAGAGATTAATAAGTTTGATGTTGTTATGGCCAAATACCCAGTCTACATAGACAAAAATCAGAAGAAGAGAGTTATGCGGAGTAGAGCTAAATAAGTTTTGTGATGGCACACTACAAAAAGTTTTGACTGGGCTTAAAGGCAAACTTGCATATGATAAGAGACAAAAGTCAAAGAAAGGAGGTTTGAGTGCAAACGACAGAAAGATGATTGTGGAGTTTGTTAAGAAGATTGAGTTTCTTCTGAGTGACAAAAAGAGTATTAGAAGGTTCGAGATAAAGCTGGGCTTAAAAGATTAAAGATATATTACTATTCATAAAAGGGGTAGAATGTTGGAAATATGTTTGTGTTTATGAATGTAATAAGTTTAGGGTTCATTTTCTAATTAATTGATAGTTTGTGAACGTATATAAATAGAGTAGTGTTGCTATTGTAGATGTACGATTACTACTCATTTTGCACGGAACTGTACGGCTAGGTCAAACATTGAGAATTGTGCTCTCATTGTTCTTCGCATTGTAATTCTCAGATTTAGTGCAATCTAATCATTTGGTTAGTGTTCTTAATTTTTTGATGCTTGATTGTGATTGATTATATTAGAATATCAGGATGCACAGCCAAGGCTATGGTAGCCCATGCTACCAGTGAACTGGGCTGTCATGTGGAAAACAAATTTGGCCTTTTGACTAGTGCTACCATTGAATTAGTTTTGTGATACCAGTAAATAATTAGGGGCCCAATTTAATAGCCCAAAAATAGAACGTGCAGTGATGGTTTAGTCTGACAGAATAGGGCAAAAAATAAAACGTGCAAATAGAAAGGGAGCAGTGTCTGTTGGAAAAAAGTGTAAACTTTTCAAAGGAAAAAATGTGTTTTTCATGTTTTTGAACCAAATATAATTAAATATAATTTTGATATATATAATGAATATTTTGTGGCTTTGAATTCTCCTTGAAGAGAGGATTCCAACGATATAAAGAACGTCCAAAATGGAGCTAAGATGAATGAGATATCTATGCTCAAAGATTGGTGTTTGGAATGAATGAAACATCTTGTAAGTGGGTGAATAGAGTCCCACATAGGAAGGAAGATGGAAACCAAAGTGGGTTTATAAGGAGGAGTGTTCAAAGTCATGACAAGATTGTTTGTGGTTTTACTCCAATGCCTACCCGCGCGCAGGGGGGTGCAAATCTTGGACCTCGAATGCAAAAATCTACGCCAGCACCTGCGGACACGAATGCAGCTCCGAAAATTAGGGCTCGTGCGAGGAAACTTTTTTACTCCAGGTGAGAGTTGGACAGGTTTCGTAAAACCTGTTCTGGTTGCCCTTGAACATGTTTGCTTAAGCTGATCATGAGCAGGTTGGGGCTCAGCGTTCAAGCTGTTCGGTGAGAGTTGGACAGGTTTGAAGATCAGCGCCCAAGCTGTTCTTGAACAAGCTTTGTTCAAGCTGGTCAGCAGCGTGAGACTCAAGCTGTACGGGTCAGATTCAGGCTTCGGCTAACCTGTTCAGAACTGAGAATTCAATTAGTGGTTGACTGATTTAATGAGCTGTTACAATTTGGTAAAATAATAGGAGATTCAACACACCGAATAGCTTGAAACACTTGAGTTATATTTGAAAGATTTTGCACTTTAAATGCAAGACGTTGATGCTTCCAAGAACGAAGAACACCTTCAATTCACGTGATTTTTCAGGCAAGTTGGTTACCTCCGGCAGTACACGCTGCTTTGGCTGTTGTACCCTGGGAAACAGACTTCGAATCTGTTTTAAGGGAATCATGTCAAACACGAGACTCAGCCTTCTTTTTCGTATTGTAATTTAATTTTCAGTATTGTTATTTTATTTACTTGTAATTTTAATTTCCGTATTTTATTTATTTTCGTGTATTGTAATTTCATTTCTTGAATTGTAATTCGTAATACATTTCTAATATTCTATAATTGGTATCGGGCACTCTATCCCTACAATCTTAAAACAGATTTTACAACAACGATACGGTTATAAAATTAGGAATTTTAGAGAAATTGTTTCTTCGATTCAAACAAGTTTTGTCTCGAAGTAAAATTTCTATTACATTATTGTTTCGATTCAAACGAGTTTTGTCTCGAAGCAATTGTGTTTCCATTTCATTTAATTATTTCTATTTCGTTACAAACGAGTTTTGGTTTTCGAGACTGATTTATTTTCTGCAACAGCCTTGATTAAGTGTTTAATTTGAACGGCAGATTCGATTATTCACTTTTGGTTTTTTAAGCTTTGAACGGATGATTCAATTTTCATTTTAATATAAAATTCATTATTATTCTCGTACGGGTTATAAGTGTTTGAATGAACGGTTGATTCATTCTTCACTTTGGTGTTAAATTGAACGGCAGATTTAATTTTCAATTTCAGTGATAAAAGTTGGTTATAATAAAAGATTAATTTTGTTATAAACTGATTAAATTGAACGGTTGATTCATTTTTCACTTTGATGTTATCACTTTGGTGTTAAATTGAACGGCAGATTCAATTTTCAATTTTAGTGATAAAGTTGGTTATAATAAAAGATTTATTTTGTTTCAAAGTGATTAAATTGAACGGTTGATTCAAGTTTGATCAATTAAAGGATTTGACATTGTTTATAATAAAAGTGTAATTTTATTATAAAGTGGAAAATTTTCTTTATTTAAAATTATAAAGAATTTATTTTCTTTAGACGTTAACGTGTGGCATGATCGTCTTGGACATGTCAATTTTAATTCATTACGTCGTTTAATCAAGTTAAATTGCATTCCATCTTTTCATATTGATTCAAATTATAAATGTCAAACTTGTGTTGAAGCCAAACTTACAAGATTGTCTTTTCAATCGGTTGAAAGAATAACTGAGCCACTTGATATGATTCACACGGATGTGTGTGATTTAAAATCCATTCCTACGAGAGGTGGTAATAAGTACTTCATCACGTTTATTGATGATTGTTTTAGATATTGCTATGTTTACTTGATGAAAAGTAAAGATGAAGCAATCGATAAGTTTGTTTCATACAAACAAGAGGTTGAGAACCAACTCAACAAAAAGATTAAGGTTGTAAGAAGTGATCGAGGTGGTGAATATGTGTCACCGTTTGCAGATTTATGTGCTCAACATGGAATCCGACACGAATTCACCACTCCGTACTCACCTTAACAAGATGAAATCGCGGAAAGAAAGAACCAAACTTTGAAAGAAATGGTGAATGCCATGTTAATTAGTTCAGGAATGAGCCAAGAAATGTGGGGGGAAGCTATCCTCTCGGCTACTTATCTTTTGACTAAGATTCCCCGCAAGAAAATGGACAAAACACCGTATGAACTTTGGATGAGAAGAGAGCCATCCTATAAGTACTTACGAGTGTGAGGGTGCCTGGCAAAGGTTGTTGTAATGGCACCTAAGGCTCAAAAGATAGGACCTAAAACGGTTGATTGCATATTTATTGGTTATGCACATCATAGTAGTGCCTATCAGTTTCTTGTGTATGAGTCTAAAAATCCATAAATTCACAAGAATACCATCATGGAATCAAGGAATGCATCCTTCTTTGAGAATATATTTCCTTGTTTACAAAAGGATCGTGCTAGTTCGTCTAAATCGATTGACGAAAATGTCCAAGATGAGACATTAGGACAACCTGAATGAGAAGAGGTTGAGCCTAGAAGAAGTAAAAGGAAAAGGGTTGAAAAATCATATGGAGATGATATAGTCACTTACATGGTTGAATATTAGGATAAGTTTAATACAAGTTTTAGTACAAGTTACATTTTTCAAATTAAACTTATAAAGGGCACAAGACTAATCTAATACATGTCATCATAAAATCAAAGTAAATCTACCCAGACCACCACAATCATCATCTGCCAATCTGTACCGAAAGGTTGTTGAGTAGTGGTCTATAGAAAACTTCAACTTGATCTTGTAAGACCTAAGAACTAGGTCCAGCAGGTGCCTTTCCCTTATCTTTTCCTGTAAAAGGTTAGACAACAACTATAAGCAAGGCTTAGTGAGAATATAGATTTTCAGATTACATGCATTTTATCAAGCGGATAATGGGTCTAGCGTGATATATCTTGACTGCCGCTACAGCCACTCACGATTGAGACATACTAGTCATAGAGTTGGATGATGTTCACGCCACGCTCACGCTTTTAGTGGAAGCTATCCACTTGTACTGGGCTAGCTACCAGTAATCATCGTGGGGGAACATCGGAGTATCAATACCAAGTTCAATAGAACTGGTGAAGTAGCATGGTCTAGAATAATAGACCGACAAGGCTAATCATAATAAGCTGAATCAATACATCAAAGACACGAGCAATAATGAAAGCAAAAATAAACGAGGTCACAATAGCAATATCATCTTTAACAATATCTGAAATGATCTGTAAGTAAAATATTATGCAGAATGATAAGTCAAATAGCTATCATGATCCACAGGGCATCACCGAACCATGGTGAGCACAGGTTATAATCCACCTGAGTATAAAAGAATGCCAAAATAAACTATCATCAAGAATATGTCTCAACCGGAATCTAGCATGTAAAACTGAATATCTATAACTCACTGGTTCTGTTGTCTTATCAAGCAGATTTCTCCACCACCTGAGTCATCTCAGGATTTTATCTTTAATCTTTGTCTTTATGGACTCTGGCTTTGCTTTTCAAACTCTGACCCACTTTCAACAACTTTAAACGTTCATTACTTTGTTTAGAATTATCTGAACCTTTCCAGAATTTATCATTTTCAAGAACGTTAGCTTTAAACTTTAATTGGCCTGACTCTGACAACTCAAAAACATTTATGTCCTTTTTCATGGACATGTGTGACTGTTGTCATGTTTATATTATAATATCTGCTTTCAATATTTAAACTAAAAGTTTATAGACTTTGTACCTTATATCAATCATAACTGTGTTTTGACATTTATTTATAAAAAAAATCACTTTTATATATTCATATGTTTTCAAGTTTGACAACACTTATGCTCTTTTATACCCAATGCGCACAACCCATATATATATATATTATATATATATATATATATATATATATATATATATATATATATATATATAGACACACACACACACACTACTTGTTCCATGCACACACTTCATACATTCTTGCATAACAAAAAGTAATGGTTAACTTCCTTTTTCTGCACACACCTACTCTTTTCTTTATTTATTCTTTTCTTTGTCATGTAGGTTGCTTATATATATACATACATACATACATACATACATACATACATACATATATATATATATAAATATATATATATATATATATATATATATATATTTCACACACACTTAACAAATACACATATATATATATATATATATATATATATATATATATATATATATATATATATATATATATATATATATATATATATATATATATATATATATATATATATATATATATGTATATATATATATAGACACACACACTCTATTTCTATTTGTTTTTGATAAGCCACAACCGAAAACAAAAGTAGAAATAAAAAGATTCCTTTTGACTTACCTTTTGATTTTGTTGGATAGAGACACACATATTTGCCAATACATACATATACATATATATATATATATATATATATATATATATATATATATATATATATATATATATATATATATATATATATATATATATATATATATATATATATATATATATATATATATGTATATATATATATAGACACACACACTCTGTTTCTATTTGTTTTTGATAAGCCACAACCGAAAACAAAAGCAAAAATAAAAAGATTCCTTTTGACTTACCTTTTGATTTTGTTGGATAGAGACACACATATTTGCCAATACATACATACATACATACATACATACATACATACATACATACATACATACATACATACATACATACATACATACATATATATATATATATATATACATATACACACACACATATATATTACCTACATGCAGAGACACGCCTCCATCTAGAAAATAACCGAAACCACAAAACGGGTTTCGATATCACAAAGTTTCAGTATATACATCATATGGGTTTCGGTGTTAAGGTTACCGAAACCTTAAGGTTTCGGTAACGATCACATGAGGTCTCGGTAGATTATTTTCATGGTGTGGGTTTCGGTATATATATATTTGTTTTGGTACATTACCGAAACCTTAGGGGTTTCGGTATCATGGGTCTCGGTATACAAAATGGTCTACGTGGTGTGTGAATTCGGTGGCCTTCATGAGACGTGTCGGTATTCAAGTGGGTAGTACCGAAACTTTAAGGTTTCAGTACCGACATGTGGGTCTCGGTATTCCTCAACTGGTGTCGGTAGATTTCTGCAATTTACTTGGTTTCGGTAGCTTTTGGGTATGAGTTTCATTACTGCCGAAACCCTCCATTGTTTCGGTATTATATTTCATGCAATCACATATACCCGACACACACACAAAATACACACTACGGTTCGTTTCCTTTTCAATTTCAGCGGCCAAAACATCATATGTAAAGGTATTTGATGATTTGAAGCTAACATCGTGTTCATGAAAATCACATAAACCGTATATTACATTTTGAATTCAAGAACAACTTTAAACATAATATTACCTTCGATTCTTGGTGGATTGTTGTTACTTGATGATTATTTGTTGACCCTTCTTGGTTAATTTCTGAATTTGTTGCATCAATTTGGTGTTGATGATGATGAAAAATGGAAACCGTAAGGGAAGAGGAGAGAGCTGAAAGTTTATTTGGTGTTTGATGATGAAATTAGATTTAAAACTCATTTATGGGGTTTTATATTTAACAAGTTTTATTCTTTCAATTTTGACCACCAACTTGTATTTATCTCTTTCTTTTAGGAATAAAATTTTATAATTTAACATAATATATAATTTAACTTTAAATTATATATTTCTCATTACTTTTAAATAAATTACATAAACGGTTAAATTTCTAATATTTTATTCGTGTCAAGTATGTTGCCATAATTTATAATATTTAAATTAATTAAATAATTTCAATATTTAATTAAATTACAATAAAAATAATGCTATTAAAATTACATTATTTAAGTCAAACACAGAAATTAACAGTTCCGTTAAAAGCTAGGTTGTTACAGAATGGGCTCCACCACGCACAAACTTCGTCCTCGAAGTTAGCTATGTTCGCACAGACTTGGATATGTCATTCTTTGTTTATGCGTAGATGATATGCTTATCGTTGGTAGTAATGAAAGAATGATTAATTCAACGAAAGAGATGTTGAAATCCAAATTTGACATGAAAGACATGGGTTTAGCGGAAGTGATTCTTGGTATTAAAATCACACGAACCCAAGATAGTCTTGTGTTAAGTCAAACTCATTATGTGGATAAAATTCTTGAGAAATTTAGTAATGGTGATTCTAGTATAGCTAGAACTCCAATTGACACTAGTCAACATCTATCGAAAAATAGTGGTGAAAGTGTTAATCAGCTAGAATACTCAAGAATTATAGGCAGTCTAATGTATCTAATGTCTTGTACCAAACCGGACATAACATATGATGTAAGCAGGCTAAGTAGGTACACGAGTAATCCGAGTCGGATTCATTGGAAAAGTGTGATACGAGTACTTCGGTATTTGTGATATACTCGAGAGTATGGAATGCGTTATGAGAGATATCCAGCTGTGATAGAAGGATACAGCGATGCGAATTAAATATCCGATATAAAAGATTCTAGATCTACAAGTGGATATGTATTTACACTTGGTGGGGCTACTATTTCTTGGAAGTCTTCCAAGCAAACAGTGATAGCTAGATCTACGATGGAATCTGAATGCATCACATTAGATAAATGTGCTGAAGAAGCCGAATGGTTACGTCAATTTATTGAAGACATACCAAAGTGGCTGAAACCCGTTTCAGCCGTTACTATACATTTTGATAGCCAATCTGCGGTTGGTAGAGCGCATAGCATAATGTATAATGGTAAGTCAAGGCATATTAGACGTCGCCATAATTAGATACGACAACTACTCTCAACAGGTGTTATTACTATTGAATATGTGAAGTCAAAGGATAACATTGCGGATCCGCTTACAAAAGTCTTAAATAGAGAGTTAGTTTTGAAGTCGTCAAAAGGAATGGGACTAAAGCCCATGAATGAATAAATTCATACGAAGGAAAACCTTACCTTGTTGACTGGAGATCCCAAGATCTTGGTTCAAAAGGACAACCTATTTGTATGAATAAATGTGGTCACTGTGGGGGGTTGTGAAAAACTCCTAGTCCATTCCTATATGATTTCTTGAAGAAAATCATTTTAGTGACAACGAGGTTAAGCATTTTATAATGATTTGGTCGAAATCATTTATGCTCTTAATAAGTCGGGAGAAATCACCTATGTGAGAGAGAAGTGGGGTCGCTTCGAGTGGCATTGTAGGAGCACAATTCTTAGTAGCTCTCACAGAACCAGGCTAGTGTTCCATGACCGTAACGGACACGACTATGAGGAGTTAACCTTGTTAGGGAGATTCTTGTGTGAAGTGTATTGTCGTCTTCACAAAGGGTAGCTCAGTTCAAAGACATCGAGTTCTACTGATGGCTAGAAGGCTAAGTGCATTTCATAAGGGAAGGTTCAAAGGTTTACACCTACCTATCCTATGCAAGATTTCAACAATTGAAAATTCATTGGAATTTTATGTGTCTTCGATCAATCTCATACATGTGAGGGATGATTGGAATGTGTTTTCGATCGATCTCTCATTCAAGTGGGGGATTGTTTGAAAAAAGCGTAAATTTTTCAAAGGAAAAAGTGTATTTTTCATGTTTTTGGACCAAATATAATTATATATAATTGTGATATACATAATGATTATTTTGTAGGTTTGTATTCTCCTTTAAAAGAGGACTCCAACGATATAAAGAACGTCCAAAACGGAGCTAAGATGAATGAGATATCGATGCTCAAAGATTGATGTTTGAATGAATGAAACATCTTCTAAGTGGGTCAAGAGAGTCCCACATAGGAAGGAAGATGGAAACCAAAGTGGGTTTATAAGGAGGAGTGTTCAAAGTCATGACAAGATTGTTTGTGGTTTTACTCCAATGTATACCCGCGCGCAGGGGGGGTGCAAATCTTGGACCTCGAAGGCTAAAATCCACTGAACTCGTGTATGCCAGCACCTGCGAAGGCTAAAATCCACTGAACTCGTGTACGCTAGCACCTGCAGACACGAATGCAGCTCCGAAAATCAGGGCTCGTGTGAGGCAACTTTTTTACTCCAGGTGAGAGTTGGACATGCGCCCAAGTTGTCCTTGAACAGGCTTTGACCAAGCTGGTCAGCAGCATGAGACTCAAGCTGTTCTAGTCAGATTGAGGCTTCAGCTAACCTGTTCAGAACTGATAATTAAATTAGTGGTTGACTGATTTATTGAGCTGTTACAATTTGGTTTTCAACACATAATTACTCATTTTAATTACCAATAAACCTTGTAATAATGGAGTATTACAAAACGGTTTTTGTAATTAAAAAGATGATTAATTTTGTTGTTTCAACTCCAATTTCCTATAAAATAATAGGAGATTCAACACACCAAATACGGCTTGAAACACTTGAGATATTTGAAAGATTTTGCACTTTAACGGCAAGACGTTGCTGCTTCCAAGAACGAAGAACACCTTAAATTCACTTGATTTTTCAGGCAAGTTGGGTACCTCCAGCAGTACACGCTGCTTTGGCTGTTGTACCCTGTGAAACAGACTTCGAATCTGTTTTAAGGGAATCGTGTCAAACACGAGACTCAGCCTTCTTTTTTGTATTGTAATTTAATTTTCAGTATTGTTATTTCATTTACTTGTAATTTTAATTTTCGTATTTTATTTATTTCCGTGTATTGTAATTTCATTTCTTGAGTTGTAATTTGTAAGACATTTCTAATATTTTATAATTGGTATCGAGCACTCTAAGCAGCGTCCGTACGACCGCACCAGCACCTACAGTCGACAACAGCAGCATCCGCACCACCGACCACCGCACGTCCACAGCAGCAGCCTTCTGCGATTTCAGCAGCGTCTGCCCCTTACCGGCATCCTTCTGTGGTTCTGCCCTTCTCCTCCCTCTTAATCGGTTTTCTCTAATTCTCTAATTTTGAATTATCTTTCTTGATTTTAGAACTCTAGATGTTAAATGTTGTCAATTTGTGTAGTGTTTTACTGTTTTAGTCTTTTAGAAATCAAAATCTTAATTAGTTAATAGTTATTGACTTATTGTGGTTTTATAAATTATAAGCTCCTCAAGTTAAAAATTAGTTACTATGGTTTTATAGAAATCAGAATGTTATTCAGTTGTCAAATTATGTAGTGTTTTATCAACCCCTAGTTATATATATAACAAATAAATGTAGGTATCATTTATCAATGGACAAATTTTTGCAAAGAAAATTATCATCCGATAGTGGAAAGCCTTCAAGTGGAAGTGGTCAAAAAATATTCCACATACTAGCTCTACTCGTTCAATTTCTCAAATAATTGATATGAAAGACCTTCCTTGGGACTCTAAGGATAGACCATGGAATTTGGAGTATTCTCCTAATAAAAGAGAATAAATTAGACGACTATATTGGCAAAGAGGACCTTTTCAACCACACAGTCATGTATTTCCAACAAAAACAATAGGGACTAAGTTAAGACAATTTGTCACGACTTGGTTTGATGAATTTCGTTGGTTAGAATATAGCGTGAAAGCAGACAAAGCTTTTTGTTTATGTTGTTACCTATTTAGAGTTTATGTTGGACAACAAGGTGGAAATGATGCCTTTGTGACGGAAGGCTTTAATAGTTGGAGCAAAAAGGAAAGGCTTGCGGTTCATGTGGGTGATATTAACAGTTTTCACAATAAAGCACTACAAAAATTGTAAGGTCTGCACACTACGGATCTATCTTGACGCGACACCTTCCAACGAGTGCGGAATCCTCGTTTGCGGCTTGACGGATATATCACGCACACCGAAACACGGAGACTACCACGGTGATAGACGAACAACTTAGAACGCCCCGACACAATGATTCTCTCCTCACGAAACTCTCTGATTGCAATCAAGTTCGAGATCGCTTTCTGCTAATCGTCTGGGCAATTCGGCAAAAGTCTAATAATTAATCGAATTAACCCTTAATTATACTGACAGATTCGAGTTTGTCTAGGACAAATTCGAATCTGGCCCAAGGCCCATTTGAATTTGTCCTCAATGACAAATTCGAATTTAGCCTTCAGTTCGAATCTCACCTTTCAAACTTATGTTTGAACTTATGTTTTATCTTAAGTTTGAATTCATCTTTGAAATTTATGTTTGAACTTCTTGTAATACATTACACCAAGTTCAAACATACAGACAATCAATATTAAACTCACATAATCAAACATATATCAAACACTTGTTAATATTCAATATCAAGTAAGTTGCCTTACACAAAATTCTATCTAAACTTAGACTGCTATAGTCACACAGGATGTACTAACAGACTCCCCCTTGACGACAGCTTCTAACTTTTTACATTTTGTTTAATTACTTGAACCATAAAGACTACTTCCTGCATATAAACCTATATCTATACATATTCTAACTATCTTCTGGAACTTCCTAGCTTCAGATCTCCATCCTTCGTGAAAGAAGATAGGCTGATCGTGTAGCTTCTTTAGGTCGTCCTTTGATAGATTTATTAGATGTAATGGATCATACACTCGCAAAATAACTTTGTCTTGAGTATCCTCCATCACGGCTTCAGCAATTTCATTATCTACATACCACCACTTCATGTTACTTAGAACATCTTGTGGCATCGTCTTCAAAGGTACTTTCTTCAAACACTTCACAGGCTTGTACACCATTCTGGCCCATGGCCTACCTGTATGTGGATCAATCCTTATTTCATCTTCCACTCTCTTACCCGTCCTAGGCTTGAGTCTTTCAAATTTTCCGGATCGGCCCTCCTTTCTAATAATCTTGGCTATAACCTCATCATAAGGATCCTCCCCGATATTAATTAACTCTTTCCACGCCAACTCCTTTACTTCTACCTTCGGCAATGTATTAAATACTCTTAGCGTCCGCCTAAGGTATTGAAGTCCATCTCTCCTTTTCAGTATGAATAGCTGCAGTTCTCTGTCTAAGAACCAGCTTATAATCCCACCTGATAGATTCTTGGAGCCAGGCACTCTCATTCTTCTTTTCATCTTAGGCTCTGCCCTCTTTTCTTCCTTTCGGAACCATAGATTCAAAAGTTCAGCCCTAGATGGTTCTTTCTCAGCTTCCTCTAGTTCAGAGTCTTCTATCGAGGCCAGCTTGATCTCATCGATATCAATCACATTGTGATTGTCTTACACATAAAGCTCAGTGATAGGCTGTGAGTTTACGATCACCTCATCGACATTGTCGTCTTCGTCTTCTATCACTTCATCATCTGATTTCCAATCAGCTACGTCCTCTGGCACGAACTCTCCTTCCTCCAATTCTTCAATATCATCTTCAAAATCAAACTCTATCTCTTCTTCTTCAATATCCATTAGAGCGTCAATCATCTCGCTCTCAATGGCCTTTGAGGAACTAGCCTCACCTCCTTCAACTCCTGACTCACTCGGCTCCCCCTGAACTTCAGCATGTTGAGCAGAAAAAAAATCTACTGGCTCACTATCTTTTTGTGCATCGGGATCATTGTCATTGTCATCTTCTCTTCTCAACTCTTCAACATCTCTGCAACTGCTCTCCCCCTGAGCCTTAAGATTTTTCATGAGCTGCTCGAGGAGGGACCTCATGGTTCTGAGCTCAGCAGCCTGATAAGCGACAAATGTCTTCAATTCAATATTTTCTTTATCAATCTTTGAATTATGCTCTTGAAGCTCGCTGACTGCTTTTGTGAGTTGGAAGATTTGGACTGTCTGGAAGTCCACTTTGCTTCGGAGCTCTGAAAAACGTTGGTTGTCTGTGAAGGTGGATGAAGTGGATGGAATTGATGTGATAGGTGACGGGTGATTGGTGGTTGAACAGATGCTTGAACGGATGGTTGAGCGGATGGTTGAGTGGATGGAATCTCAGGCTCTGAAACAGAAGCAGACGAAGCTCCCTGCATAAACATATGCCTTTTGGCCCTTTGCCTAGGCACCAAAGGAGCAGTATCTTCAACCTCAAAATCGGAATCGTCATCATCCGAATCTCTAGCTGCTCTTTTCTCTGCCTCTCGATCACTAACCACAATTCTGGATCCATATCTGCCTATTCTGACAGCCGGATCAGCCGGGTTAACTGTCTCTACTGCTGCTACCTCAACCTCTATCTCCTCAGCCTCTTCTGATGACGAATCAGAGGTGGTCACTGCCTGACCCTCTACCTCTGGATGATATTCATCGATTTCGCGCATGAGGTCATCAAAACTAGCTGGAGGCTCTAAGATTGTGTCAACCAGCTCAGCTGTAATCTCTTCTTGGGCCTGAGTCCCCTGTGCGCAGATCTCCTCCAAAGTTTTCACTCGTGGATCAAATACTGGTGGCACATCAGAAGGACCCGCAGCGTCCGATGACGGACCTGCTTCTACCGACTCTTGTATCCTGCTAGAGCTTGGCCTTGATGCCTGAGTAGATCTATTTTGAGCTCTAGGCCTCCTTCTTTGTTGTACTGGAGGACGTTGTTGTTGTTGCTGCTGCTGTGGCTGTGGTTGTACTTGCTGTGGCTGTGGCCCTTCCCTAGCCCAGTTCACACCTTCGGGGGCTTCAAAATCTAGATTTACCACAGCACCAAAAAGAGGTGCATCCAGTGGTCTTACCACGTCACCCCTACGGGCGTTGTGTGATTGACAATCAGCAAAAATTCGCTTATCGATAACAGCGACACTCTGAATATCATTTAGTTGCGGCAAGTTCGGCAAAAGATGGCGTATCAGCATCATTACGAATCTTGGATACATCAGAAACCTTTCTCGTGCTGGAGCAGTTATTTGATGAACAAACTCCACAAAGAACATCTCCGAGTAGCTGAATTGCTTATTATACACCAGTGCGATCATCGCCGACTGCATCTTTGACACAATATAATCAAATGCGGCATTCTTTGGTGCAAAGCACACCATAAAGACATGTGCCAAGTACCTCCATTGGCCAATCAGACCACTCTTCATGTATGATGCCTTAGCTATATCCAGGCCATACCCCATCCTTAAAAATGCTGCTTGCCTTACATCCAACGTGAAGTCAATAGGCCCAGCTTGCTGTTCGACTGTTCCAAGCTGCAACACTCTTCGAAGCATATCTGCAGAGAATACAAGGGGCTGCCCAGCGATTCTTGTCCTCAACACAGTCGGAGTCACTGTACAATCAACTTGCAGGTGATCCCAAAACTGTCTGACATAAGGCAGTACGATCTGCACATTATGAGAAAGGGCATACGACACCCTGGAATTTTCTAGGAAATCCACCATTTGGTGAAACGCCTGAGCTTCAGGAAGCTCACGATCCGGCGAAACCACCATATTTTGCTTTTGAAAGAAAGATCTTTCCCCCATATCTGCACAATAAACAGTAACATATATTAGAAACAAATAATAAAAATGAACTTGTTTAAATTCAAATTTGTTTTATTTTGAACTTATGTAAGTTCAAAATCCAACACATATGAATTTCTACAAGTTCGACAATAAAATTATGCAAAAGATTTCGAATTTAAAAATAAACTCGAATGACATTCATTCGAATTTGACTTGAATTCGATCTTGTTCAACCATTCGACTTTCCTGACAAGTTCGAATGATGAACAAAGTCGAAATCGGTCACCTTCAAACAGAAATCTTAGATTTAAACCCCATTAGACTAAAAAAATTGTATTCACTAGTCCTATTAGGTTCTAATCGAAGATATTTGTAACTAATTTGAAGTTTCACCGGTTAAACTTTATGATTTTGAATCACAAAGTTCAAAACCCTTAAAATCTCAAATTTAGTCGATTTTTGCTAAAATTGAATCCTAAACTACCTAAATCTTGTACAACAATGATGTTTATACCTAGATTTGTTTGTAGGATCGAACACAAAGGACAAAACTTCGACAAATAGTGAAAAATTCGAATCGGTAAGTTCGAAGTATAAACTCGAAATCGCACACAGTATAAGTTCGAAGATCTAAACTCGAAGGTAAGTGACAATGAATGTGCACTGTTGACCTATATATACTAACCGTGTTCGAACTTGCCATAAATTCGAAGTTACTGACAGTTTCGAATGTTAATTAGAATTTGTTTTAAATTGGAATTTTAATGAAAATTTTGAAAATCTTTGAATAAAATTCAACCTGTTCAACTTTTCCAACTTTTTCGTGTAACGGAAACAAACTATGCACAATTTATTTACACTAAGCACAAGATTTTCACGCAATGTTTGTTTATTCACCTAAAAATGCATCCACAGTACCTTCTGACCTTTTTCCTAAATAAAATAAAATATAATAAAGTAAAATTTTGAACAAAATTTAAACTTAGACTAATCTACCATACTTTTAAATTTACATCCTATACTTAACACTAACAGAATATTTTTGGCGAGAAAGTCAAAGACAGGTTCAATCAGATAGCGGTGTCAAATACGCACTTTCAGCATCTTACTTTCACACTTAGGAATTTTTGATTCCTTTGATTGTTTGTCGTGACACACATTTCTAGACGATTGTTGGTATTATTTTCCTTTTAAACATGTTACACTTTGGAATATCCCTTGGCCTTTTTATTTATAAAGAAATTACCTTACGTGACTTATATTTAGATATACTTTTATGATCAAGGCATACACACAATGATTATAACTTTTCGGTATTGCAAATTTTCTTTAAATGGCAAATGTCGGACACAGTTCTGTATTTACATACAACAGAGTGTCTTAGTTTGTCTTAAAGTTTATTTTAAAGCTAGCAAGATAGCGGTGACAAGTCTGTACCAACGTACAACAAAGCGACTTATCTTGCTAACTCGAGTCAAACCAGAGGCAACAGGTCTGTACTTCCGTACAACAGAGTTACTTGTTTTGACTCTCAATTCAGTATCATGATTTTTCTATTCTTTTATTTTCTATAAGATGTATCTGATGTTGCTATACATCCCCCAGAAAATTTGCATACCTCATTAAGAATCAATGTATGTATGTCTCTAACATAAAAATTAAGACCATTTGGTCATACATCTAAGTTAGTGACACATCTGACTTTTTCTTGAATATTTTATTAGCCTTGAGACTCCCTTTGTGTTTTATGTCTACCAACATATCAAACAAGATAATGTATAACACTTAGAATTTTAGGTGCATTATGTGTGAAAGCTTAACACTTAGAGATTGTAACGACTGTGCTAATTTTCGTCACTTTGAACCTATGTATCTAAGACTTAACTCATTTTCTAATATTCTCTTTTTTTGAACTTTTTTATTTTTTTCTCTCTTTTTTCTTTTGTTTTTTTTAATTATAGATAAGAGTAAGAAAATAAACTAACCTACTATCTTACAATAAAAGGAAAAAGTCTTCTAAGCTACGAAACTTACTATAAAAAGAAAGAAATTCTACCGCTATAAAAAGAAATAAATTCTACTAAGGTCAAGTTACTCAGGATTACGCATTCCGTTTAGTTGAACTAACAACTCAAAACGTGACTTATCAAAAGCTTTGGTAAATAAATCAGCATTATTATCTTCCGTTGCCACTTTTACCAGCTTAATTAGATTCTTTTCAGCACAATCACGTATAAATGGTGTCTTATGTCTATGTGCTTGGTTTTACTGTGTTTAACTGGATTATTGATTATTGCAATAGTTGACTGGTCCTAATAGGAGTATAAGTCAAACCGTAATCCCTCAATTGTTATTGTATCCACAGAACCTGTGACAGCAACTACCAGCAGCAACATATTCGGCCTCGCACGTTGACACGGCTACCGAAGTCTGTTTCTTGCATTGCCAGGAAACAAGTCTTCCTCCTAGGAACTGACAACCTCCAGTTGTTGACTTGCGATTCAAGCTGCATCCTCCATAGTCTGAATCCGTGAACGACTCCAATTCCAGATCATCATCAGCGTGATACCAAAGTCCCAGCTTCGGTTTCGACATGAGGTATCTTAGAATCCGCTTCACAGCTTTCATGTACATCTCCTTTGGATTAGCTTGAAACCTAGCACAAATGCACACAACAAACATTATGTCAAGTCTAGAAGTAGTTAAATACATGAGTGACCCAATCATGGCCCGATATAACGTCGGAACCACATCGGTATCACTTTCTGTACCCGATCCGAGATTATGATTCACTTGAATCAGCATGCTGAAGTGAGCTGTCAGCTTGGTTCCTTCCATCCCAAAGCGCTCTAATATGTCGTAGACAAACTTCGTGTCATGAATAAACATGCCCTCCTTCCTCTATTCGACTTGCAAACCCAGAAAGAAGTTTAACTCACCCATTACACTCATCTCAAACTTAGACTTCATCACCTTTTCAAAGTCTGTGCACATCTGCTCATCTAATGATCCAAAAATGATATCATCGACGTACACTTGTACCAAAATGAAATGTTCACCTTTTCGTTTCACGAACAGTGTACTACCTATTCTCCCTCTTTCAAACCCGTTGTCTAAAAGATGATTAGATAGAGTCTCGTACCATGCCCTCGGTGCTTGATGTAGTCCATACAAAGCATTATCTAATCGATACACTCTGTCTGGATATTTCGGATCTGTAAACCCGGGCGGCTGTTCCACATATACCAGTTCCTTCACCTTCCCATAAAGAAACGCACTCTTTACGTCAAGTTGATAAACTTTAAAACCTTTGAAGGAAGCAAAAGCTAGAAACAAACGAATTGCTTCAAGCCTTGCCACTGGCGCGAACACTTCATTGTAATCGATTCCTTCCTCTTGATTGAAACCCTTTACCACAAGCCTTGCTTTGTTGCCAGTGACTATACCCCGATCATCTCTCTTGCACTTAAAAACCCACTTGGTTCCTATTGCAATTTCTCCTTGAGGTAACGGAGATAACTCCCACACTTCAAGTTTCCTAAACTGTGACAGTTCTTCCTGCATCGCTTCAACCCAAGAGTTGTCTTTTAGTGTCATTTGCACATTTTTCGGTTCTACTTGTGAGATGAAACATGAGTAGAGGCAAGTATGAAAGGCCTCGGAGTCATTGATCATCGACAACAACACTGTGTTGTTATTCAAACTACTCCTAGTCCTCACACCAGCATTAGGATTTCCTATGATACTCTCAATAGGATGATTCTTATTAATCCTAGATGTTTCTATTTCGTCAACCCTAAGATTATCTCCCAAATTTGATCCTATCTCTCCTAACGGGGGAACGACTTCAGACTCTACATTTTCCTCCTCATGGACACTGTCTTCAGAGTTAGAACTTGTCGTCTGGTTTTCGTTTGTAGGAGTTTCAGAACCAATTTCTGCTGGAGATCTACCTTCAGTTGTAGTAGGCTCGGATGTTGATGGAAAGGTCGTCCTCGGAAAACTTTGACCCTCGTCATTCAGATTTAATGACGACAAGTCCTGTTCGATTGTACCTGCATTTCCATCCAAAGGAATGTTAAATGATTCAAACAATTTGTCATAATCAAAAATCCATTCCGGACCTGTTTGGGGTTCATGTGTATAACTTGTGACATCAATGTTATACACAATCTCTACTGTACCATTTGATTTGTTAAAAACCGTTTGTTTGGTAAGTTCGGCATATAACCTAGGAAGTATCCTTCGTCACCCTTTTCACTAAACTTAGGTTGATGTTTTGTTTTCATTAACGTACATGGTACCCCAAATGGTTTGAAGCCAGTTAAATTTGGTGGCCTTTTATTCAAAACTTCATAACAGGTTTTGGTCAATGATTTGACAGTAAGGACCCGGTTTAAAACATGGCACGCGGTATTCACTGCCTCCCCCCAAAACATGGTAGGAAGCTTTGAATCCGAAAGCATGGTCCTTGCTGCCTCAATCAAAGTCCTGTTTTTCCGTTCTGCCACCCCATTTTGTTGAGGCTCATATGGTGCACTAAATTGATGCACTATGCCCTTAGATAGGCAATATATACCAATAACCGTGTTTTTAAATTCTGTTCCGTTATCACTCCTGATTCGTTTAACCCGCGTCCCGTATGAGTTTTCCACTTGGTCTAAGAACCCGATGAGCTTTGCAGCCGTCTCGTCCTTTGTACCTAAAAATAAAACCCAAGAAAAACGTGAGTAATCATCAGTAATTACCAAACAATACCAACTACCACCTATGCTCCGTTTGTTGATTGGTCCGAACAGGTCCATATGCAACAAATCGAACGTGGCAGCTATTGAGTTCTGAGTCTTGGACTTGTGTGTTTTCTTGTGTTGTTTTCCTTTCTTGCACGGTAGACACTTGTCCTCGAACTGAAAACTCTTCATCGGAACACCATGCACCAATCCATTTTTCGTAATGTAATTCATTTTTGTTAGGTGCAAGTGTGCCATGTGCCTGTGCCATAAAACCGATTCAGTCTATGAAGCTTTTGATAGTAGACAAATCGGTCCCATTGAAGATTCCGGCTTGTTCATGTCGAGCATGTACAGGTCATTCTTCCTTGGAACCCTCATCAGTATCCATTCTTCAGGTACTTTGAATCCTGGTTTCAGCACTAACGCCACAGTATCCGTGAAAAGTACTGAGTTCTTCTTATCACAGATTTGAGATACACTAATGAGATTGTGAACCAGTTTATCAATGTGATAAACTTGATCCAGTTTGATAGTCCCATTACTGACCACTCCAGTACCGGTGATATTTCCTCCCTTATTTCCAGCGAACGATACAAATCCTCTATTCCCTCCCTTGAAGTCTGCGAGTAGACTTCTTTCCCCTGTCATGTGCCTGGAGAAACCACTGTCGACGAACCACTTGTTGTTTGGACCTGTAGTTATCTCCTGCACATGAAAGAAAAGATGTTAGTTATCACGGGGAACCCAAGCCATAACTGACTTGGTAATACCATTCTCGTCCACATACTTGAACTCTTTCAAATACCCATCTCTCCTGTCAGGTGACTTGGGTTTTTGATTTAGAGCCTCTTGTGGTGCAGAGTGATTTAAGTTCACTCTCGGCCTTTTTGTTGGCATTTGCTGTGAAGCTCTTGAATAGTTTCGATTATAAGGCATTTCCGATTGATAACCCTGAGCTCGACCTGGTGTTTGTTGTCTTACAGTAGTGTGTGACCTAACCGGAGTGTAAGCTCTGCTAGGTGTAGTACTCCTATAATTCTGTTGCGGTCCTGACCTAGATTGATTAATGACTCTATTTGGTGAATTAGTCCTAATCACTTCTTTGGATCGACCTGACACAGGTGTTTGTTTCACAGCAGATTTTGGTGCGGCTTGCACAGTTTTCTCGGTATTATGAGAACTACTTGTGCTTGCAACACTTATAGGAGGCTTATGTTGTTCCGGCTTTCCAATTTTAGGTGTAGATTCTACTTTCTTATGTGGACAACTACAAGCAACATGTCCCCTTTCATGACATCTAAAGCAATACATATTGTCAATTGACTTTTTATGTGTGCCCTTTGACTTAGGTGTCTCACTAGTGTTTGGTTCTTTCATCTCAGCTATAGTGACAGGTTCCTTCTCTTGATCATTAAAGTCAATTTTGGCTTGTCCTACAGGCTTATCACTAGAGGTCGGCATAAATTTGACCTTCTTAATCTTGACATTATTACTAGTCACCTTAGTTTCCTTATCCTTAACTGGTTCAGACATAGGTTCAGGTGCTTCCTCTGATTCAACTGGTTTATCAGTTTTCTCCTGAGGTTGAGGTACATAGTTATCATTGAAAGGTGGAGGACTCTCATTATACCCTAGACCTACAGGCTTTGTAGACTGTCGCTGTGCATCTAAGATCTTCCCTAGGTTGAGTGATGAGTTCCTAAACTTTTCCAGTTTACTGTTTACGTCGGCTACCTTTACCTTAGATTCAGCTAGCTCTACTTCTTTGATTTTAAGCTCTTTGGTCAATGCCTCAACATGCTCATACATCAGTTCTAATCTAACACACTGTTCGCTCAACTTGTCTTTTAGAACGATGACATCTTGTGCATCTGCCTTAAGCTTATTTCGAAGGTCTTCCTTGATATCTAATAGGCTAGCGTTGTCTAATTTTAATGTTTCATTCTGAGCAGTTATAGTTTGATGTGATTCTAGTACCAAGTTTAACCTATCGTTAGACGTAGCACACAAAGCACATAAATCACGGAAAATAGAGAAATTCAGAATTACCTTGGCGTGATCAGATTCCACATTGGCCATCTGTGCGGCGAACTCCAGAATTGTCTGATCTTCTGACTTTTCTACCAACATAGGACTGATATCATGCTGATTGTGGTCCCCTGTCTTTTCCTCTGCTCCGTCACTTCCAGTCTCGGTTACTTCAGCCATAAAGGCTCTAGCGTTCGAATCTGGATGTGTACTCCAGTCATATGTTCCATCAAGTTGTCTGTCAGATGTGACATTGGATAACAGACCAGCTATATTCGCCTGACTGGTTGAACTACCCGACAGATATCTTCCTTGAGATTGATTCTGATACTGGTTCTGGTAGTTCTCTACTTTCAGTCTTTGACATTCTCTAGCGAAGTGTCCTAACCCTTGGCAGTTGTAACACTTAACTTTGGATTTATCAAACCCAATCTTATTGTTACTGACATTGAGATTTCTGCCCGTTCTCTTGATGAACCTCTTGACTCACTGAGTCACCATGGCCAGTTGCCATTGCAGATCCATCTCCTCTAGATCATCAGGATCTACCTGATCATAATCCTCATCCCAAAGCGCAGGATCGTTGATTTTCCCTTGAACGCACTTGCCATAGGCGGCCACAAATAAAGCCAACAGATTCAGATGGTCTTCAGCTGATTTTGCGCTCATTGGCATCTTTGAATACCCTTGAGATGTAGATATAGATGTAGCCTGAGTTTGCTGTTCTTCTGGTCTAGAAAACCCTAAGAAACCCCTATTCACTGAGTCTTCTGATTCAACCGGAGTCGATGTTTCTCCTGAAAAGAATGTTGTAGCCGTTTTCACGTCAGTTGCCCCTGAAGATTTAGACTTCCCAAAGTACATGTCCGGATCCTGTACTTGTTCAGCAATTCAAAGTGATAGGGCTCAGCGTTCCTATGACATTTTCTAGAGTTAGAGTATAGAACTTGTCTTCATCATCCTTTATCAGTGCCACATACATCTCCCATTTGGCTGGTAAAGCATCCAGAATCTTCACAATCTTCTCTGTCTCGCTATACTCCACATCGTGGTTGTCTAACACAGTCAGCAGGTGATAGAATCGAGTAATGGTCTCATCCAGCTTTTCGTTCTTCAAAGCTTTGAAGATTGCGAACGGCTGCTTGAGCATTTCCATTCTATTTTTCCTGACCCTCGGATTTCCTTCACACCTTTTCTCCAAAGCATCCCCCAACTCTTTTGTTGTTTTCTGATTGCGGAAAGTGTGCAAGATCTCTTGAGGTAAAGCCATTCTAATGATAGCGAATGCCTGGTTCTCGGCCTCATAGAGCTTCTTATCATCGTCCTTCATCTTTGAATATGATAAGACTCTTTGTCGTCCTTCAACCTCTGCCGTCGGTGGAATGTATCCCTCGTCTATACAAATCCACATTCGCATATCATTAAATCTCGCGAAGTCAGCAAACCTATCCTTCCACCAATAATAATCCTCTAATTTCATCAACTTTGGTAGATAATTTGCTTTTCTGACCTTGTGATCCATCTCAATAAACCTCTTTAGACTTGTCATTGTTTCTAATATTTTTGAAGTTAAACTTAATTAATTTAATTCGAAATTAATTTAAATTAACTCTTTCGAATTTGAGTAAATTCGAATCTAATTAATTTTAAATTTGTTTGGAATTAAATTTGAAATTAAGTTTGAAATCCAACTAAATTCGAAATTAATGGCAAATTCGAAGTTATACTAAATTCGAAGTCCTGAATTCGACTTCAATGAAAATTCGAATCTGGGCAAATTCGAAGTGGCCAAACTCGAATCAAACCCTATTCTCTGACAAACTCGAATTTTGTGAGAACCCTAATAACCCCTTGGTAAACTCGAGCGCCGCAAGTTCGAAAAACGGCTAATACTTCGAGTTTTTCAAGTTTTCGGATTAAACCAATATTTTTACGAGTAAAAATATTGATTTCGATCAAAAACTTGAACTAATACAAAGTATTTTCCGATATCTTACTTGATAAACTCGAAAATCCTCCTAAAATGTGATGAACACCGTCCAAAACGTCAAGAAACCACAGATGTTTCTTAGTGAACACGAAGAACACCAACGAACACCCAATGGCTTTGATACCACTTGTAAGGTCTGCACACTACGGATCTATCTTGACGCGACACCTTCCAACAAGTGCGGAATCCTCGTTTGCGGCTTGACGGATATATCACGCACACCGAAACACGGAGACTACCACGGTGATAGACGAACAACTTAGAACGCCCCTACACAATGATTCTCTCCTCACGAAACTCTCTGATTGCAATCAAGTTCGAGATCGCTTTCTCCTAATCGTCTGTCCAATTCGGCAAAAGTCTAATAATTAATCGAATTAACCCTTAATTATACTGACAGATTCGAGTTTGTCTAGGACAAATTCGAATCTGGCCCAAGGCCCATTCGAATTTGTCCTCAAGTTCGAATCTCACCTTTCAAACTTATGTTTGAACTTATGTTTTATCTTAAGTTTGAATTCATCTTTGAAATTTATGTTTGAACTTCTTGTAATACATTACACCAAGTTCAAACATACAGACAATCAATATTAAACTCACATAATCAAACATATATCAAACACTTGTTAATATTCAATATCAAGTAAGTTGCCTTACACAAAATGTTATCTAAACTTAGACTGCTATCGTCACACAGGATGTACTAACAAAAATGTGAAAATCTAATGAGGCAAAATCAATCTATTGCAACCGCCTTCCATAAGTAAAGTGAAACAACAAAGAAAGAGTATCGAATTAGATTGGATGCTTCAATTCAAGTTTGTAGATACTTGGTGAATAATGCATTACCATTTCGAGGACATGATGAATCAAAAAACTCTCTTACGAAAGGCCTTTTCTTGGAATCATTGAGCCTACTTTGTTATAAAAACGATACTAATCGTAATGTTACATTGCAAAATGCTCCAAAAAATAATCAAATGGTGGCTCCTTCTATTCAAAATGATATTCTCAATTTCTTTGCAAACAAAATACTTAAATCCATTATTGATGAAATCGGTAAGGATGTGTTTGCTTTGCTAGTTGACGAGTCTAGTGATGTATCAAAAAAGGAACAAATGGTTGTGGTTTTGAGATATGTAGACACACATGGACTTGTTAAGGAGGGATTTGTTGGTGTTGTTCATGTCTTGGAGACATTTGCCCTAACTCTTAAGTTTGTTATTGATTCCTTACTAAACACAAATTGAGTTTAAAACAGGTATAAAATTCACATTTATCTACTTTATTTGTTATGTCATTAATTGAATCTTTTTAAAATTTAATTAACCCTTTTAAACAGGTAAGAGGTCAAGGTTATGATGGAGCAAGCAACATGTGTGGTGAGTTTAATGGACTGAAAGCTTTGATCCTAAAAGAGATGGCGCAGCATTTTATGTACAATGTTTTTCCCATCAACTTCAGTTGGTGGTTGTGGCGGTTGCAAAAAACCACAATGGGGTAGGCAATTTCTTTGATAAGTTATTCATTGTGATGAATGTGGTTTGTGCGTCTTGCAAATGAAAGGATATGATTCGAGAAGGTTATAGAGATATAGTACAATAAGCAATTGGTAATGGTGAAATTGAAACTGGAAGTAGGTTAAACCAAGAACTCTCTCTTATTCGAGCCAGAGATACATGATGGGGTTCTCATCATAGAACAATGCAAAGTTTGATGTCGTTGTTTCCGGAAGTTGTTAAGGTTCTTAAATATGTTGAATCGGAAGGTGATAATAGTTTGAGTCGACGTCAAGCGGAAGGTATTCTAAAATATTTTAGCTTATTTGATTTTGCATTTTAATTGCACTTGATATTGCACATCTTAGGCCTCACAATGTATTATCACGAGCACTTCAAGAAAAAGATCAAAATATTGTAGAAGCCATTTCATTGTTACGAGGAACCAAATTGGCATTGCAAAAGTTTAGAGAGAATGGGTTTGGTCAACTTTTGGAAAGTGTGTATTCATTTTGTGAAGAACATGGTCTTGAAAACTTGGAAATTAATGAATTCTATGTTAAAGCGAGAAATCGAAGGACCAACATCACCAATAGACAGTATTTTGAAGTTAATATTTTTAACACTGTTCAAGATATGCAAATTCAAGAGTTTGGTGATCGATTTAATGAAGTAAGCATCTATTTGCTTAATTGTATGGCAACTTTGAGTCCACGCGATTCATTTTCTAAGTTTGATGCAGTAAAGTTAGTGAAGTTGAGTAACTTTTATCCGAATGATTTTACTGATATGGAAAGAAATTTGCTTGAGCGTGAACTTGATATCTACTATGAAACGATGCATCAAGATGACTGATTTGTAATTTGGATGGTATCACGAGCCTTGCTAGATTGATGGTTGAAACCGGTAAACATGTTTCTTATCCTTATGTCTACCGATTATTGAAGCTAGCATTGGTTTTACCAGTCGCAACTGCAACAGTTGAAAGGTGTTTTTCTACGATGAAGCTTATAAAGTCAGATCTGCGCGATCGAACAAGTGATGGTTTTTTGAATGATGCTCTAGTTTGTTGTAACACCCGAGTTACCACAAACAGTACACGTCATAATTTCTTGAAGTACATTTCATTAAGTAATAAATATATTGTCTGATACCACAGGTCCACATGCCTGATTCGATTTAAGTTACAAGATACTTAATTACCAAAAATAATATAGGTAAGATGGTGGTCTAATCAAGCTTCTAAAATCTTCAATCAGAGTGCGGAAGATTGAACAAGCTACCCGAGACCGCAATTATCTTTACAAAATAGGCATCAGCAAAATTCCAAAAGTCAGCAATCATCCAGTATCAATGCTCACTTAGCTTGGGACGAACTACCTGCTATAGCTTTGGCCTTATCGGTTTTTCCTGTAAAGATAGATGTCATGACAGAGTAAGCTACATGCTTAGTGAGTTAACAGAGTACCATTAGTTACCACACATATATAACATACTATCAGTTCATGCCGGTAAGTCAACACGTCAGTGACGGCAAAGATTTAGGAGTCAACCCAAATCTGTATTCCCATGTGTAAGGCCGAAGCCCTACGGGAAGTGTATGGAAACGAGTCAGATAGGAAAGGAATCTGCAGAATTCCTTCCTGTGAATGGAGATCTCGCATTCGGTCCGATCAGATTATGCAGTATGCAGAGGCAATGTATCAACAGTCAAGTAAGCAGTAAGCATGAATAGTATTTACATAGAATGTAAAAGTGAACATGCAATTCAAGGCAATTCAGGTGTCTAGCTTCAGTAATATCAAAAGTGAGTCTCTATGATACAATAAAGTATTCAAGAAACATGCAACAATAACAAAAGTTTCCATACAGTTCAATAACATTCACCAATAAGTATCGAAACATATGCAAGTAATAATGAAATCTGTCACTCACAGTAGTCCTTAGTCAGATAGTGCTTAACGAATTAAGCTGTTCAATTTACTCTGTCAAATCGGCGGGTTCCTGCAGTTCAGTTTCAAGTCTGACATATTAATGTCGAGATTGTAACATGACCTATATAATTCTTAATTATATGATCAGGTTATTGTCATTTCCTGTTTGTCGAGTCTGTGGTAGTTCCTATCGTCCCAAAGTGAGTCTATTCTTATCATTGATCAATTAAATCAACAGGAACTCCCTCAAGTCTATACCAGGGTTTATCCTAGAATTCTTATCAGACTAATATGATCTATATAATTACAGATATATGGCCTTGAAACAAAGCCAATCATATTACTATCAAGGTGAAACATCATGACATACAATTTCTAAGGGTTCATACAGGGCCTGTTAATTTAGTTGTGCATAAAACAGTTATGTAATCTTGAAACTTATGAGTTTTATCATAATCATAAGATACTTTCAATTACATTTACATATAACATAAGGTTGATCAATAACTTAATCTGATTTAGGAATTTAACTTTGCCTTGGAACTAAACCAGATTCAAGTATAAGGAGACAGATTCGAATAGCCTCAATTTCGAATCTAAGGAGATAGATTCGAAGGCCACATAGATTCGAAGTCCATATAGATTCGAATCTAGGAGATTAGATTCGAACTTGGTCATTAGATTCTAGGTGCTTAGATTCGAAACTTGGTCATTAGATTCTAGGTGCTTAGATTCGAAACTTGGTCATTAGATTCTAGGTGCTTAGATTCGAAACTTGGTCATTAGATTCTAGGATAGATTCGAACTAGGCCTTAGATTCTAGGTTAGATTCGAATTAGGCCTTAGATTCTAGGTTAGATTCGAATTAGGCCTTAGATTCTAGGATAGATTCGAACTAACCTACATTCGAGTCTAGACATGAATTTCTCGAATCTGTTCTTCTTGTTCAACGATTTTCCAGGTTTTATCAACTTAAACATGAACATAAATGAGGGAGAGATAGTCACTAACCTTCGTCCAAGCTATAGCCTTCGATTATAGACGATTTCCAAGCCAAAACAGGTCCTAAACGTGAGCAAATCAGCTTCGAATGAAGAGGATTTGAGCAATTTCGAGTTTGCTCTTTCAAAACCGAACCAAAAGGAAGAAAAGGGGTCGATCTTACCTTAAATCAGGACGAAAACAAACATGCAATGATAGATTCTTGTAGAGCTCGACGATCTCTATCCGTTGACGTATAAATCACGAGAATCCGATGAACCGTTTAGGAGAAAAGTTAGAGAGAAGGTGAGGTTGTAGAGAGAGAGAGAGAGAGAGAGAGTTCCAATTTTGCTAAACCATGAAAATGAGGAGGAAAGGCTCTATTTATAGGAAAGAGAGAAAAATCAGATTTTTTACTGAATTTCTGTAATTGACCAACTTTTATTCATTTTAGTTCATATTGTCAATTTTCACATCTTTAATTTGTCAATTAGCTAAATTTAATTATTTAATTTATTTCAGCTAATTTGGGGCAATTTTCATAATTAATTATAACTTAATATAATTAACTATTTAAAATTCTTGTTTTCGGTTAATTACTAATAATTGGACAAAATTGCTTAATTATCCAAAGTCTGATGCTGTAATTTATATTTAATAAATTACGGGCTGTTACAATCTTCCCCCGTTAAATTGATTCCGTCCTCGGAATCGACCAAGACAGGAATAACTTCGGATACTTTTGCCTAATCTCGTCTTCTCGCTCCCAAGTTTGCGCAGACCCTTTGTGGTATTTCCATTGAACTAACACCATTGGGATTTCCTTGTTGCGCAATTTCGAAACCTTATGATCGATTATACGCTCGGGCTCTTCTTCGTATCGCAACTGTTCGTCAATTTGTACGTCTTTCCAAGGAATTGCAGCTTCAGCGTCAATCAAACACTTTCGAAGATTACTAACGTGAAAAACATCATGAATTCCAGACATTTCGGCAGGCAACTTTAATCTGTAGGCTTGCAATCCTACACGCTCGAGAATTTCAAAAGGACCAACAAATCGAGGGCTCAACTTCCCCCGTTTACCGAACCTTACTATCCCTTTTCTTGGCGAGACCTTCAACAACACTTTATCACCAACCTCAAACACAATTGGCTTACGTCTTCGGTCATGATACTTCTTTGTCTGTCTTGAGAAGTCTGTATCTGCTGTCGAATCAACTGTAGCTGGTCGTGGGCTTCTTGCAAAATGGCTGGTCCTGAGATCGGGCGTTCACCTGTTTCCCTCCAACAGGGTGGGGTTCGGCATCGACGTCCGTACAAAAGCTGATATGGTGGCATGCCAATAGTCGAGTGATAACTATTGTTGTAAGCAAATTCTACAAACGGAAGGTGAGTATCCCAATTACCACCGAGATCAATCACACAAGCGCGAAGCATATCTTCCAAAGTCAAAATAGTTCTCTCACTTTGCCCGTCGGTTTCTGGATGATAAGCGGTGCTCATCTTGAGTTCAGTACCTAGTCCATTCTGAAAGGCCTTCCAAAAGCGAGAAGTAAATCTGCTGTCACGGTCAGATACTATAGACAGTGGCACACCATGTCTAGTCACGATTTCTTTCATGTACAATTCTGCTAACCTTTCAAGGCGTTCATCTTCACGTATGGGTAGGAAATGGGCTGACTTAGTAAGTCGATCCACTATTACCCATATAGAGTCATGATTCCGTTTAGTCCTGGGCAGCTTCGTCACAAAATCCATGGTTATATGGTCCCACTTCCATTCCGGGATTGGCAATGGTTGTAGTTCCCCATACGGCTTCTGATGTTCAGATTTGACTTGTAAACAAGTCAAGCAATTTTCTACATATCGACCTACGTCCTTCTTCATTACAGGCCACCAATATTCCGTTCTCAAATCTTGATACATTTTAGTAGAACCAGGATGTATCGAAAATTTTGACATATGAGCCTCCGACAGAATCTGATCACGAGCACCTCCTAGTCTGGGAACCCATATTCTATTCATGAACCGTCTAAGGCCACGATTATCAAGGGTCAGCTTGGTCACATAAGTAACCATACGTTCGGATTTCAAGTTCTCATCCCGAATGGCTTCAGATTGAGCGGCCATTAACAACTTAGGCAGGGCAGACTCCATAACGACAGAAATCAAGGCATAACACCGGATATAATGGTTCTGTCCGGATTTGCGGCTTAAGGCATCTGCTACTATGTTTGCTTTACCTGGATGGTAGAGGATCTCACAGTCATAGTCTTTAATCAATTCCATAGATCGCCTTTGTCGCATATTCAGCTCTTTTTGGTCAAATATATACTTCAGACTTTTATGATCTGTAAATAACTTACATCTAGTCCCATACAGATAATGCCGCCAAATCTTCAGTGCAAAGGTTACGGCTGCAAGTTCCAAATCATGCGGCGGATAATTCTTTTCATGCACCTTTAGCTGCCTTGATGCGTAGGCAATTACTTTATCCCGCTGCATCAGCACATAGCCTAATCCCATCCTTGAAGCATCACTATAGACTACAAAGTCGTCGTTACCCTCAGGTAAGGCCAAAACCGGTGCTTCAATTAGCTTACGCTTCAGAGTCTCAAAAGCTCGTTCTTGAGATTCATTCCATTCAAACTTAACCTCCTTCTTTGTCAGACTGGTTAAAGGCACCGCAATCTTGGAGAAATCACGGATAAATCTTCGGTAATAGCCCGCTAAACCCAAGAAACTTCGAACTTCAGATACGTTTTTCGGCGCTTCCAACTCCTGAACCGCATCAACTTTTGATGGATCCACGGCTATTCCTTCACCTGAGACAATATGTCCTAAAAATTGCACCTGGCGTAACCAGAATTCACATTTGGAGAATTTTGCATAGAGTCGCTCCTTTCGTAACAATTCTAGCAATTCTCGCAAATGCATCGCATGGTCAGATTCAGACTTAGAGTAAATCAAAATGTCATCAATGAAGACTATCACTGATTTGTCCAGCATTGGCCTACATACCCTATTCATGAGGTCCATAAATGCGGCCGGGGCATTTGTGAGACCGAACGGCATTACTAGGAATTCAAAATGGCCATATCGAGTACGAAATGCAGTCTTCGGTACGTCAGACTCAAATACCTTGAGTTGATGATATCCAGATCGAAGATCAATCTTCGAGAAGTAGCTAGCCCCTTGCAGTTGATCAAACAAATCATCAATTCTAGGCAGAGGGTATCGGTTCTTAATAGTTACTTTATTTAACTCCCGATAATCGATACACATGCGAAAGGTACCATCCTTTTTCTTAACAAAAAGAACCGGAGCACCCCAAGGAGAAGTACTCGGACGAATAAACCCTTTTTCCAATAATTCCTGTAACTGACTCATCATTTCCTTCATTTCATTCGGAGCAAGACGGTAAGGATCTTTTGCGATAGGAGCTGCACCCGGTACAAGATCAATGTGAAATTCGATTTGACGATCTGGTGGCAATCCAGAGATGTCATCCGGGAATACATCAGGGAATTCTTGAACTACAGGTACTTCAGACACAGTCTTTTTAACTTCCTCAGCATCAATGGCATATGCTAAATAGGCGGAACAACCTTTGGTTAGGCACTTTCGGGCTTTCATTACCGAAATGAGACCTAAATCCCGAGTCTTTCTATCACCATAAACATAACGTTCACTTCCTTCGGGGGTTCTAATTCTAATTATCCTTTTGGCACAAAGGATTTTAGCATTATTCATCATTAGCCAGTCCATTCCTATAATAACATCGAACTCTCTAATCCACATCGGTATCAGGTCAATGTCCGAGGAGAGGTCATCGATTGCTAGCTTACAAGAGCGAAAGACCCTATTTACAGTCACAAAGCTTGAACTAGCAGTTTCTATGTCTAAGGGTATAGGTAACATTATAGGGGCAAAATCAAACTGTTTAGCAAACTTTTCAGACACATACGACAGATTAGAGCCAGAGTCAAATAGGATTAAAGCAGGTATATCATTAACAAGAAATGTACCCGAGACGACGTCAGCAGCCTCTTTTGCCTCATCGGCTGTCATCTGGAAGGATCTCGGTTGATTCCTCGGAGCAGAGGAACCCTTGACTGATTGCTGAGGTGAAGATGCAGGCGGAGGAACAAATCGGGGGCGAGTACAGTCTTTAGCATGGTGCCCCAACGTGATGCAGTTACGACAAGCCTCACTGCGCTTAGGACATTCTGACCTATCGTGACCATTCTGTCTGCAGCAGTAGCACTTAACGAACGCAGGATCGCATTTTCCTTCATGAATTTGCTTGCAGCGAGGACAAGCAGGCTTTGGCGTCGAGGTCACAGCATATGACTTAGCTTTCTTGGAAGACTGCTTATCTCCCTTCTTCGAACTTTCATTCTTCTTTTCCATCCTCTCCTTCCCAGCTTTCTCAGATTTTTCCTTCTTACTAGATTTGGCAATAAAAGGACATGCTCGCTCAGGATAGATTTCAAGCTCACCTACCCTAGCAATTTCAACCGCCTCAATATAACTTCTCGGTCTACCAGACTTCACAAACTTCCGAATTTCTCTATCCAGACCATCCACAAATAAATCCCTTCGCCTTTCATCAGTATCGACAGGGTGATCAGATAATAGCGAGAGCCTGGTAAATTCCAGCTCATAATCTGTTACGGACTTTGTACCTTGCTGAAAAGATAGCAGAGTTTTCTCCATTTGGCGCTTAACATCTTGGGGACAGTACTTCTCCTTCAGATGAATCTTAAATTGATCCCAAGTAATGGATTTCTCCATTGCATCAGACATGGGATTTGTAATTGACTTCCACCATCGCCCAGCTCCATCTTCTAACATTCCTGTTGCAAACGTGACCTTGTCTTCTTCATTACACTTAGAGAGTTTAAACGTTTCTCCACATTAGCAACCCAGTCCATAGCTTTTACAGGATCTGATGACCCAGCAAACGTACGAGCTCCACATTTCTTAAAATCAACAAATGTACACTCTCGTCCCACCTTAACGTGATGGTCGGAGGAGTCAGTCTCACTTTCATCAGAGGACACATGCCTATGTTTCCTTTTTCGGTCTTTCTTGGGCTTCGCTAACATCTCTTCCCTATGCTTCAATTCTAACTCTTGTAACTTAAGTTCTCTCAACCTAAGTTCTTCTTCACGGCGCTTAAAGTCTATTTCTCGCTGGGTTTCCTCATCAGTTTGCACAACCGCCTTACCCTTAGTAAGTAAGTCCTTAATTTCCTTAAAACGACTTTCAATCACCATATCAGTCTGCAGTTGATTCTTATCCATCATAAGATGCATTTGTCTACGATTATCCTCATTCAGCTTGTGAACTAGATCAATTAGTTGAGCCTGCTGAGGAGGCACAGGCGTAGCAGTACTGCTTGAGTCATTAGCAGTATTTTCAGGGTCAGTGCCTAAGTCTTCTACATGAATAGACTCTTTATGTTGATCAGCCGCAGCATCAGCAGCTTTACCAACAGATGAGGTACCGGCAACAGTCGGATTCTTATCAGCCATTGGCTGAAAATATAAAGGAAATAACTATTATTTCCTGATTCAAATAAGCACAATTCGAGTCATAATACCTACGTCAGATAATCACATCTAATTCATTATTATGAAAGCAGTCAGTCAGGCTGGCAATAAATCAAGTCAGCATCAAGCAGTCAGTCCTTCCACCGTCCTATCAGTCATCAATTGCCTATCTTAGGTCAAGTTGTGTGGGTAGTCCTTTACTAATTAGGTTACCCTAGGCCTCGGTGACTTGTTCGGGAATTCAGAGTCACATAGTCCATACCATACCAGTAGTTTAAGTATCGGGTGGCCAATCCGATGATTAAACCGCTGCTCTGATACCAACTTTGTAACACCCGAGTTACCACAAACAGTACACGCCATAATTTCTTGAAGTACATTTCATTAAGTAATAAATATATTGTCTGATACCACAGGTCCACATGCCTGATTCGATTTAAGTTACAAGATACTTAATTACCAAAAATATTATAGGTAAGATGGTGGTCTAATCAAGCTTCTAAAATCTTCAATCAGAGTGCGGAAGATTGAACAAGCTACCCGAGACCGCAATTATCTTTACAAAATAGGCATCAGCAAAATTCCAAAAGTCAGCAATCATCCAGTATCAATGCTCACTTAGCTTGGGACGAACTACCTGCTATAGCTTTGGCCTTATCGGTTTTTCCTGTAAAGATAGATGTCATGACAGAGTAAGCTACATGCTTAGTGAGTTAACAGAGTACCATTAGTTACCACACATATATAACATACTATCAGTTCATGCCGGTAAGTCAACACGTCAGTGACGGCAAAGATTTAGGAGTCAACCCAAATCTGTATTCCCATGTGTAAGGCCGAAGCCCTACGGGAAGTGTATGGAAACGAGTCAGATAGGAAAGGAATCTGCAGAATTCCTTCCTGTGAATGGAGATCTCGCATTCGGTCCGATCAGATTATGCAGTATGCAGAGGCAATGTATCAACAGTCAAGTAAGCAGTAAGCATGAATAGTATTTACATAGAATGTAAAAGTGAACATGCAATTCAAGGCAATTCAGGTGTCTAGCTTCAGTAATATCAAAAGTGAGTCTCTATGATACAATAAAGTATTCAAGAAACATGCAACAATAACAAAAGTTTCCATACAGTTCAATAACATTCACCAATAAGTATCGAAACATATGCAAGTAATAATGAAATCTGTCACTCACAGTAGTCCTTAGTCAGATAGTGCTTAACGAATTAAGCTGTTCAATTTACTCTGTCAAATCGGCGGGTTCCTGCAGTTCAGTTTCAAGTCTGACATATTAATGTCGAGATTGTAACATGACCTATATAATTCTCAATTATATGATCAGGTTATTGTCATTTCCTGTTTGTCGAGTCTGTGGTAGTTCCTATCGTCCCAAAGTGAGTCTATTCTTATCATTGATCAATTAAATCAACAGGAACTCCCTCAAGTCTATACCAGGGTTTATCCTAGAATTCTTATCAGACTAATATGATCTATATAATTACAGATATATGGCCTTGAAACAAAGCCAATCATATTACTAGCAAGGTGAAACATGACATACAATTTCTAAGGGTTCATACAGGGCCTGTTAATTTAGTTGTGCATAAAACAGTTATGTAATCTTGAAACTTATGAGTTTTATCATAATCATAAGATACTTTCAATTACATTTACATATAACATAAGGTTGATCAATAACTTAATCTGATTTAGGAATTTAACTTTGCCTTGGAACTAAACCAGATTCAAGTATAAGGAGACAGATTCGAATAGCCTCAATTTCGAATCTAAGGAGATAGATTCGAAGGCCACATAGATTCGAAGTCCATATAGATTTGAATCTAGGAGATTAGATTCGAACTTGGTCATTAGATTCTAGGTGCTTAGATTTGAAACTTGGTCATTAGATTCTAGGTGCTTAGATTCGAAACTTGGTCATTAGATTCTAGGTGCTTAGATTCGAAACTTGGTCATTAGATTCTAGGATAGATTCGAACTAGGCCTTAGATTCTAGGTTAGATTCGAATTAGGCCTTAGATTCTAGGTTAGATTCGAATTAGGCCTTAGATTCTAGGATAGATTCGAACTAACCTACATTCGAGTCTAGACATGAATTTCTCGAATCTGTTCTTCTTGTTCAACGATTTTCCAGGTTTTATCAACTTAAACATGAACATAAATGAGGGAGAGATAGTCACTAACCTTCATCCAAGCTATAGCCTTCGATTATAGACGATTTCCAAGCAAAAACAGGTCCTAAACGTGAGCAAATCAGCTTCGAATGAAGAGGATTTGAGCAATTTCGAGTTTGATCTTTCAAAACCGAACCAAAAGGAAGAAAAGGGGTCGATCTTACCTTAAATCAGGACGAAAACAAACATGCAATGATAGATTCTTGTAGAGCTCGACGATCTCTATCCGTTGACGTATAAATCACGAGAATCCGATGAACCGATTAGGAGAAAAATTAGAGAGAAGGTGAGGTTGTAGGGAGAGAGAGAGTTCCAATTTTTGCTAAACCATGAAAATGAGGAGGAAAGGCTCTATTTATAGGAAAGAGAGAAAAATCAGATTTTCTACTGAATTTCTAGAATTGACCAGCTTTTATTCATTTAGTTCATATTGTCAATTTTCACATCTTTAATTTGTCAATTAGCTAAATTTAATTATTTAATTTATTTCAGCTAATTTGGGGCAATTTTCATAATTAATTATAACTTTATATAATTAACTATTTAAAATTCTTGTTTTCGGTTAATTACTAATAATTGGACAAAATTGCTTAATTATCCAAAGTCTGATGCTGTAATTTATATTTAATAAATTACGGGCTGTTACATTTGTGCCATCGAAAATGAAGCACTTTCCAATGTTACAAATGAAACCATGATGAATTGCTTTCAAACGATGAAAGACCGTAGAGAACAATTGTAAAAGGTACATTGCTTACTATTTTAATGAAATCCTACTATTTATTTGATTAATATGTTTTTATATATATAATGGTCATATTCTTTGTGCCACCAGTGATGGATTTTTCTAGATCTGCCACTGTTCATAATCTATGTAGAATGTTATGTTTCTAATACATTTCATATGTTTTATATACAAAAAAATTAACTAGTTACAACAATAGCAGTATTTTACATAGAATGATATGTAAGATATATATATATACAACAATAACAAAAAACTGGTAAATGTATTCTATGTATATATTATCATGTATTCTATGTAGAGTATAACGTATTCTATGTAGAAATACATTAAAAACACAGTTTTAATAAACTAACCGGCGAACATATTCTGTGTAGCATGTAATCTATGTAAATTATCATGTATTTTATATAGATACACACATTAACAATATTCTACATAGATACAAATTAGCTATAATCAATTTTGTATAGAATATCATGTATCCAATATATATACAACAATAACAAATTACTAGTACAACAATAAACAATATTCTACATAGATAAAAACTAGCTACAATCAAATCTGTATAAAGAACTATTTATTCTATATAAACTATCATATATCTATAAAAATACAAACCAAGTCGAGATAGAATACATAGAGTATGACGAACTGAGACAAAAAAAACTCATTTAGACATGTTATCAAACGTTTTTAACAAAAAAAAAAAAACATATATATAGATAACTATTACATTCATTCCCAGATTTAAATATTCTTCATAGATTACTTATTGTATATAGATACAACAATAAAAATTAACTAGTACAATAATATCAATATTCTACGTAGATACAAAGTAGCTACAATCAATTCTGTATAGAATACTGTTTATTCTATATAGAGTTTCATATATTCTAAATAAAAATACAAACCAAATCTACATTGAATACATAAAGACGCAGAATTATCAAAGACAAAACCATTAGGAACTAGAAACCCCAACAAACAAATAAACAAAATCTACGTTATATATCATGTATTATATGTAGAGTATCACTTATCTATGTAGAACGTCACGTAGAATGTCAAGTATCATATATTCTAAGTAGAGTATCGTATATGAACTGAAACAAAAGGATTTCATTTAGACATTTTATCAAACACTTGGTATGCATTTGATATAAAATATACCAGAAACACTTTTTTTAAACAAAAAACACCATTCATATCTTATGAATCATAAACAAAAACTTTTTTAACAAAAAAAACATGCAATAACTATTACATCATTCTAAATCTAATATCTTACAAATAACCTTCATTTCTTGACCGTAGAACTTTCAAATCTTCATTTCTTGACCATCCGACTTTGAAATCGTCATTTATTGACCATCGGACTTCCAAATCGTGAGAGATATAAAGGAGAAGAAAGAGATTATCGTGGCTTAAATTTTTAGGGTTAAATGAAAGAGAAAGAGAGAATATATAAACAGGAGAGATATATTTTTATTTTTCCAAAACTACCCCTATGGTTCTCAAGTTCTCACAAATATTTAGGTTCTTAGAAGAACCCATATATATATATATATATATATATATATATATATATATATATATATATATATATATATATATATATATATATATATATATATATATATATATATATCTGTGTGTGTCTGTCTTTCCATACATTTATGATAGTATACACCCAGGAAAACAAACAACTCATATTTAACGATAAGATAAGAATCCGAACATACGAAAAAGTTAAAATCACATTAATCACTAAAACATATGATATTCAAAAGTCTACACGGGCATGTCTGTCTAATACGATCTCAACATTTATTACATCATAAACATAACCCTTGCTCAAAGCTGCGTAACCATCAATATTTACCAAAGATCTAGAAGTCCTTGTGTATGCTTGTAATAATAACCTAAGTAGAAGGCCCATAGATGTTCTTACCTTTATCTGAAAACAGTTAATAACAACGAGTAAGCTTTAAACTTAGTGAGATATTAGATTACGTATTTTAAAATGAGTTATGCGAACAGGTATGGATAAGGGAGCAATGGTTGCTCCTTCGTGTGGAGGTCACGAATAACGAGTATGTTATCATGCTGGGAAGCATGGATACCAAATAAATGAACGTGTTGGAAGCATGTATCCGAAGGCATATGTCTCATTGGCTGTTTAGATATAGTGATCGGGGATGTACAACCTACCTGGAATGAGTACGGGATGACCATTCCTACACAGTGGTCTATTGTCAAACCTCAGTCCATGTCACATTGAAGTATGAGTCTATCATTAAGCCAAAACATGTTACCAAAAGATGCACTTTTTAAACGAATGATGACTTCATGTTTATAACATGTCAAGTATGAGGGTGCATCAATAACAATGAATCATATCAAAGTGTCAAATGACATATGAACTACAGGAACAAACCATAGTAGTATGTAATGCAATGACTACAAATGCCAGAATATTAGTCTATTACTCATAGTGATTTTATAAATAGAGGGAAGTATTCACAGAGTCTTACATAACACCAGTTATTAATCTTTGTCTTTTCTTTGACCAGAGTCTTTACGATTATCAAGCCGGACTTAGACCGCTTTTCTTTGTATTAATGTTTGTTAAATAGCACCACAATGAAACAGTTATATCATTTATATTGTCCAAAATCAGTGTTTGGTTGATAACATAATTTCTATAAATCTTTCCATTATAAGTGACCTACTTCGGAACCATCTTTACTTCCGAAGTTTGCAAGAACTTCTGAAATGCACAGTAAGTTACGAAGTTTGTAAGTACTTCTGAGGGTCACAGTAATTTCCTAAGACAATACTTGGTTTCCAATTGTTCCAAAGTGTAAGTTAATAATATTATGAACTTCAAAAATTGAAAGTTCCAAAGTTCGCAACTTTTCGAAAGATAACAAAATTCTAAAATATTATGAAGTACAAGTCCACAATGTTCCGTAGTTCGGAAGAAATTCCGAAGACATCACTCAAATTCTAATTATTCCAAAACACCAATTTCTAATATTTCGAACTTCAGAACCTGAATGTTCCAAAGGTTCAAAAGTTCCGAAGCTCATAACTTCCAAATTTAACACTTATAGTTCATACAATTGAAAATTTTAACAGAATTCACTAGTTTCAGTTTTGACATTTTTATGCATATAATCCCATTTTTATACCTTAAAACTATTATGTAACATAAACCAATCATCCATTTATGATTTAAAACACTAATTTCACCATTTTAACCCATATTACAATTGTGTTCTTCACAGATTCAAGAACATGCATACTAAAACACAAAATTAGAATCAAAATCATACCTAGAGGTTGAATATTTAACAACCTGACTTTTAATTTTCGTAATTTGCCTGTATAATGTAATTCTAATTACATTATTAACTATGTAATTTTATTTAAGTTGATGAAAACTACTATTAAGTTATATGTGTGTTATTATGATACTTGTGATGGAAATTAGAAAGAAATAAAAAGAAAGCAAGTATTGGGGTCAAATTGTAAAAATAAGAAAATTGTGTAAATAAATCAAATACCTGCTCATTTATCTAAAATCAAACTCTCTTTCTTTAAAGAAACTCACGGTTTCTTCTTCAAAGTTTCACATCACAAATCCTTAAACCAAGAATCAAGTGTGAATCATCAAGCAAGCTTTAAGCATCAAGAATCTACAAGATTTAAGGTAAATATCTACAATTCAAATTTGTTCTTATGTGTAAGTATGGAACTTACGGTTCCAGGAATTTTATAAGTTTCAAAAGTGTCTTCAATCACAAAAATGAACATCAAATAGTGTTTAAAATCTAGAAAATAGGTTCATGCATGTATTTGTCATGTGTTTGATTGATGATAGTTGCATTTTTAAAGTTTAATTCCAATATTCATATAAAAACTCAGAGATTTAAAATTGTCCAGCATAAGAGTGTATGTTTCTCTTTTGTATCAGAAATAGTGTTAGTAGGGGTGAGCTCGGTACCGGACTGAACCGGTACCGATCCCGAAAATACCGAAACCCAATTATTAGTTTTGAAAGAACCGAATACTGAACTGTATAACTTTATATGGTGCCGGTTTGGTCCCGAATACCGAATTTTAGCTAATTTAAAAACCGAATACCGAACCGAGAGTACCGAATACCGAATTTTAGCTAATTTAAAAACCGAATACCGAACCGAATATATTAATTCGGTACCGGTCAGTACCGGTACCAGTTCGGGTTCGGGAAATGGTACCCGTCGCTCACCCCTAAGTGTTGGCCAAAAAGGTCATTGGCCTTCGGCCTAATGATACTATAGAAGACGATGAGGTTGAGGTACTTGAGGAAGACGATGAGGTTGAGGAAATACAAACACAAGTTAAGGGTAGTAGTAAGAAAAGTAATTTGTAAGCGCTAGTAATGTACGTGGGCCTCTTGATACTATGTTTAAGACCGATCATGGAAAAGCAAAAAATATCCAATAAAAGAGAAATTAAAGATGGTTGCTTGGAAAAAGTTAGCAATTTGGGCTTATTCGGTTGGGTTACCTTTCAATGCCGTACGTGATGAGAGCTTCCAAGATGCAATTAATGCTATTGGAGACTATGGAAGAGGTAATTAACTATTAATTAGTATATACTAATCTGTTTAATAATTTAAATATTTAATAATATTGATTAGTATTAGTTTTAATAATTTTTGGTATGCCTGCTCCAAGTCATCATAATATTTGTGTTACATTGCTAAAAGACGTTTTAGAGGATACGAAGAAGTTTGTGGATTTGTTTAGGCCGCAATGGCAAAAATACGGATGTAGTAATCATGTCTGATTTTTGGACTGACGGTAAAGGAAGATGTGTGATAAACTTTTTAGTCAATTGTCCTACGGGAATGATATTTTTAAAGTCAGTTGATGCATCGGAGCATGTAAAGGATGCTCAATTAATTGTGATGATGATAAACAAAGTGATCGAAGATGTGGGAGAGGAAAACATAGTTCAGGTACTCATAAAATTTATTTTTAACTTTTTATCTATTTTATTAATAAAATTGTTTTTTATCTTATAGTTTATAACAGATAACGGCTTAAACTTTAAACTTGCAGGAAAGACTTTAGAAGAACAACATCCCAAGTTGTTTTGGACCCCATGTGCAGCACATTGTGTGAACCTTATGATAGTATACATCGGGGAGAAAATACCAAAGATAAAAAGTGCTTTGAGTGAAGCAAGAGCAGTTGTGGTTTACATTTATACCCATGGAAGGATTTCGAACATGATGCGGAAGTTGACAAAGAATAAAGAGTTGCACAGATCTTGTGTAACCAGTTTTGCAACTCAATTTTACACATTACAAAGCATACATGATAACTGACACCATTTGAAAGTGTTGTTTGTTTCTGAACAATGGACCAAAAGTGACTTTGCAAAGAAAGCGGTTGGAAACAGAGTCGATAAAATAGTTGCAAAACAAGACTTTTGGGATAATGTTTATCTAGCTTGTCAAGTTCTCGCTCCTCTAGTTGATTTGGTTCGCTTGGTTGACACGGAAGAGAAGCTGTGCATGAGTTATATGTATGACACGATGAGTAGAGCGAAAGAGCAAATAAGCAAAGATCTAACCGATGGAAAGAATGAGAGGTTGGTTAGTAGAGTTTGGTCTATGATTCAGACAAGATGGACTGACCAACTTTATCATCCGTTACATGCAGCTGGATATTTCCTTAACCCTTCAATTTTGCAAGGAGAAAAGGGCATTGAGAACAACAAGGAGATTATGACGGGTCTTTATTGTGCTATTGATCGTCTTTTTCCCGTTGATGATGAGAACGATACTTTGAGACAAGAGTTGAATCACTACATGGATTTAGATGGGCTATTTGGATCTCCGGCCGCTAAGAGGAGTATAACAAAAATTTCACCATGTAAGTAAAACTTTCTATCGTTATCAAGTCTTTATCTTTTTTTGTTAACTCACTACTTTTATTTATAATATTTAGATATATGGTGGCGTTCTTATGGGATTGAAGCACCTTCGCTACAAAAGTTCGCCATCATGGTCCTTAGCCAAACTTGTAGTGCTTCGCCTTGTGAATTCAATTGGAGCGCATTTGACAATGTAGGTTTTGTTATCAATTATTTTTATAAATTATATTTATATTGGCTTAACTTAACTATTTAAGTCATTAACTAACATTTTATATTCTTTTTTAGTTGCGTTCCAAGAAAAGGAATTGTCTTTTGCAAAAGAAACTTAATGACCTTGCATTCATCCAATACAACACAAGGCTACAAAGGAGATTCAAATATTTAAAAAACAACAAATCTTTAGATGCAATCTTCTTGAGAGACGTAGCGGAAAATGATGAGTGGACGATACCCACGGAAGCCGAGCTCCAAGACTTTGTGAATGCAGATGATGGTCTTCTTTGGTCGGATGTGAGAGAAGCGATGAGAGGAAATGAACACGCCGGGCAAGTACTAGGAGTAAAATAGAACGCTACAAAGACGATGATGATGAGATTGCCATTGAGGTGGAAGATTTGGAAGACCTTGACGTGGGTGATGATGATTTGGAGGGAGATGTGTATGCCTTAGATGATGTTGACTCGGATGCGGAGGCTGTGGAATGCAATTAAATTCTGTTTGATACTATGACCTTTATCATTTTATGTCAAGATCAAAAATCACCTAAGATTAACTGGTTTTAATAAATCAGAGTTTAAGCCAATAACTTTGTGTTGAATCAAAGTCCAATTAAGAAGTTTGCAGAATAACACTTAATTGTTTTAAAAGAACTTTCAGAACAATAAAGAACAGATATTCAAATAAACATGACCAATATCAAAACCTTTATATTACCAAAATCTCTGATAAGAATCACCTCTAATCTGTTTTAATTAGACGAACAACACAGATTGTTCTTAGGGTTTTACAACCTTAGAGGCTTGAGAAACTTACTTAATGCAATTACAATAATGAAAAACTTAAGCACCACGATTACAACAGAAAGACCTAGTCTATCTATATTTATAGCCTTCTGACTTATTTCCTTGACGGACTCTAATTTCTCTGGTAGTAGATATGCTTCAAAGATCTTCAAATCTTGAAATATATATCACTTCCTGAATTTCAGCACTTTCTGTTTTCAATTTGTTGAGCAGCTTGAACTTTTAACTCTAGCAGCTTGAACTTTTGAACTAGCAGCTCGAGTTTGTTGAACTGGCAGCTCGAACTTTGTAATTACACAGAAATACTACTAACAACTTGAGAAATCTAACTAACAGCTTGACATACTTAGATTATTATCCAACAATATCCCCCTAACTTAAATTCTTTAGAAAAGACTTTAAGTTTCTATACAAATAAGGAAATAAAACAATATAAAACTGTTATATACAAACTAAGGCATCCAAAAACATACAACTGTGAAAGTTTCTGCCTTATAGCTTTCATGAACTATCTCTTTAACTCCTCTTTATCACATTCAATCTTTATTGAGCTCATTTGGAGTAGCCATGCTTTTGGCAAATCAAGGAATTCAAAACTGTAGAATCTGCTGGATTTGTCTGCAAGCTTGAGTCTATATGTCATAGATTTTGTATATAAATCAACCTGTACGATCTTCATTTCCTTGGAAGCTTCTATATCCACTCTGGTGGATTCTGGGTTGAACATACTCCTGAGATCCTTTAGATTGGTCTGAACCCACACTATTGGTGACCTAGAGTGGCTAGCAGTCCCAATATTATGCATTTGTGTTAGCTCATCTCTAGTCATTCTTTTAACTAGTTGGATCAGGCTCTTGTACTCTTCCTCTGGGCCAGCTTCTCTTTTGATTATAAAATGATATACGAGATCAATGTCATCCATTGATTTGGAATACCAGTAAGTAATTGGAGGTTTAGAGAAGTCATGTTGATCAAGAGCTTTTTCTATCTCCATAGCCTTTTGCAACTATTGGTCAAACAGAACTCTCTTTACTTGATCAAACTTTGCTTGATGGATAGTTTCAGGTTGAGGAGCATCAACAACAGTTTGAGGGAGGTCTTGGGGATCTTCGACTTGTTTGGAGGCTTTGGAGGCTTTTTCCTTTTCTTGTTCTCTGTCATATAAGGCCTAAAGCTTCTCTGTTGACCAGCTGTTGCAGAGAAATTGATCAAAAATCTTTTGTGTTCTGCCTTTGAAGGCTTTGTTGGCCTTTTCCTCTTCTTCTGGCTTTCTTTTACCACAAACCCTCTCAAATAATCTCCTAGAGTTTCATCATCTCCCATGGGTTCCTGAGCTTGCTGGTCTAGGATTTGATCCTTCCTCTGCCAATCTTTTGGCCAATTCAGCATCATGAGCAACTTGGGCTTCTTTAGAAATAAATTTGATCTTTGGAGGCTCAATCAGAATGCCCTTTCCTTTGTCTGTGGTTGCTGCGGAAGCTGTTACTGTGGCTTGGACTGCTGGGGCAGATGCTTGAGTACCTTCTCTAATGAACAGTCCACTTGGCTTAATAGGAACAACTTGAGCATCTAGACTAACAGTTTGAGAAACTGTTGGGACTATTAGCCTAGAAACTGAAGCCGCTCTTGGTGACGTTGAAGCTGTTTGGACTGATGATGGGATCTCCTGATTCTCCTCCTTTTTGGATGCATTGGTTTGATCAGGGGGACCAAAAACCTTTTCTAATAGGGTTTGAACCATCTTTTCAAGCTGCACAATCTTGGTTCCATATAACTTCAACCCAAGCTGAAACTGGGTATGTTTTTGTTGTTGGACTGTTGTGAGTTATTGTAGAGCAGTGATTTGGGAACCCTGTGCAGCAATTTTGGACTTGTAATGTTCCAAAATGGCTACAATAGGTTTCATTTGTTGATCCGTTAATGCCATAAGTTGCAGACTAACCTCAAGATCTTCAAATGATAGTGGGATTTGAGATCTATCACTGGCATCAATTCCATAAGTAGAAACATCTGGGCCCATTTGTTCTTGTTACTGAGGACTACCAGAAGGTGCTTGCACACCCTCTGTTGCCATGAGTGTGGTCTTTGAGATGTTGGTACTGTCCTGTGCCCCTTGTGTAGAGACATCAGTAGCACCGGCCACAAAACCCATATGAACATCCACAGATGGGATGTTCAACTCCAAAATGAGGGTAGGAGTGTCCTCACTGGGTTCCCTATCGATATGCTGTGCAAGAGTGTCCTCTTGCACATAGCTATTTGGCTCTGGGGATTGGACTGAGGAGGAAGGAGCTCCTACAATCCTTTGTCTTTTATATATTTTTAGTGATGGGGCTGGGGAGATATGTACAGTAGAAGGATCAGAATGAATATTTGTATCATGAGGAGGAGGTTGGGACCCTGGGGGTGAAGCAGTGATCCTGGGCTGAGCCTGCTCAGGATCTTCTCCTCTGTTTCTTGGATAGATAGCCTGCATTGCTTGAGGCAAAGAGACATCTATACTGTGAAAATTGGCACTTGGTTTTAAAAGTCTTTTTATAGTAGGTAAAAAGTGCCTATGGGAAACATGTATCATTTTATTTACTTTAAAAGAATTGCAAGATTTTGCAATTATTTCTGCCAAAAACCGTGGATACATCAAAAATTTCCCATTCTTTAAGGCATGGTGCCTTAACATTCCTTGAAAAATCATGTTAGAAAAGTTGAACTGTTGGCCTGTGGATAAGCACACCAAAACAGTGGCAATATTTGAAGAAAATTAAAACCAACCAGTCCTTTTAGGGCTTAAGCATTGTTGAATAATATGTACAAGATACTTCCATTTAGGACCAAAATGTGCTTTATAGAAGGTAAAGGAATCTGTTGGGCCCCTATACCATATTTCAAAGAGGCCTTCATGTAAAGCAGTGAGGGAGAGATCAGAAATACCTGAGGCATCTTGAAGATGCAGATGTTGTCGTATGGTCTCCTCGGTGATGGTAATGGGATTACCATCAATGGTGGATGCAAAAGAAGTGATTCCCGCATGTGTATTTACAGTGGATGATTTCCAAAATTGCTCTATATGAGATACATATATAGTGGGATTGACAGTTAGAGCATAATGGATATGAGAACTACGTAGAAAATCCATAATTTCATGGAATGGTTGTAGTTTAGCGTGTTTGAGAGAGTAGGGTAGGCAGTTGTGTTCTTTAACAAACTCCATTGATGAACAAAAAGACGAGGATTTAGGGTTTGGAATGATTATTTGAAAATCGCACAGAGAGAGAAAGAGAAAGGATTGTGGAAGATATTTTGCAACTGATAGTTGCAATCAAACGAAACTGGGGCTTTTAAGGGTTTGGGTTTTCAAAAATATCTAGTCCCGCGCACAATCTCCTTAGTAATGACTGAAACGCCCTGCACACTTGACAGACCAAGTGAAACAACTAACAGTTCGAGAAAATGAACTAGCAGCTTGAGAATAGTGTCAAGCTGTTAGTTGTTTATTGAACAACATCTAATGAAACAGTGTCACCCACTTAACTAAGCACATTTAGGAAGTGTTTTTCTCATAGAATAAGGGAGAATAATTAAAAACAAATTAATCCATATTTACCATACCAATATTTGATACCAGAAAGGTGAATCTTCCTACATCAAATGACTTTGTAAAAAGATCAGCTAACTGATCATCAGTATGAATCTTGGTAACTTGGATTAATTTCTTTTCAATTCAGTCCCTTATAAAATGGAATCTAATGTCTATGTGCTTGGTTTTGGGAAATTTCACTGGATTTTGTACAATGATGATTGCACATGAATTGTCAATGTAAATAGGAGTAGATAGAAAGTTCATACCATAGTCTCTTAGTTAGTTCTGTATCCACATAGCTTGGGAACAGCAGCTGGTAGCTGCAACATATTCTGCCTCAGTGGATGAAGTGGAGACAGTTGTTTGCTTTTTGCACTGCCAAGAGACTAGTCTTGCTCCTAGATATTGACATCCACCAGTTGTGGATTTCCTGTCTATGTTGCTACCTCCATAGTCACTATCAGAGTAAGTTGCTAATTCAAGTGGAGAGCCCTTAGGATACCATAGGCCCAATTTTTGTTGACATTTTAGATATCTAAAGATTCTCTTAACAGCAAACAGATGTGAATCCTTTAGAGCACATTGAAACCTAGCACAAACACAAATAGCAAACATTATATCAGGTCTAGAAGATATAAGATACATTATTGAACCTATCAAGGATCTGTACAAATGAATATCCACATCCACTCCTTCTTTATCTGCATCAAGCTGTTTATGAGTGTCCATTGGTGTGCTGGCAACCTTGGTGTCTTTGTATCCAAACTTTTCCAGGATATCATTCACATACTTTGATTGACTGATGAAAAGTCCAGTGGGTTTCTGCTTGACCTGTAATCCTAGAAAGAAAGTTAGTTCCCCCATTGAACTCGTTTGAAACTTTTTGTGCATTAAAGTCTTAAATTCCTTGTAGAGAATGTCATTTGTTGCTCCAAAGATGATGTCATCAACATAGATTTGAACAAGAAGGATCTCTGATTTGATGGACTTTGTGAATAATGTCTTCAGGGTACCACTCTTGAATCCATTCTGTAGTAGATATGAAGAAAAAGTGTCATACCATGCTCTTGGAGCTTAGTGAAGCCCATAGAGTGCTTTGTGTAACTTGTAGACTCTGTCTGGATACTTATAGTCTTCAAATCCAAGGGGTTGACACACATAAACCTCTTCTCAATTGTACCATATAAAAATGCAGATTTCAAATCCATTTGGTACACCTTGAACCCTTTGTAGCTGGCATAGGCTAGGAACAGTCAGATGGCTTCTATCCTTGCTACTGGGGCAAATACATCATCATAGTCTATTCCTTCTTCTTGAGTGTATCCTTGAGCTACCAGCCTTGCTTTGTTTTTTATCACTACACCTCTCTCATCCTACTTATTTCTGAACACCCATCTTGTACCAATTGCCCTCTTCCCTTTAGGCAAATCAACTAGTGTCCACACATTTTGAATCTTGAATTGCAAAAGTTCTTCTTGCATTGCCTCAATCCAAGATGGATCCTTCAGTGCTTCAGATGCGTTCTTTGGTTCTAATTGTGACATGAAGCATGCATGTTCAAAGCCAGCTAGACTGAATTCAGGGACTGTTGATTCAGTAGCAGTTGATTCCTTGTGAATCATTGTCCTTGTTTGCACAGGAGTGTGTGGATCTCCCATGATCTGGTTAAGAGGATGATATTTGTGAACCCCGAGTGTAGGTTCACTTTCTGTCTGAAATGAGCTTCCCAGATTTGTGTCATCACCGTCTGTACCACTTGATGATTCCCGCTTCAGTAACAGTCTGATCTAGAGATCAGACTGTTTCCCTATTGGTTGGAGCTATTACATCAGGTCTTGGGATTGGCACTTCAAACTCTGTATGTATGTCTTGTTGGTCAATCAGCACCCCTAGTGGGTCACAAGAGAGAAGTGGTAGTACAGTATACTCATCCCAATTATCAGAATCTTCAACAGTTGGAAACTTTGTGCCAACAACTTGAATGTTTGTGTTAACAGCATGAGAATTTGTACTGGCAGTTTCAACATTGTTTTCAACAGCTCCTGCAGAATAGTCAACAAAACTCAGATAATTTGTTAGTGAATCTAAATCAAACAACCAATCAGGTTCAGTGCCTTTAAAATTTGCAGTGTTTTCATTAAACTCAACATTGGCACTTTCTTCAATGGTTTTAGACACACTATTATATACCCTATAGGCTTTGCTTTGAGTAGAGTATCCTACAAAGAATCCTTCTTCAGCCTTACTTTCAAACTTACCAAAGTGAGTTTTAGTGTGGAGGATAGTGCATGAACAGCCAAATGGTTTTAGAAAGGCTACTAGGGGAATCCTGTTATGGAATAACTCATAGGGAGTTTTCCCTTGTGACTGAACAACTTGAACCCTATTTAGAACATAACAAGCTGTATTTACTGCCTCAGCCCAGAAGGACATTGGCAATTTGGAATCATCTAGCATGGTTCTAGCAGCCTCTATTAGTGTTCTATTCTTGCTCTCAGCTACACCATTTTGTTGAGGTGTTCTAGGTGCACTATATTGCCTTGCAATTCCATTGGACTCACAGAAACTGTTTAGGATATGATTTTTAAACTCAGTTCCATTGTCTGACCTGATCACCTTAACTTTTAAGTTAGATTGGTTCTCAATTTTTAGAATAAAGGATTTGACCAACTAAGCAGTTTCATCCTTAGTCCTAAGAAAATAAACCCATGTAAACCTGGTGAAATCATCAATAATAACTAAACAGTAGGCTCTTTTATTCAAACTCAAAACAAATGTTGGACCAAAAAGATCCATATGAATAAGATGAAGAGCAGATGAGTTTAAATTTACTTCCTTGGCCTTATGAGAAGTTTTGTGTTGCTTGCCTTTGAGACAGGCTACACAATGATCATCACATATGAACCCCTTCTGTGGTAAACCTCTTACCAAGTTCTTTTTGACCAAAACATTCATGGATTTGGAGTTCATGTGACACATCCTTCTATGCCAAAGAGCAGACTCATTTGATGATGCTTTGGATATTAAACAGTTTAAAGTATTTGATTTGGATAAAAGTTTTGTGTCCAAACATTAGACATTGTCCTTTCTTGGTGTTCTGAGTAAAACAAGATTTTCAGGTATTTTAAAATCTTTTGAGAGGACAATGCATTCAGAGTCTGTGAACAAAACAATATTTTGTTTGTCACAAACTTGAGACACACTTAATAAATTATACTTCAGCTATTCAACATACAAAACATCATTAAATATCATATTGCCTGCTTTGACAGTACCCTTACCTGTTACCTTACCTCCTCTGGAATTTCCACCAAATGCAACAATCCCTCCTTCAAAGCTTTTGAAATTTGACAGGCATTCAGAGTTGCCTGTAATGTGCCTAGAGCATCCACTGTCCATATGCCATCTTGTCTTATGTTGGGTTCTGGGGTTGCCCTGCACAAAAAAAAACAAAGCTCAGTTAGTAGTGGAGTAAACCCAAACCAAATTGGTTTTGGGTTGTCCTTGTGCATTGACATAACTAAATGCTGTTTGTGTCTTTTTAAACTTAGTGAGATCCACTGGTGGATTCTGTGAGGAGTAGTTAGTTATGACATGAGGTATCCAGGTGTTCTTTCCAATCTTTTCTTTAACAGTCTCAGATGATCCACTACCAGTTCCAGTTTTTGACTTAGCAGTTGGAACTTGATGTTGACTGTCAGCAGTTTCAGAATTTGCACTACTAGTTCCAACTTTTGACTTAACAGTTTCAACTTTTTCATTAGCAGTTTGGGCTGTGTTTTTGCCTTTGACACACCAAACCTTTTTCATGCTTAATTTAGATTTCATTAAAGCTTGTTTTTGGTGTACAAGCTGCCCTTTGTTGACCTTTAAGAATCTGTGATCAACTGTTTTCTTTGGAAATGGGGTGACAGGTTTTTGGGCCTTGGAAACTTATGAATTTTGTGGGATAGCATGTTTATGAAACATAGTCTGTTTTACAACAGGTGGTTTATATAAACAGTGCTTGGCCAAATGGTTTTTCCTGCCACAGTGGAAACATCTTTTGATTGTTTTGATAGGGGAACCAGTTTTGTGTGACCATAACTGATTCTTGTTCCTTTGATTTCCCCTTATCTGCTGCTGTGTGGGAAACTTTTGGACACCATGCTTTTGCCATGTGCATACTGGAACTGTTTTACCCTTTTTAGTTATTTTGGAAGAAGAAGCAATATTACGGTTAGAAGGTACAGAAACATGTGGAGCATGATTGCATTCACTCATCTTCTCTTTTCCTTTCAGACTGTTGGTGCTTATAGAGTTAGAAACAGTAGGTCCTATCGGTGCACTCATGGTTTTGGAGTTACTCTCAGTTTCCTTACTCTTACAGCCTACACTGGGAAACAATTCTTCTTTAGGTTCAGGCTTGTCCTCAAGGATAGGATTTACATTTTTCATTTTCTCATCTAATGGTTCATTCACAAGCCTGTCAGCAACTTCACTCATAGGATGAATGTATTTATTGTTATATGGGGGTTGAATAGCCTTATAGCCTATACCTTCCTTGGGATTGAGTTGAGATTTTACCCTATCTTTAAATTTGACTTCCATTAGGTGTTCTAGCTTTTGATTGGCCAGCTAGAAGCTGCCCAAGTCTATGTTTATAGATTCTACTTTCTTGATAGCTTTTAACACCTTCTGTTCAGCCTCATCTAATTTCTTATTTAGGGTCTCTATTTTCTCATTTAGTTCCTTTTTCTTCCACTCATGATATGTTTTGTCATGTCCCATCTGAATCTCATTATCATTATAGTCATTGACCTGTTTTTCAAGATCTTCTATTGCCTGCATATAGTTATATCTCCTCTCTTCCATCCTAGCTAGAGCTTTGCACATGCTCTTATTATGATCTCTGTACTTTTTAACCATATTTTTGCATGTTTGAGAGTAGAGTTTAGCATTTACCTCAGATGGTAGTTCAGTGGAAGTGACAATTGTAGTTTCTGCCATAAGAGCTTGATTTTGAAACTCCTTTTCTGTCAGGTCACTCCAGTCAAACACATTGTCTTCTTGAGAGACAAGAGCTTGTGAAGATGAAGTTTGACTGGTTTGCTGGGGTCTTGGTGGCTGCTGATCTTGTGATCTGCACTGTCTAGCAAAATGGCCAAGTTTGTGGCATTTGAAGCACTCAACCTTTGATTTGTCAAATGTTGGCTTGCCTTCTGTTCTGGCTTGAAAGTTTGGTCTACCAGTCCTTTTAAGAAATCTTTTGGCCCTCATAGTCAGCATAGCATGTTGCCACTTTAAGTCCATCTCTTCTAAATCATTTGGATGGATTTGTTCCAGATCTTCAGCATTAAGAGCAAAAAGTCCATCACTTGCAACAAATGCTTCATAATGAACTTCAGAAGAATTTCCATCTGTTCCTGAAAAAGAGTCACATTAGTTTGATTTATCATTTAATGCTGATGACATCAGAGCAGTGTTTTGATTATAAGAAAAGAGTTTTTTTTTTTATTTTGAATTTCAGATTCAAACACTCTCAGGTTGTTGTAGAGGTCATCCAACTCTATTTCATCTAGAGTGTCTTTGGTTCTCCATTGGGCAGCATAGACTGTCCATTATTCACCAAGAGATCTGAGAAACTTTCTATTCACTTCATCTTGATCCAGGCTGACCGTAGCACTCTCCAACTCACCTATCAGCTTATTAAACCTATCAAAAATTTGAGTAAGGTTTTCATTCTTGCCACCAGAAAAGTTTTCATACCGCTGTTTTAAAAGATCCTTTTGGTTTTTTTTTTGGTGCTAGCATTGCCAGTAAATCTTTTCTCTAAAGTAAGCCAAAGAGAATGAGCTGTATAGAACTTTTTAAACTAATGTTGATAAGAATTTGGAATGTATTTATAAAAGAGTAAGAGCTTTGACTTCATTCATACTAGCCTTTCTTTCAATCTCAGTTTTTGGAGGTGTTCTTTTTGGTTTGCCCTCAGCATCTACTTCAGGATCAACTGCAGGAGGATTTTCAACACCTTCCCATAGGGCACAGTCAATGAATTAAATATGCTGTTGAATACTGAGTTTCCACATCTCGAACTCAGTGGGTTTGAGCATAGGCACTTTGAGTCCTTGCCCAGATCCACTATTGCTATTTTCAAACTCCATTGCAGAAAATCAAAATATTAAAAGGTGAAAGTTTTTGACTTTGAAAACAAAGAATAACAAATAAAACCTTTGGCTCTGATACCACTTGTCAAGATCAAAAATCACCTAAGATTAACTAGTTTTAATAAATCGGAGTTTAAACCAATAACCTTGTGTTGAATCAAAGTCCAATTAAGAAGTTTGCGGAATAACACTTACTTGTTTTAAGAGAACTTTCAGAACAATAAAGAACATATATTCAAATATACATAACCAATATTATATTCAAATCGAGTTGATAACTCCTTTTAAACGAGTTGCACATAGTTATATTCGAGTTGATCATTCGATTCAATCGAGGTGATCACAGAATCAATCGAGTTGAAAATCCTTTCAATCGAGTTGACTTGAAAACTTATTCGAGTTGACTTGAAAACTTATTCGAGTTGACTTGAAGACATATTCGAGTTTTACAAAACAATTTTATCTGGATTTCAATTTTAATTCGAATTTACTCAATCATCAGATAATATCATTCGAGTTTAATCACATTTGATTTGAGTTGAGTCACATTTGATTCGAGTTAACTCACTTGATTCGAGTTTTACAGTAGTTAAATTCGAGTTGCATTAATATTCTAATTGACTGATTTTTCTTGATTCGAGTTGAGTCCATTCTTTGTTCGAGTTTTCACACACATTTATCGAGTTGTTCCATTCAATATTCGAGTTTTTCACATTCTTTGATCGAGTTTCAGTGCATACTCTTTCAAGTTTGATCGACTTACATTCAAGTTTGATCAACTTTTCAAATTCAATCAAAATCTCATTTAAAAGATCTTGGAAGATTCTTGTTATTCAATCAACATGTCCAAAGACGCACTAGTCATGGGGTCGGAAACAAAACCTCCTATTCTATACCGAGGAGAATATGTACAATGGAGGGAGAGATTTCTTGAGTTCATCAGTTTCCACGACCTGTATGATGAGATGCTAAAGTCACTTAATGACAGACCGGCTGTATTTCTTGAGACCATACCTGCTGTACCAAATGGCAATCCAGCAATCCCTGAGAGAACAATAGAAATCACCAATCTTAATGAAGCACAAAAGCGTAGAAAACTGGGGGACAAGACAGCTAGAAAACTGCTGCTGATATCTATCCCAAATGATATATATACATGTTTGACAAATAACAAAACAGCCAAATCCATCTGGGATGAGGTTTGTAAGTTGATGAGGGGATCAGACAAGACAGCAACAAACAGAGCCCGAAACAGCTTAATGACGTTCGAGAACTTCAGAGCTAGAGAAGGGGAACTGCTGGAGAGTACATAAATGAGGTTTGTCAGGATCAAAATTTAACTACCAAAGATTAATTGATTTGAATTGATCTGAGTATAAATCAATAATCTAGTACTGAATCAAAGTCTAATTAAGAAGTTTGCGGAATAACACTTAATTATTTTAACAAAAGCTTTCAGAATCCATAACAGAGAAATATAAATGAGTAAACAGAATTGCTTGTATTGCTGAACTGGATGATTACAATCACCTCTAATCTGTTTGATTAGACGAAGAACACAAGTTGTTCTTAGGGTTTTACAACCTTAGAGGCTTATGAAAACTTCAACAAAAACCAATTACAAACTTAAACGTGCAGAAACTTAATACAATAGAAAAACCTATTCTATGTATTTATAATGCTTTCTGATTTGTTTCCTTGAAGGACTCTGACTTCTCTTGATAGTAGATATGCTGGAATCTTCGTGTAATTATCTTTTCCTGAATATCAGCACTTTCTGTTTATGAAACTGTTGAGCAGCTTGAATCACTTAGCAGCTTGAGTAAATTTATTCTGGCAGCTTGAACTTTTGTACTAGCAACTCGAACTTTCTCAACTAACAGCATGAACTTTGTACTTACATAAAAAATCTACTAACAGTCTGAGAAATCTAACTAACAGTTTGAACTACTTAGAATATTTCCCAACAATCTCCCCTTAACTTAAATTCTTTACACAAGACTTTAAGTTCTATACAAATAAGGAAATAAAACAAGTAAACTGTTATTTACAAACCAAGGCTTTCAAAAACTTACAACTGTGCAAGTTTCTGATTGACTGCCTTCAAAAATTCTTTCTTCAGATCTTCTTTATCACAATATAATCTCACTGATCTCATCTGAAGTAACATAGTCTTTGGAAGATCATAAAATTCAAAATTGAAGAACATACCGGATCCATTTGCAAACCTGATTCTGTAAGTCTTTGATTTGACAAACAGATCAACTTGTGCAATCTTCATCTCCTTGGCATCTTCTATATCCTTCCTTATTGACTCAGGATCAAAAATGCTCTTCAAATCTTTGATGGCTTGCTTTACTTGTGGAAGAGAAGATCTTACTTGTGTTACAGACCCAACATGATGCATTCTTGTGAGCTCATCTCTGGTCATCCCTTGGACTATATGCATCATACTTTTATATTCTTCCTCAGGACCAGTTTCTCTTCTTACTACAAAATGATATCTTAAGTCAATGTTATCCATTGACTTAGCATACCAGTAAGTAATAAGAGGTTTTGAGAAATCATGCTGGTCGAGGGTCTTTTCAATCTCCATTACCTTCTGCAGCTGATGCTCAAACAGCACCCTTTTAACCTGATCAAGCTTTGCCTGTGAAATTGTATCTGATTGGGCAATAGAAGCAGCAGCTTGACCAGAAGGAGCAGCATCACTTTCACCAGCTTGATCCTTGATTATATCAACTTTAACTGGTTCTTGTTGACTTTGTACTTCTTGGGAGACTCTGGCTACCTTTCGTTTATCCATCTCTTTATCATGGATGTCTTGCAGTCTCTCTGTACTCATAGACTGAGCCATCTTCTTTGGAATACCAGCTGAAAAGGCAAAATTGATCAAGAATCATCTATGCTCAGCCTTTGAATGCCCTGTTGGCATTTTCCTCTTCTTTTCACTTTGCTTGACCACAAACCCTCTTAGGTAATCACCTAAAGTTTCATCATCTTGCATTGGGGCCTGGGTTTGCTGGTCTAGAGCCTGATCTTGTTCTTCTGCTATTTTTCTGGCAATTTCAGCATCATAGGCAATCTGGGCTTCTCTAGAAGAAAATTTTTGCTTTGGAGACTCAATGAGAATACCCTTGCCCTTATCCTTGGTAGCAGAAGATGTAGCTTGGACTGTACTGATGGGAGCCTGAATTCCTTCTCTGATAACCACCCCAGTTGCTCTTGTAGAAGCAGCTTGAGTTTCTAGGCTAACAGCTTGAGAAGCTGTTGGGACTGCTATCCTAGAATATTGGACTGTTGGAGCTGCTTGGACTGTTGGAGCTGCTTGGACTGATTGAGGGATCTCCTGATTCTCCCCCTTTTTGGAAGCATTGGTTTGGTCAGGAGGACCTACAACCTTTGCCAATTGGGTTCGAATCAATTGCTCTAATTTAATGATCTTATTTCCACAGAGGGTGAACCCTTTATGGAGATAATCCATTCGTTGGTTTTGAGCTGCTTCGATCTGTCTGAGTGCAATTATTTGTGCCCCCTGTGCAGTAATGATGGACTGATGGTATTCCAACATTGCTACAACAGGTTGCAGCTTAGGATCCGTTAATATCATAAGTTGCAGACTAGCCTCAAGATCAGCAAACGAATGTGGTGCTTCTGATCTATCACTGACATGAATACCAGAAGTAGAAACCTCAGGGCCCCTCTGTTCTTGGTACTGGGGACTTCCAGATGGTGCTTGCACACCTTCTGTTGCCATGGGTGTGGTCTTATTGATGTTGGCACTGTCCTGTGCCTCTTGTGCAGAAGCAACAGTAGTGTCAGCCACAGAACCCATATGGACAATCTCTGTTGAGATGTCCACCTCCTGATTGAGGTTGGGAGTGTCCTCAATGGGTGCTCTTTCGGTATTCTGTGCAGAAGTGTCCTCCTGCACAGGGTTATTTGGCTCTTGTAAGAGGGCTGAGGAGGAAGGAGCTCCTGATCCTCTTTTTCTTTTGTACAGTTTGAGTGGGGATGTGGGCTTAACAACAGCAACAGAAGGCATTTGAGTATCATGAGGAGTGGGTTGGGGTCCTGGGGGTGGAGCAGTAATGTTAGGCTGAGCCTGCTCAGGACCCTCTCCTCTGTTTCTTGGAATGATGCCCAACATTGCAGAAGGCAATGGGACATCAACAGTCAAAACATTGGCACTTTGTTTTAGAAGACGTTTTATTGAAGGTAAAGAGTGCCTATGGGAAACATGAATCCTTTTATGTACATTGAAATTACTACAAGTTCTTGCAATAATTTCAGCCAAAAATCTAGGATGCATCAAAAATTTCCCATGTTTTAGGGCATGATGGCTTAGCATGCCCTGAAAAATCATATTAGAAAAGTTGAACTGTTGGCCGGTTGATAAACACACTAAGGCAGTGGCTATGTTTGATGAAAATTCTGACCAACCAGTTCTTTTTGGGCTTATGCATTGCTGAATAATATGTACAAGGTACTTCCATTTAGGGGCAAAATTTGTTTTAAAGAAAGTATAGGAATCAACAGGGCCCCTATATCCAATAGCACGAAGACCATTATGTAAAGCAGTCAGAGAGAGGTCTGATATACCTGAGCATCTTGAAGATGCAGATGTTGGCGTATGATCTCCTCAGTGATAGTAACAGTGTGGCCATCAATTTTGGATGTCAAATATGTGACTCCATTAACAGTTTTGACTGAGGGGTATTTCCTTAACTGTTCTATATGAGATATGTAGATAGTAGGATTGATAATAAGGGCATGATGGATATGGGAACTTCGAAAGAAGTCCATCATGTCATGGAACGGTTCAAGATCAACGTGTTTTAGGGAGTATGGTAAACAGTTGTGTTCTTTGACGAACTCCATTGATGAACGAAGAATTTAGGGTTTCAGTGATGTGCGTGGGAATTGTTTAGAGAATCGAAGAAGGGTTGTGGAAGATATTTTGCAACTGGTAGTTACAATGGAACGAAACTGGAACCTTTAAAGGTTTTGAAAATATCTAAACCCGCGCACACACTTATGGAAATGACCATATTACCCTGCACACTTTGACAGATCAAGTGAAACAACCAAGAGTCCGAGAAAATGAACTAGCAGCTTGAGAAAATACTCAAGCTGTTAGTTGAAAATTAGGTGACTGCTAATGAAACAGTGACTCCCCCTTAATCAAGCATATGTATAAAGAAAAACAAATTAATCCATATTAACCATACCAATATTTGATACTAGGAAGGTGAATCTTCCTACATCAAATGGTTTTGTAAATAAATCAGCTAACTGATCATCAGTATATATTTTGGTAACTTGGATTAATTTCTTCTCATTGCAGTCCCTTATAAAATGGAATCTAATGTCTATATGCTTGGTTTTGGGAAATTTCACTGGATTTTGTACAATGCTAATTGCACTTGAGTTGTCAATATAAATGGGAGTGGATAGGAAATTCATACCATAGTCTCCCAGTTGATTTTGAATCCACATCACTTGGGAGCAGCAACTTGCAGCTGCTACATATTCTGCTTCAGTAGATGAGGTGGAGACAGTTGTTTGCTTTTTGCACTGCCAAGAGACCAATCTTGCTCCCAAATATTGACATCCACCAGTTGTGGATTTTCTGTCAATGTTGCAACCTCCATAATCACTGTCAGAATAGGCTGTTAATTCAAGAGGAGAGTCTTTAGGATACCAGAGGCCTAAATGTGGTTGGCCTTTGAGATATCTAAAGATTCTCTTAACAGCAACCAGATGAGAGTACTTTGGAGAACATTGAAATCTAGCACACACACAAACAGCAAAACATAATATCAGGTCTAGAAGATGTTCGACACATAAGAGATCCTATAAGAGATCTGTACAGATGAATGTCCACATCTATTCCATCTTTGTCTGTATGAAGCTGCTTGTGAGGATCCATAGGAGTACTTGCAACTTTGGTATCTTTGTACCCAAACTTTTCCAGTATGTCTTTAACATACTTTGATTGACTTATGAAGAGACCTGAGGGCTTCTGCTTGACCTGCAATCCTAAAAAGAAGGTGAGTTCTCCCATTGAACTCATTTGAAACTTTTTGTGCATTAAAGCCTCAAACTCTTTGCACAGACTGTCATTGGTTGACCCAAAGATGATATCATCAACATATATCTGTACAAGCAGAATCTCAGATTTGATGGACTTTGTGAATAGTGTTTTGTCCAGAGTACCTCTCTTGAACCCGTTCTGTAGAAGGTATGATGACAAAGTGTCATACCATGCTCTAGGGGCTTGGTGGAGTCCATAGAGGGCCTTATCTAGTTTGTAGACTCTATCTGGATACTTGTAGTCCTCAAAACCAGGAGGCTGACACACATAGACCTCCTCTTCAATTGTGTCATACAGAAAAGCAGACTTCACATCCATTTGATACACTTTAAAACTTTTGAAGCTTGCATAAGCTAAAAACAGCCTGATGGCTTCAATTCTTGCCACTGGAGCAAATACATCATCATAATCTATGCCTTCCTCTTGAGTGTACCCTTATGCTACTAGTCTTGCTTTGTTCTTGATGACTATCCCTCTCTCATTCTTCTTGTTTCTGAACACCCATCTTGTACCAATGGCTCTTTTACCTTTAGGAAGATCAACAAGTGTCCATACATTCTGAATCTTGAATTGTAGAAGCTCTTCCTGCATTGCCTCAATCCAAGATGAATCTTTCAAAGCTTCTGATGCCTTTTTAGGTTCTAGCTGAGACATGAAACAGGCATGTTCAAATGCAGCTAGACTAAATTCAGGAACTTCTGGTTCAACAGCAGCAGATTCCTTGTGAACCATTGTACTTGTTTGCACAGGTGTACGTGGATCACCCATTATTTGATTGAGAGGATGATACTTGTGAACCCTGAGTGTAGGCTCTCTATCTGTCTGAAAAGAGGATCCAAGATTTGTATCATCTCCATCAAGACCAGTTGATGGTTCAGCTTCTGGAACAACTTGACTTGAATCTGGGACTGTTTCCCTTTGAGTTGGAGCTATTCTCTCAGGACTTGGGAGCTGCACTTCATTGTCTGGATTTGAATCATGTTGAGCATTTAGAACCCCTGGAGGGTCACAAGACAGAAGTGGTATAATTGTATACTCATCCCAATTATTTGAATCTGCAGCAGTTAGAAACTTTGTGCCAACAGCTTGATCATTTGTGCTACCATCATGAGAATTTGTGTTGACAGCTTCACTCTTGTTTTCATCAGATTCTGCAGTATACTCAACAAAGCTCAGAGAATTTGTTAGTGAATCTAAATCAAACAACCAATCAGGACTAGTGCCTTTGACATTTGCAGTATTTTCATTAAATTCAACATTGGCACTTTCTTCAATGGTTTTAAGACACACTGGTATATACTCTATAGGCTTTGCTTTGATTTGAGTATCCTACAAAGAAACCTTCTTCAGCCTTACTTTCAAACTTCCCTAAGTGAGTCTTAGTGTGAAGAATGGTACATGGACAGCCAAAAGACTTGAAAAAGGCTACTAAGGGTAGTCTATTATGGAATAACTCATAAGGAGTTTTCCCTTGTGATTGAACAACCTGAACCCTATTTAGAACATAACAGGCTGTATTAACTGCTTTTGCCCAAAAAGTCATTGGCAGTTTTGAATCAGCTAGCATGGTTCTAGCAGCCTCAATTAATGTTCTGTTCTTTCTTTCAGCTACACCATTTTGTTGTGGTGTTCTTGGTGCACTATATTGCCTAGCAATACCTTTGGACTCACAAAAACTGTTTAGGATATGGTTTTTAAACTCAGTTCTATTGTCTGAACTTATCACCTTGACCTTTGAGTTAGATTGGTTTTCTACCTTAAGAATAAATGACTTAACTAGCTCAGCAGTTTCATCTTTAGACCTAAGAAAGTAAACCCAAGTAAATCTGGTGAAATCATCAACAATGACTAAACAGTAAACCCTTTTATTCAAACTCAAAATAGATGTTGGACCAAATAGATCCATATGAATCAGATGACGGGCAAATGAGATTGAATTTACTTCTTTGGCCTTGTGAGAAGTTTTGTGTTGCTTTCCTTTAAGAAATGCTACACAATGATCATCACTTATGAACTCCTTTTGTGGTAAGCCTCTTACCAAGTTCTTTTTGACTAAAACATTCACAGATTTGAAGTTCATGTGACACATCCTTCTGTGCCAAAGAGCAGACTCATTGGATGATGCTTTGGATATCAAACAGCTTAAAGTACTTGATTTGGATAAAAGTTCTGTGTCCAAACAGTATACATTATCCTTTCTAGGTGTTCTTAGTAAAACAAGATTTTCAGGAATTGTAAAATCTTTTGAAAGGACAATGCACTCAGAATCTGTAAACAAAACAATATTTTGTTTGTCACAGATTTGAGACACACTCAATAAGTTATACTTAAGCTGTTCAAGATACAAAACATCATTGAAAATCATATTGCCTGCATTGACAGTACCTTTACCTGTAACCTTACCTCCTTTGGAGTTGCCTCCAAATGCAACAAATCCTCCTTCAAAGCCTTTGAAATTTGACAAGCACTCAGAATTCCCTGTCATGTGCCTAGAGCATCCACTGTCCAAATGCCATCTTGTTTTATGAGGTGACCTGTGGTTGCTCTGCACAAATAAAAGCTTAATTAGTAGTGGAGTAAACCCAAACCAAGTTGGTTTTGGGTTCTCCTTGTGCATTAACATAACTAAACACTGTCTTTGATTTCTTATACTTAGTGAGATCCACTGATGGATTTTGTGGAAAGTACTTAGTTATCACATGAGGTATCTAGGTATTTTGTCCATCCTTTTCAATAACATTCTCAGAGGATCCATTACCAGTCCCAATTTTGAGCCTAACAGTCTGAACTAAGTCTGTAGTGCTAACAGATTGAGAATTTGCACTAGCAGTCTCAACTTTAGACTTGGCAGTTTCAACATTTGTATTAACAGGTTCACCTGAGTTTTTACTTTTAACACACCATATTTGTTTAAAATTTGATTTTGGTTTAGCTAAAACTTGTTTTTGGTGTGTGGACTGTTTCTTATTAACTTTTGAGAACCTGTGATCAACTGTTTTCTTTGGAACTGATGCAGTAGGAGGTTTGGCTTTTGAAATTTTTGAATTTTGAGAGTTTGTCTTTTGATGAATCACAGTCTGTTTTGCAACAGATGGTTTATAAAAACAATCCCTGGCCAAGTGATTTTTCCTGCCACAATGAAAGCATTTTTTTACTGTTTGAATTGAAGAACCTGTTTTATTGGACAATATCTGATTATTGTTCCTTTGATTTCCCCTTATCTGTTGTTGTTTGGGAAACTTTTGAACACCATGCTTTTGGCATGTGCAGACTGGAACATTTTTACCCTTTTTATTATTCTTTGAATAAGACACAGTGTTACAGTTAGAAGGTACAGAAATCTGTGGAGCAGCATTGCATACACTCATCTTCTGCTTCCCTTTCTTATTGGGGATTTGGATTTCTATAGGTGCACTCATTGTTTTGTGTTCTTTCTCAACTGCTATGCACTCACACTCTCTAATTTGAATCTGATCTTCTTTAGATTCAGGACTGTTATCAAGGATAAGATCTACAGTGGTCATACACTCATCTAATGGTTCATTAACAAGCCTATCAGCAACCTCACTCATTGGATGAATGTATTTGTTGTTGTAAGGGGGTCGTGTAGCTCTGTAGCCTATACCTTCTTTGGGATGGAGCTGAGATTTTACTCTATCTTTAAATTGGACTTCCATTAGGTGTTCCAGCTTTTGATTTGCCAATTTGAAGTTACCTAGATCTATATTGACAGATTCTAGTTTCTTATTAGCCTCTAACACCTTTTGTTCAGTCTCTTCTAATTTTTTACTTAGAGATTCTATTTTCTTATTCAGCTGCTTTTTCTCCCACTCATGATATGTTCTATCATGTCCCATTTGAATCTCATTATCCTTATAGTCATTGATCTGTTTTTCAAGATCTTCTATGGCCTGCATGTATTCATATCTCCTTTCTTCCATCTTAGCTAGTTTTGCACATGCTCTCATTATGATCTCTGTACTTTTTAACCATATTTTTGCATGTTTGAGAGCAAAGTTTAGAATTTACCTCAGATGGTAGTTCAGTGGAGGAGACATTTGATGTTTCTGCCATTAGAGCTTGATTTTGAAACTCTTCCTCTGTCTGATCACTCCAGTCAAACACATTGTCTTCTTGAGAGACAAGTGCTTGTGATGATGCAGCCTGATTAGTCTGCTGAAGCCTTGATGACCGTTGACCTTGAGATCTGCATTCTCTAGCAAAGTGACCAAGTTTGTGACATTTAAAACACTCAACTTTTGACTTATCAAAAGCTGGTTTTCCTTCTGCTCTGGCTGGAAAGGTGGTTCTGCCAGTTCTTTTCAGAAACCTTTTGGCCCTCATGGTCAGCATTGCATGTTGCCATTTCAGATCCATCTCTTCTAGATCATCTGGATGAATCTTTTCTAGATCTTCAGCATTTAGAGCAAACAGTTCATCATTAGCAACAAAAACCTCATAGTGAGCTTCAGTAGAGTTACCATCACCACCTGAAAAGGAATCACTGCAATTAGATTTTTCAGATGACAGAAGAGCAGTGTTGTGATTATAAGAAAGAGATTTCTTTTTAGTGTCAATCTCAATTTCAAACACTCTCAGACTGTTGTACAAATCATCCAGTTCTATTTCATCAAGAGTGTCTTTTGTTCTCCATTGAGCATCATAAACTGTCCACTCTTCTCCAAGAGATCTAAGAAACTTTCTGTTGACCTCATCTTGATCCAGGCTGACTTTTGCACTTTCCAATTCACTTATCAGTTTGTTGAACCTGTCAAAGATTTGAGTAAGGTTTTCATTCTTGCCACCAGAAAAGTTCTCATACTGCTGTTTCAAAAGATCCTTTTGATTTCTCTTGGTACTGGCATTACCAGCAAATCTTTTCTCTAAAGCAATGATTTGCTTGGGTTACTCAAAACTCTACCAAAAAGCTCTAAGTTCCACTAAAATGGACTTAATGGAGAATGTTACACACTTTTTGGTATTATAAATCGATGCATGACGTCAAAGCATACTGGGATTGACAGGTGTAGCATTCACTGTCTCAGAATTTTTCATGGTATCGTGTTCAACAAACATTATGATTACGCGCAATGTATCTGGGAGGATCTGGATGAGGTCGTGTTAGCAAAGACGACAATTAGAGCATGAAAGTTTGTCCGTCTTCAACGTTTTATCCAAATTTTGATCAGAGGAATATTAAGGGCCAATGAAAAGATTCCAAACGCTCTAATGCTCAACGGTGACCTGATTATGTAATGATGAGCTTACATGGAGTACAAGATTCACCAAACGCTAACATAATGCCAATTCCAGAAGTGTTATTAAAGTATGTTGATCCTGAGAGTGAGCATGTGAGGTTGTATTGAATAGATCATGCTCCTGTAGAAACCCAAGAACCAGGTTTTCTTAACCAGGCGGCTGTAGGTGAGGAGGAATTTCAGCATGGGGCTGAAGTTCAGGGAAGCCAATATGTGAGTGAGGGAGTAGAAGTACATGAGAGGGGTGGGGAGGGAGAAACAAGCAGCTCAGATTCTGAACGCCCACTATCCAATATTGCTGAGGGAGCTGTAGAAGGAAACGATGATGATAATGATAATGATGATAAAGGAGGTACTGATCCTAATGATGGAGGTGCAGGATTAATATATATTGTTGAGATAGTTAAACAGAGTGTGAGGGAGGTTCCTAGCCCAGACAGTCGGGATAAAATCACATCTGCTGTTAGCTCCCTATACAGGACCTATACAGGATAGGACACTCGAGTCCGCTTCATGTGTTGAAGTTAATGCAGCTGAACTTCGTGTCACTGCCGGAACAACCTTAGTCACGGAAGCATTTGTTGCTCCGTCACTTGACGGGGTTGGAAGTCCAGTCGGAGCTACATCCTTGCCAACTCTAAGTACTGGCCACGCAGACGTTCTTTTCACAAGTTCGACTGTCGTGACAACTGGAAGTCTAAGTCACCCAGTGGTTAATCTTTCCCCGTTTGTTACAGATTCTACATTGAATCAAGCCTTAAATGCAGCAATTGCGGTAGTGAACAATTACTTGACAACTCAGTTATCAGAAGTAATGTCTCAGATGACAAATATTCATAAATTTTAAAAGGTCAAGTCTGTGGCTGAAGAAGCAGTGAAGCAAAAAGATCCTAATCAGGCTATTGAAGAGCTAAGAGAGTTCGTATATGACCAGTTTGATGAAATGCGAGAACGAATGATGGGTTTGAAGAGCACGGTCATCACAGCCTTAGGCAATTTATCTGAAAGAGTCTCTTCCGTTGAACAAACTTGCAAGGCTCAAGCTTCTGCTCCAAAGCGTAAACATGATGAGCATGACAAAGACTCTGATGATGCTCCTCATTAGGGGGAGAATAGGAGGAAGCTTGATCAGCCAGGCACTGGATTATTAATGATTACATATCCTGAGAAAAAGTCAGAAACTCAAGAGAAAAGAGAAGCTGAAAGCTCTAAGGATAAACCTGTTGATACTCAAGGTGGGTGGGAATTGATTCTTTAGGAAGATGTTTCTGTTCCGTTGAGCATTTAATCAGAGTTCTACAATTTTGATGAATATGATGACTCAGATGATGAAGTTCATGTATAGATCCCGATGATTGAGGAAGTAGAGAATGAGGTAGAGATTGAGGAGTCTGATGATTATGATGATGTAATTGAACTGACTGATATTGCTGTGAGAACAGAAAGGATAGAAGAAGAAGAGGTATTGGTTCAAGAAATTTTAAAAGATGATATACCTATACCGATGGTTGAAAAGCCTGAGGTTATGGTAAATGTTAAAAAATAAGAGATTGAACCGTTTCATGTGGAAAGTGTTATTCAATCGGCAGTTACAGAGCTAAATGAAGTGGAGATAATGGATCGGTTTTTCAACGAATATGTCTTAGCAGATGAATCGCAAAGACAACATCAATTCAGATTTGAAGCTCAAAAGATTGTTCAAAGAGAGATCAATGACATTTTGGTTATCCTTGATGAAAAGGAAATTAGCAAGAAGAAGAAAAAGGGGTTAGAGCTTTCATCCAAGAAATCTGCAGAATATACAAGAAAGAGGAACAAGTTGTCATACCTTGAAGATTACTTGGAAAAGACAATTTTCTGCAAAAGACAAGCCCGTGTACTTTTCTGAAGCTTCTCAGAGTTCTGGAACCTAACAGACCACATTTAACTAACTATGCAAGTTTCCTACAGAATAAAGCTCAGCATGTTGATCAAGTCAGAAGTGAATATAGAATTGTTGATCTGGTCAAGATAGAAAAGGATCGTTTTGTGAACATTTTTTTATCCTACTTTCACTGTGACAAGATCAGATGGAAACACGTACAAGTATACTGAATTTGACTTGTTCTGGATACACCTAATTGATATTGAAGATTTGTTCGATGAACTGTGTCGGAACAAAAGGAACGAAAATTGTTGGTTTGCACTGAAGACACTCATTCATTTCATGCACATTAAATTGGTGCTTATGTCTGTGCAATACCTACAGATCGGTGTTGAAAGGGGAATGCGAAAGATTAATGTTACTCCACCGAATAGAGTTATCAAGTTTGCTGGAGAGTTGAAAGAATATCAAGTGATTATGGTGAAGCGTCCTGCTGTCATGTATAAAGATAAAGATTGAAAGCTGAGGGCCATGAGAAGCATTGAGCTAAACAAGTTTTGTGATGGAACACTTCAGAAAATTATGAGTGGTTTGAAAGGTAAGTTGGCTGCCGATAAGAAAAGGAAGACGAAGAAAGGAGCTCTGAGTGCTTATGATAAAAAGCTCATGGTTGAGTTTATTTCAAAGATCAAATGGAGATTGTCAAACAGATGAGCGTCAGGAGGTTTGAAATGAAGTTGGGACTTTCCAAGTGAAGACTGAGTTTATTTCATCAAAGGGGGAGAATGTTAGATCTTATTTGTAATTGATGAAATAAAATAAGTCTAGGGTTGAAATTGTAAATAGTGCATAGTTGTTTTTAATATAAATAGAATGTTGGACATTTGTAATGTCTACACTGGCATAATCATTTTTGTATTGGAAATGAAATCAGAGAACATTTCTATGGCTACAGTCTGCAGTTATCGTATTCTCTCATCTATAAATCATTTGAATCAATTCAATCATTCGGTTAGTGGTTTAATCTTGTTATTAATCTTGAAATATACTGGAATTACACCATCTTTCCCATCTGAACTTCAAAGAATTAACCAACCTTGCAAAAGGTGGTTTAGTCAAAAGGCTGCCAACTCTCAGATTTCAGAAGGAGCAGTTGTGTGCCGCATGTGAAAAAGGAAAGATGGTGAGAGCTTCTCACAAGTCAAAGGTTGAACACTCATCAACTAGAGCTTTAGAACTTCTACATATGGACTTGTGCGGGGCTATGCGAGTACAGAGTATCAATAAGAAAAGATATGTGTTGGTCATAGTCGATGTCACGCCCCGTTACCCCGGTCGGCAATGAAGCATGACGTCGCGGAAGCATAACCATAATCATAACGAACGACCACTATATGGACGTTTTCAGGATACATCGATATAACTTAAAAATATAGAAATGTTTTACATAGCTCGAAATGACAAAATGTAGTTCGCAAATTACAGTGATTTAAATACATAATTAAATTAACCAAAATAATGCAAATAAATCTCCGAGAGTTTGAAAATGAATGTGACTCCAAAAGTACAGAAGCCTTGAAAATACTTCCGGTGCGGTGCACTTGCCTTAATTTCCTGAAAATACATGCTAAAATACGCCAACAAAATTATTGGTGAGCTCAAAGGTTTACACGAAAAGACCAATTGTATGGATATTATCAGATGAGTTGAATTTATAAAGCATAAATTCCATGTATGTATTACACAAACCATCATGCAACCGAAGCTTAATTAAATGAGTTTGTCCTGTGCAGTATTCCCATACGTAATACCATGTGTTGAATATATATGCATCCCGCCGTTAGCCGATTAAGACTAACCCGAATGGGGGACATGACTCCCGATAGATCTATCCACAATATATTTGCGCTTACAAATAAATGCAATTAACGGTTCATGATTTGAGGGCTGATGGATCCACACATGTAATACATATAAGAAATAAACAGTTTTGATGTCCATATGAAAATGGTGCATGTATTTCCACCCCAATAGATAGTGAAAATAGGGCTATGAGGACTCAGCGAGTGTCTGATGGAAAAATATTTGCAAAAGTGCAAGTTTACGTTCTTTGATGGTTGATGCACCGGATTTGTTTAATCAAATCCTAAATGATAATAGGGACTTAATAACTCTCATATATATAGGTTTTTATGTCTTAAATCACCCAACATTAAAAGTTTATAAATAAAACCCACTTAAAACGTCAAGTTTATATATATGTGTGTGTGTGTATATATATATATATATGTATATATATATATATATATATGTAATTTTCCAGCTTTTTGAATGTTTTTCGGCCTACTTTGAGGCTGTTTTTGATCAAGCTCCAAAACGATTTAGGCTTTGGTTTTTTGGACAATAAACTACTATATACAAAGAATTTTTCAAGTCAAGAACGGCCATTTTTCTTGGTCTTTAGGTTAGGGAAAAAGCTTGTAAAAACCCTATGTTGGCCATTTTTGAGCTGTCAAACTTCCGGGTTCCCAAATAATATCTGGGGGGTTCTAAACTCCATAATAAATTATGAAAACTTCCAGATTTTTTTGTAAGACATATATCTAACTTCTGAGACAAGAATCAACTCATTTCGTTAAGTTATGAATTAGTTATGATCTTTCAAAGTTGATGCAACATTTCTGCCGAAATTCCGTATTTCATAAACGTGAAATAACTAGTGATTCTTGTTGTTTATTCAAGACTACTTGCATAAAAGTTATAAAACACATTTATATAACTTGTTTTCATAATATTTACTCTTACATGATGTGTTTATATACTTATAAACACATTTGAAGAAAACAACTTAAAAACAAAAACTAGAGATTTATAAACTTGATTATTATGCAACTTGTTGTTGTTGGTGATTATATATATTATGCAAGACTTATATAAACATTAATATGAGATATAATATGTTAGTGTTTACTTAATTTGATGTTTTAGAAGAATGAAATCAAGTAGAAGTTGAAACTCTTGCAAAAGTTGCTCCAAGAACACTTCAAAATATGAAGAACACTTGAAATATTTCAAGAACACCAAAAATTGAGGTTTTGGCTTTGCACAAGTCCTTTGGCTGGTTTTTGAAGAGAGAAAATAGAGGTTTTGGTGTGATTAAAATGAATGGAAATGTTCTCTATTTATAGGAAAAATTGGATCTTGAAAAGATGGTGAAATGATGAAGAATAATTTGAGATCTTGGGTGAATTGAAAGAAGAGGATTTGATTGTGATATGTTGAGTAAAAAAAATATCCATGGTCTTTTTTTTACCCTCTATGTTTGGCCCTATAGCGGTGTATTTCAATGTATTTTTTTTGTATAAAAGTATTTCAAAATGTATTCTGTATTTCCCTTTTTTTTGTAAATTAATAAATACTTTTGGATGCATTGTTTTAATGAATTGTTTTAGTCTTGCATAATTAATGTTAAGTAAGTGTATTAGTGTATGATTAGTGTCACTAATCATAGATTAATTATGTACTTAGCTGAATTAATCCATCATATGGTAAATTGATCGGATTAATTGATTTCCCGATTCATCGCACCGATGAATTTGATTCCAATTGAGTTGAATTTCTTCATGAACATTGTTAATCACTTTGATTAATTGCTAATGACCACTGATTAGGTTATAATTGGCTATTAAATCTGATTAGGTAATAGTCGCTAACCTGGTTTAATGCCGGATGTTACAGTCTCCCCCTGTTAAGGGAATTTCGTCCCGAAATTAGCTCGTGTTCTCCACTGCTTGAGTATTTGAGAACAGATGAGGGTATTTTTCCTGGAACTAATCTTCACGTTCCCATGTAAACTCAGGAACTCGCTTAGAGTTCCATCTGACTATTATTATCGGGATCCGGCTGTGCTTTAGTTTCTTGACTTCTCGGTCCATTATCTTCACGGGTTTTTCAACGAAGTTCAACTTATCGTCTAACTCCAGCTCATCCATGGGTATGACGAGTGTTTCATCGGCCAGACATTTCTTAAGGTTGAATACATGAAAGGTATTATGAACATTACTAAGCTCTGGGGGCAAATCGAGTCGGTAGCCTACCGGGTCAATTCTTTTGGAAATCTTGAATTGTCCGATATAACGAGGATTGAGTTTTCCTCGTTTCCCAAAACGAATTACGCCTTTCCATGGTGAGACGTTCAACATTACTTGATCTCCCTCCTAAAATTCCAAATTCTTCCGTCGAACATCTGCATAACTTTTCTGTCGATCCCGTGCGATCTTTAATCGGTTCCGAATCTGGACTCTCTTTTCTGTAGTCTCCTGAATGATTCGGGTCCAGTGATCTGGCTATCTCCTACCTCAGCCTAACAACGCGGTGACCGACACTTTCATCCATAAAGTGCCTCGAATGGGGCAGTCTTAATACTCGAGTGATAGCTGTTGTTATAGGAAAACTCAACTAATGGCAGGTGCCTGTCCCAACTTTTGCCAAAGTCGATACCACATGCCATTAGCATGTCCTCCAATGTTTGAATCGTTCTTCCGCTCTGACCATCCGTCTGCGGGTGATAGGCTGTGCTCATGTCCGGGCGTGTACCCAACGCCTCTTGTAACGATTGTTAAAATCTTGATGTGAACCGGCTATCCCTATCTGATATAATTGATACAGGAACTCCATGCCTTGAGATGACTTCTTTAAGATAGATTCGAGTTAACTCATCTTATCAGTCTCCTTGATTGGCAAGAAGTGTGCAGTCTTTGTGAGTCGATCCACAATCTCCCAAATGGTGTCATAACCTCCAGAAGTCTTTGGCAACTTTGTGATGAAGTCCATGGTTATATTTTCCCATTTCCACTGGGGAATTTCTGGTTGAACCAACAACCCTGATTGCTTCTGATGTTCAGCCTTAACTTTCAAACATGTTAAGCATTTGCTGACATACGTAGCAATGTCAGCCTTCATGTTTGGCCACCAGCACATTCCCTTCAAGTCGTGATACATCTTATCTGACCCTGGGTGAATAACATATCTTGTTTTATGCCTTTCATCCATGACTAGCTTCCACAATCCTTCGAATTTTGGTAGCCAAACTCTGTCCATGAAGAACCTACACCCATCAGTCTTGATTTCAAACTGCCTTTCCATTCCTCTCAAGGCTTCATCCAACAGTTACCCTCCTTGAGTGCTTCCTCTTGTGCCTCGCGGACTTAATAGTTTAGGTTTGACTGTATAGTCATGACCAAAGCTCGGACTCTCAATGGTTTAACTCGTTCCTTCCGGCTCAAGGCATCAGCTACAACATTTGTCTTACCCGGATGATAATAGATTTTGCAGTCGTAATCGCTAAGCAGCTCAACCCAGCATCGCTGCCTCATGTTTAACTTTTTCAAATTCAGAATATGCTGAAGGCTCTTGTGTTCTATAAACACTGTGCACTTAGTTCCGTAAAGGTAGTGCCTCCATATTTTGAGAGCAAATACCACAGCTCCAAGCTCCAGGTCGTGAGTCGTGTAGTTTACCTCATGAACTTTAAGTTGCCGCGATGCATAAGAGATAACCTTGTCTCTTTGCATTAACACACAACCCAATCCATTATGTGAGGCATCGCAGTAAACGACAAAATCTTCTGTTCCTTCCGGTAGGGACAGACTACGTACACTACACAATCTTTGCTTCAACAGTCGGAATGCCGTTTGCTGATCTTCACCCCAGTTGTACTTTATGTCCTTTCGAGTCAATTCCGTTAAAGAACCAACTATCTTCGATAAGTTTTCGATGAATCGCCTATAATAACCGGCAAGACCTAAGAACTGACGGTTTTCAGTGGGAGTCCTAGGAGTTGCCCAGTTCTTAATGGCCTCAATTTTTGATGGGTCTACTTGAATTCCTTGACTATTAATCACATGCCCTAGGAATTTGACTTCTCGTAGCCAAAATTCACACTTAGAGAATTTAGCGTACAAGTGTTCATTCTCTAGAAGTTCCAAAATTAACCTGAGATGTTGCTCATGCTCCTCCTTATTTCTGGAATAGATAAGGATATCGTCTATGAACACTATTACGAATTTTTCCAGATACGGTTTACACACTCGATTCATAATATCCATGAATACGGCTGGTGTGTTGGTCAAACCGAATGGCATCACCTGAAATTCGTAATGTCCATATGAGTTGTGAATGCTGTCTTGGGTATATCTTCTTCCCGAACTTTTACTCGGTGATAACCGGATCGCAGATTAATCTTAGAGTAAAAACTGGATCCTTGGAGTTGATCGAACAAATCGTCGATTCTGGGAAGAGGGTACCGGTTTTTGATCGTTAATTTGTTCAGCTCTTGATAATCAATGCACATCCTAAAGGATCCGTCCATCTTCTTGACAAACAAGACCGGAGCACCCCAAGGTGAGGAACTTGGCCGGATGAATCCTTTCTCCAACAGTTCTTGCAACTGATTGGATAATTCTTGCATCTCTAACGGTGCCAATTGGTAGGGTGCTCGTGCGACAGGTGCAGCTCCAGGCACCAAGTCAATCTGAAATTCTACTTGCCTAGTTGGTGGAAGTCCAGGCAAGTCTTCAGGAAAGACTTTTGGGTAGTCTCGAACTGCTGGGATTTCTTCGAGTCGCTTCTCCTTCGATTCCTTTTCCACTAGCTGAACTAACACTGCTTGACAATGTCTCCGAAGACATTTCAGCGTTCTTAGACTAGAGATGACGCTCAACTGGCGATTATTTCTTTCTCCTTGGACTGCGAGGACTTTCTTTTTATTAAGTGGTATTCTTACGACCTTCTTACCACATAAGATTTCGGCATGGTTGTCTAAAAACCAATCCATACCAATAACTACATCGAAGCTTCTAAGTTCAATAGGCATCAAGTTTATCTTAAAGGGATGATCTGCCAATTTTAGTGTGCACTCCTTAATTATACTATTTGCTTCAAACAACTTTCCGTCCGCTAATTCTACGGCCTAAGCATTTATTAATGGGGAAAAAGTGGCATTCAATTGTTCACTTAACTTAGCAGATATAAAACTTCTATCAGCCCCAGTATCAAATAACACATAAGCATACATATCATTGAGAAGGAATGTACCCGTCACTACGTTGGGATCTTGACGAGCGTCGCCTGCTCCCAATACAAAAGCTCTCACTTGAGCTCCACCATTGTTCCTTAACTTGGGGCAACCTTTCTTGAAATGCCTAGTGTTCCCACATTCAAAGTAGCTTCTTTGCGTGCCGCTGCTACCTCCGTTGGTATTAAACTTGCAGTCTTGGGTCAGATGACCAAGCTTCTTACATTTCCCGCAAGGGGTTGGACAGGGACCTACGTGATGGTAGGTGCATCGGTTACACCATGGTTTAGTGCCGGTATAGCCCTTCCTAGACACAGTTCCGGTGACAAAAGCTTTGATGGTTTCGGGCTTCTTGGACTGTGAACCCGAACCTTTCCCCGATTTATCCTCCCACTTCCTCTTGTTCTCCCCAGTTTTGGCCTCGTTCCTTCGGGCCACTTGGTAAATCAAGTTTTTCGCCATTCGAATGGCGCTCTGGATAGTAGTTGGGTTAGATGCGGTAACATTTCCTTGGATTTGGGGGGCGAGTCCCCAAATGTAGCGCTCAATTTTCTTGTATTCCGGGGTGACCATCTGTTCGCACAGCAGGCTCAACTCATGAAAACGGTTGGTGTACCCAGCTACAACCGTTCCCTTCATAGCCAGATTCCAAAACTCTGACTCCATCTTTTGTAGTTCATTTCTCGGGCAATACTCGTCGGTCATCATTTGCTTTAACTCGACCCATGCGAGTTGGTAAGCTGTATCAATTCCCACAGACTAGGCATATGAGTTCCACCATGTCAAGGCGCCATCTTAAAGAGTGTGGGTGGTGAACTTGACCTTCTCATCCTCGATGCAACCACTAACACAAAACACCGACTCCAGTTTCTCGAACCAGTGAACTAGTCCGACAACACCTTCAGTTCTGGTGAAGTATCGAGGCTTACAACTTAAGAATCCTTTGATTCCACACCCTTTCTGGGTTGAATCAGATCCTCCCGTGGTGCGACTAGCACCTCCGTCGCCGTTTGCGGCGATATTTCTATTGGTTTCATAGGTGGCTATAGCTGCTGCCACTTGTTGTGCGACCAGTTGTTCTATCTCGGAGGTGCTCATAGCTCTCTTTGGCGGCATTATCTTAAAGTTTAAAGAAAATAGCATAGTGTAAGAAGTTGAGTCTTAAAGATTTAAATTTTTCTTAAGGCACAATTCTATAATCATCACAGATTCATAAATAACTTGTAATTTTCATTAATCATTCATAATTTCTTACATTGGGGCGGGTTACTACCCGAAAATTTTTAGTCCTACACTATTACATAATAATTTCCTAACATTACAAAGATAGAGGAGGGGGGCACTAGGTGTGGGAGTGATTGGGGGTCTCTCCCTTTTCCAATGCATTGACGTGCTGTGTCAACTCCTCATTACGGGCCTCGCTCTAGGCTAATCATTGCCGAAGCTCCTCTAGCCCGGCCTGTTGGATGGCGAGGGCGTGCTGGTTGGCCCAGTATAGGTTGGAGTTCTGCAACTCCTCCCGCTCTAAACGAGCTGTTATCTCTCCGATATCTTGGTTAAGCAACCGAATTTGGAGATCGTGCCTTGAAGACCGTGCTACCAAGAGAGGTATGGTCTGATCAGCGGGTTCTTGGGTGAGTGATGGGATAGGTGCGGAGGATGGTCCTCCGATCTCAAAGTGGGAGGGTATTCCCTTCTTCTGCCTCCACTCTTGGAGGGTTTCGGGCATCTAGCCCCATCTACGGGCGTTTGCCTGTCGTCTTGGTTGTGAACTTGGTTGTGGTGCCGGTACGACGATAGACTCCCGTCTCGGCATGAAAAACTCTTTTGCGGGTCGAGAACATCATCCAAGGTCCAATGTGGTGAGATGGTACAGGTGGGTGATATGGGATGTAAGAGGGGACCACTGGGGATGGTGGGTCCTCTCTGGATGGTTCTCCACATCTGCTGGAGGATTTGTCTTCCTCCATGGGTTCCCCTCGTCTGACTCTTCCATGGGGTCTTCGTCTTCCGAGGGGTCTTCCTCCTCAGTTGGGTCCTCCTCGGTGAACACCTCCAGGTTGTATCGGCTGGTGGGAGTATGTTCCTCCTCCGAGTCAGACAAAATGATTACAACTTGGTTTAACACGTTTTCTGCTATCAAGGTCCATTTATAGTCTTTTAGTTTAATTACAAAATATTTTAAAAATTTCAGTAAAACTTAAGTGCAGTTATAGTCTAGGGTACTAATGCAACCTAGTTCACTATAACTATGACTCTGATACCAATCTGTCACAACCCGCTACCCCAGTTGGCAATGAAGCGTGCATCGTAACCATAATCATAACGAACGACCACTATATGGACGTTTTCAATATATATCGATATAACTTAAAAAATATAGAAATGTTTTACATAACCCGAAATGACAAAATGTAGTTCGCAAATTACTGAGATTTAAATACATAATTAAATTAACCAAAATAATGCAAATAAATCACCGAGAGTTTGAAAATGACTGCGACACCAAAAGTACGGAAGCCTTGAAAATACTTCCGGTGCGGTGCACTTGCCTTAATTTCCTGAAAATACATGCTAAAATATGTCAACAAAATTGTTAGTGAGCTCATAGGTTTACACGAAAAAGACCAATTGTATGGAAATTATCAGATTAGTTGAATTTATAAAGCATAAATTCCATGGATGTATTACACAAACCATCAAGCAACCAGAGCTTAATTAAATGAGTTTGTCCTGTGCAGTATTCCCATACGTAATATCGTGTGTTGAATATATATGCATCCCGCCGTTAGCCATTAAGACTAACCCTAATGGGGGACATGACTCCCGATAGATCTATCCACAATATATTCGCGCTTACAAATAAATGCAATTAACAGTTCATGATATGAGGGCTGATGGATCCACACATGTAATACATATAAGAAATAAACAGTTTTGATGTCCATATGAAAATAGTGCATATATTTCTACCCCAATAGATAGTGAAAATAGGGCTATGACGACTCACCGAGTGTGGTGGCAAAATATTTGCAAAAATGCAAGTTTACGTTCTTTGATGGTTGATGCACCGGATGTGTTTAATCGAGTCCTAAATGATAATAGGAACTTAATAACTCTCATATATGATAATATGTATATATATACATTTTTATGTCTTAAATCACCCAACATTACAAGTTCATAAATAAACTCACTTAAAACGTCAAGTTTATATACATATATATATATATATATATATATAATTTCTCAGCTTTTCGAAGGTTTTTCGGCCTACTTTGAGGCTGTTTTTGAGCCAGCTCCAAAAGGATTCAAGCTTTGATTTTCTTGGACAATAAACTACAGTATACAAAGAATTTTTAAAGTCAAGAACGGCCATTTTTCGAGGTGTTTAGGTTAGGAAAAAAGCTCGTTAAAAACCCTATGTTGGCCATTTTCGAGCTGTCAAACTTCCGGGTTCCCAAATAATATCTGGGGGTTCTAAACTCCAAAATAAATTATGAAAACTTCGAAATTTTTTGTTAAGACATAGATCTAACTTTTGAGACAAGAATCAACTCATTTCGTTAAGTTATGAATTAGTTATGATTTTACAAATTTGATGCAACATTTCTGCCGAAATTCTGTATTTCATAAACGTGAAATAACTAGTGATTCTTGTTGTTTATTCAAAGACTACTTGTATAAAAGTTATAAAACACATTTATATAACTTTTTTTCATAATATTTACACTTACATGATGTGTTTATATATTTATAAACACGTTTGAAGAAAGCAACTTAAAAACAAAATCTAGAGATTTATAAACTTGAGTTTTTATGCAACTTGTTGTTGGTGATTATATATATTATGCAAGACTTATATAAACATTAATATGAGATATAATAGGTTATTATTTACCTACTTTGATGTTTTAGAAGAATGAAATCAAGTAGAAGTTGAAACTCTTGCAAAAGTTGAACCAAGAACACTTCAAAATATGAAGAACACTTGAAATATTTCAAGAACACCAAAAATTGAGGTTTTGGCTTTGCACAAGGCCTTTGGCCGGTTTATGAAGAGAGAAAAGAGAGGATTTGGTGTGATTAAGATGAATGGAAATGTTCTCTATTTATCGGGAAAATTAGATCTTGAAAAGATGGTGAAATGATGAAGAATAGTGTGAGATCTTGGGTGAATTGAAAGAAGAGGATTTGATTGTGATATGTTGAGTAAAAAAAATATCCAAGGTCCTTTTTGTACCCTCTATGGCTGGCCCTATATGGGTGTATTTCATTGTTTTTTTTTTTGTATAAAAGTATTTCAAAATGTATTCTTGTATTTCACTTTTTTTGTAAATTCATAAATACTTTTGGATGCATTGTTTTAATAAATTGTTTTAGTCTTGCATAATTAATATTAAGTAAGTGTATTAGTGTGTGATTAGTGTCACTAATCATAGATTAATTATGTACTTAGTTGAATTAATCCATCATATCGTAAATTGATCGGATTAATTGATTTCCCGATTCATCGCACCGATGAATTTGATTCCAATTGAGTTGAATTTCTTCATGAACATTGTTAATCACTTTGATTAATTGCTAATGACCACTGATTAGGTTATAATTGGCTATTAAATACTGATTAGGTCATAGTCGCTAACCTGGTTTAATGCCGGATGTTACAGTCGACGACTATTCAAGATACACATGGGTATTCTTCTTGAGATACAAGTCCGATGCTACCGAGATCATTATCGACTTCATTCACAAAATATAAGTCAAGTTGCAACTATTAGTTCAAACCATTAGATCTGATAATGGTACAGAATTCAAGAATAAGTCACTTAAGATATTTCTGAGTTCTGTTGGAATAACTCATCAATATTCAGCTCGTACCTCACAACAGAGTGGTGTTGTTGAATGAAGAAATCGCACACTTGTGGAATCTACTAGGACGATGCTGGCTTACTCAAATCTACCGTTATTCCTTTGGGCTGAAGCTGTAGCAACTGCTTGCTTTACTCAGGACAGATCAATTATCAACAAAAGATTCGGAAAGACACCATACGAACTGATAATTAAACGAGTCCCAAATGTGAAATTTTTTCATGTCTTTGGATGCAGGTGCTTTATCCTGAATGACAAAGACAACTTGGGAAAGTTTAATTAGAAAGCGGATGAAGGCATCTTCATTGGATACTCTAAAGAGTCTGTAGCTTTCTGAGTCCACAACAAAAGAACGAAGACTGTTAACGAGAGCGTAAACGTTAAATTCGACATAGGAGATGTAATGGCTTTTGAACACACCAGTTCAGGACCCGAACTTAAACAGTCGACTTCAATGAAGTCATCTGAGCAAAATGCTGAAACGAATGATCTTAATAAATTGTTTGAAAAGTTTTATGAAGACTACTTTGAAAAGACCAAAACTAATGTTCCAATTTTGGTTCCTGACAGGATTACTGAAGATCCGGTCGTAGTCTCTGATCATTTGCATCAACCAATTTAAGAAGATACTGGAGAGGTTTCAACAATAGATGTACACTTACCCATTGAAGTGTACAACCAATTCAAGCTCCAGAATCTTTTGAAACCCCCTGAATTCAGAAAACTTAGAAACCCCCATATCAGTTGATATCTCATCAACTTCTGAAGCAAATCCCCGAATTCCCTACCTGGACTTGAATCCCAATCAAGACCAACTCACCTTACCTACATACAATCAATGGACAAGGAATCACCCACCTAAAAACATAATTGGTGATCCTTCTGCCTCTGTTAAAACCATAAGAGCTATCATGAATGACTGTCTCTTCTCAAATTTTTTGAGCAAGATTGACCTAAAGACATTGAAAGAAGCTCTTCTAGATGCAGACTGGATTATGGCTATGCAAGAAGAGTTAAATCAATTTGAAAGGTTGAAGGTCCGGCGATTAGTGGAACGACCAAATGACAAATCTATCATTGGCACGAAGAGGATCTTCAAGAATAAGAAAGATGAACACGGTGTCATCATTCGAAACAAAGCTCGCCTCGTTGCCAAAGGATACAGCCAGCAAGAGGGAATCGATTACGACAAAACATTTGCCCCAATTGCTAGGATTGAAGCAATTCGAATGTTTTTAGCATTTGCTGCACATATAAACTTTACAGTATATCAAATGAATGTGAAAACTGCTTTTTAAAATGGGGAAGTAACTGACGAAATATATACATATCAGCCCGAAGGGTTTACAGATCCTTCGATGCCTGATCATGTATATATTTTGGACAACTCACTGTATGGCCTTAACCAAGCACCTCGAGCTTGGTATGATGCACTTTCAAATTATCTTTTGAAATGTGGATTTAACAAAGGTGAAGCGGATACAACCTTATTTATATAACGTCAGGGTCCCGATATCATAGTCATTCAGATATATGTGGACGATATAATATTTAGGTCTACAAATACTGAGTTTTGCAAGAAATTTGCATTTTTAATGTCCCAAAAGTTTGAAATGAGCGTGATCGGAGAAATTAATTTTTTCTTGGGTCTACAAGTAAAACAACTGAGCGATGGCATTATCATCAATCAGTCTAAATATATTCAAGACACGTTAAAGAAATTTAACATGGTCAATAGTATACCCATGAAAACTCTCATGGCTCCGGATTCTAAATCTAAACTCGATGAGGACATTTTAGGGAAACTTGTTGATGTAACTCATTATCAATGGATAATTGGTCATTAATGTATTTAACTGCCAGTAGACCGTATATTATGTTTGCTACATGTGTCTGTGCTAGATATCAGGCACATCCTAAAGAATCACATTTCGCTGCTGCCAAACGCATTTTTAGATATCTGAAGGGAACTCCAAACTTAGGTTTGTGGTATCCCAGGGAATCATCTTTTACATTAAGTGCCTTCTCTGATGTTGATCGCAGGTGATAAAATGGATCGGAAAAGCACATCAGGAGCAGTACAGTTTCTTGGTGACAAACCCATCTACTGGTCATCCAAAAAGCAACATTGTGTATCTCTGTCAACAGCAGAAGCTGAATACGTAGCAGTATCGTCGTGCTATTCACAAGTGTTATGGATGAAGAGCCAACTCAGAGACTACGGGTTTACACCGCAAAAGATTTCCATTTACTGTGACTCGCAAAGTGCCATTGCAATAGCTTCAAATCCGGTGCAACATTCAAAAACTAAGCACATTGACATCCGGTATCACTTTATAAAGGATCATGTAGAAAATGGTAATGTAGAGTTATATTTTGTACCCAATGAATATCAACTAGCTGATTTGTTTACCAAAGCCTTAGATGAAAATGGATTTAATTTTTTGGTATAGAAATTGTGTATGTTGAATCGTTAGATTTAAACAGTCAGTAGTTACACAATATAATTCTAATTTTAAATTTTTTTTACTTGATTTAAATTGTTGTTAATTTCATGTGATTTTAATGTATAATTTTTCTGAGTTTAACAAAATCGGATTGTCATGTGCAGGGGGAGCAGACAGAAATTTTATCTGATATTTTAAATATCTCATAATTTTTTTATCTGATTTATTGTAGGGGGAGCATTCATAAAAAGAGGTATACATCTGAGGGGGAGCTAAAATACAAAGTTCAAGGGGGAGCAACATTTTTTTTTTAATTTTTACTTAGTTAAATTTTTTTTTTTGTTTTTGTTTGTTCATTTTAAATTTTCATTTTAGTTGTTTAATTTTTGTTTAGTTACTTGATTTTTTTAGCTTTATTTTTTGTTTGTTGTTTTTATATTTGTAATTTTTGTTTTTGGTTAAATGGGCTTACCAATTTTAAAGTGAGAGTGGGTTTTTAAATTTTTAAGTGGGCCGGATATTTTTAAAAAATTTCAAATGTCCTATAAATTTGAAATTTGAATTCAAGTTCCACTTTTTACAAAAGACGCCACTGTTTACCTTCTTCTCAACAATCCTTATCAACGAAGCAACATATTCTTCTGAAAACGTTTTCATGATTTGTATTGCAAGTGTAAGTGTTTTTCTATTTTTTTTGTTATTATTTGCTATTTTTCAGTTTGGTTTTCGAGATTTATGCATATATGAATCTGTGTGTGTGTTCGTGGTGTGTTGAATGTGTGTTTTTTGTGTTATGCCGATTGTGTTGTTATTATCTAAAAATGATAGTGTGTTTGAATTCGTCTTGGTCATATGAACTTGAAAATTAAATTTCAAGTTTCATTCCAAAACACACAACATTATTTTGATTTTGAATGTTCAAACCTTTAGAGTTGTTGAAAATATAGAAGTTGGATTTTTGTTGCTTAAATGTTGTTTTTTGGACAAAGTTCAGTAAAGGAATAATGCTTAAAATCACTTTTCGAGTAAGAAATATTAAATAGTTAGGTCTAAACACCCCTAAATTTAATTGTTGAATTTTTCAAAGGTGTTTAGGGCTTAGAAAACATGTAATAAGTTTGAATTCGATTAAAGAATGATTCGAGAAACATTCTGTGTTGATCGAGTTGAATGAAGCAATGTTCGAGAAAATCTTAGCTTCTATCGAGTTGATTGCTTCATTATTTGAGGAAACCTTGTTTGTTAATCGAGTTGATCACTCATGGGACTTAGAAAATTTTAAAACAAAAGTCTCAATTGAAACAAGGTCCGAGAACTGTTAAGGATTATTCGAGTTGGTTAAGCTGGGACTTATAACATTTTTCAAGTTTCTTCAACTAGATTCACAAGTCCTTCGAGTAATTTCTTAGTTTATGCGAGTTGATCATCATGTATTTCTTTGTCATTCGAGTTGTGTACTCCAGGACTTAGAAGTTTTTCAATTTGTTTCAACTCGATTCATGAGTGTTTCGAGAAACTCCTTTCTTTAATCGAGTTGATTCATGTTTCATTCAAGAAAATTTCTATACGATTCGAGTTGGTCAATCATTCATTCGAGTTTGATGTCATATCTCTCGTGAAACCTCATTTTTCATTCGAGTTGATTCCTATAACATCCGAGGAATCTCCTGATTCATTCGAGTTTCATTTCAAAATCTTCAATATTTTTCTAAGTGTAGTTAAATTTTAATTTTTAAAAAAAAATTCACATATTTCAAGAAATTTTTAAAATCTGTGTTTTACTAACATTGGTCTCTTAATGATTGACTTTGGAGTCCTAACAATAATATTTTAATATTATTGTCTGGAATCCCGATGCTTTAAATAGTAAAACATAATTTTTTTCTAATTTCTAGTAAAATGTTTTATTTTTCTATCTGCAGGATTACATTTGTTTATCTGACATTACTAACATGTTAATTCTTTTTATAGGTTACAAATGGCATCCCAAGCCCACACCCAAAACTCTAATTCTTCATATTCACATTCATCCTCCAATCATACACTGGTTTCTAAACCAGTGAAATTAGCTTCAGTTACCCGACCATCACCTTCATCACCTACCCCTGACACCCAACTTGTTAAAACCAAATATTGTCTACCTTTCCGTGATAATAACCATAGACTTGATCCTAAGACTATCAAAGTTAGACATCCTATCATTGTTGACATCCTGAAAGGACATCCTCTAGGATATCTGTTGCAGTACAAACCCTCAATCCCTCAAGTTTATTTGCAACAATTCTGGCACACCATCAAGTTTGTACCTGCTGATGGCAATCATCATTTCAAAGTCACTATAGGTCAATTCAAAAATAGATCACCCTTGCCAGACTCCGTCACTAACTATTTCTGCCAAGAAGAATTGATACAGTGAACTTTCCAGACTTAGAATATTTTGAAGATTTTGTGTCTGATAAAGAATTGGTTCATGATCTCATCTTCATGGGCTATTCCAAACCTTTACCTAAGAGTTCTAAGTTCCATCAGAATGGATTAAATGGAGAGTGGTACACCCAATTTGGAATAGTCAACAGATGTATGACTTCAAAACATACCGGCATTGACAAAGGAAGTATACCCTCCTTGAGGATATTTCATGGAATTGCATTCAATAAGCACTATGATTATGCTCAATGCATATGGGAGGACCTCAAGGAAGTTGTCTTGGCAAAAACAACAAACCGAGCAAGGAAGTTTGTGCCGCTTCAACGATTTATACAAATATTGATAAGAGGAAATGAAGGAGATGATGATGATGATGATGAGGGTCATAATGATAATGAGGGTGGTGCAGGAATGATTGAATTTCTGAACCGGAAAGGTTACCTGAAATTGACATAGCTGAGATTGCAAGGAAGAGTGTGAGGGAGATTCTAAGCCCAAATATCCAGGATCTAGCCACATCTGCTGTTGACTCCCATATGGGAGTTAGCATTGAAACAGTAAGTATCCCACTGACAAGTGCAAATCCCACCAGCCACTCACCTTCTTCCCAACAAGAAGGTGTTTCAACTTCTCACCGGGATTTTACACAAAGTCTATCCTTAAATCCTTTGGATTTTATGGATATTGAAACCAGTATACAGCTGCCCGGGTGTACAATTTTTTATCTAGCACAAGAAATATTTCCTATACACTCTTGGACACTTGTGTCGACTTCATGTGTTGTAGTAAGTGCAGCAGAACTGAGTGTTCCTGCTAAAACAACCATAGTGTTGGACGAATCTGTGCTCCTTCACTTGAAGTGGTTGGAAGTCCTACCAGAGTGATGTCAATGCCAACTCTGACCGTATGCCACACAGAAGTTCTTTTTATAAGTTCTACTGTTGTGTCAACTGGAAGTCTACATGACCCAGTAGTTAGAATGTCACCCTTTGTCACTGAAGACAGTCTAAATGAAGCCATTGCTGGAGTGTCTGCTCAAATGACAAATCAATTCTTAGAGATGATGGCGCAAATGTCAAACATTCAAAAGTTGTTGAAGGGAAAGAATGTTGCGAAAGGGGTTAAAGAAAGAGATCCACAACAATCAATTGATGAGCTTAGATATTTTGTGTATAATCAGTTTGATGAAATGAGAGAAAGAATGACTGGATTGGGAAGTACAGTTATTACTGCTTTGGGAGATACGTCAGAGTTAATTTCTGCAGTTGAACAATCGTGTAAAGCACAAGCTTCTGCTCCTAAACGCAAACATGATGAGCATGATGATGACTCCGATGATGCTCCTCATGAGGAGGAGAAGAAGAGGAATCTTGGAGAACAAGATACTGATATTTTAATGATTACCTATCTTGAGAAAGAAAAGGAGACGAGAGGAGAAGAAGTTGGAGAAGCTGGGAGCGCTAAGGAAAAACCTGTTGATGCTCTGAGTGAGCTGGAATTGATTTTACATGAAGATGTTCAAATTCCTCTAAGTATTCAATTAGGTATCTACAATTTGAAGAGTATGATGACTCAGACAATGAGGAACAAGGTCAAACTTTAATGATTGAGGAGGGTGAGAAAGAAATTGAGTTGTCTGATGATGATGATATGTTTGATCTGAATGAAATATCTTTGAGAGCTGAAAGGATAGACTAGGAAGAAGAATTAGTTGAACAGATCTTGAAAGATGATGTACCGACGCCGACGGATGAAAAGCCTGAGGTAACGGTTACAACAAAAGAAAAGGAAGTTGAGCCGTTTCCGATGGAGAATGTGATGCCTCAAGTGGTTAAGGAGCTTAACAAAGTTGAGATCATGGATAAGTTTTTTAATGAGTATATTTTGGCTGTTGATTCACACAAACAACATCAGTTAGAGTTTGAAGCTCAGAGGCTAGTTCAGAAAGAAATTAGTGGCATGCTGACACTTCTTAATGAAGATGAAATAATGAAGAAAAAGATAAAGGTGTTGGACTTATCTGCAAAGCAATCTGCTGATTACATCAGAAAGAGAAACAAGCTTCCTTACTTAGAAGATCACCTTGAAAAGAAGGTATTTTGTAAAAAGCAAGCTCCGTGCACATTTTTGAAGTTGTTTAGAGTGCTGGAACCGAATATGCCAAATCTAGTGAATTATGCTAGTTTTCTACAAAATAAAGCTCAACCGGTGGAAAAGGTCAGAAGTGATTTAAGGATAGTAGATCTGATTAAGATTGAGAAGGATCGATTCGTGAAAATATTTTATCCTACATTCACAGTGACCAGAACTGATGGAAATACATACTTGTTCACCGAGGCTGATATGTTTGGTATGAATTTGATTGATATTGAAGATCTTTTTGAATAGTTGTGCAGAAATAAAAGAAATGAACATTGTAGACTTGCACTTAAGACATTGTTTCACTTCATGCACACCAAACTGGTGCTCATGTCTGTGCAAGATCCGCAAATTGTGGTTGAAAGAAGTATGAGGAAGATCAATATCACTGCACCTAACCGATGCATCAAGTTCATGGAAAATTTGAAAGAGTTTCAAGTAGTCATGGCCAAGCATCCAGTTTCAATCTATAAAGACATATCAAAATCTGAAGGCTATGCGGAGTATAGAGTTGAATAAGTTTTGTGATGGAACTTTACAAAAGGTGATGACAGGCTTGAAAGGAAAGCTAGCAACCGATAAGAAGAGAAAGACAAAGAAGGATGCTTTGAGCGTTAATGACAGGTAGCTGATTGTAGAGTTTATTTCAAAGATCAATTGGAGGCTATCAAACAGAAAGAGTATCCGTCGTTTTGAGATGAAGCTTGAACTATCGAACTGAAGACCGATCATATTTCATCAAAGGGGGAGAATGTTGGAAACTATTTTAGTTGATGAAAATAATTAGTTTAGGGGTTGATTTGTAATTATTTCATAGATGTGACTTTTTGTACAAATAGTTAAAATTGTACAATAAAAAAGTACGAATCTGACTTTTGGAATTTAGTAGTTGCACGGAATTCATTGCTAGGGCTACAGTGTACGTATTTGTTCTTCATTTTGTAATTCCCAATTTGTGCAAAGAAAACATTCGGTTAGTGTTACCTACTTGCTCTTAATTGATTCTTATTATGTTTGTGATTGATTAAACTGAATTCACATTTGACCACTACACTTTGTTTAATGTTCATTTTGGGAAAAATGAATAAAACTATTGGCTAAATCGATACAAAATATTATAGTTTAGTGGCCAAATTGGGACAATTTTTAGTGGCTAAATCAGTGAAAAGAAGTTTAGTGCTAAATATGTATAAAAAAAAGTTTAGTGGCTAAATCGCAACAAAAAATAGTTTAATGGCTAAATCTAAAAAAAATTAAAAGTTGGATGCTCAAATTAACACTTAACCCTTTAATAATTAATTAATTAAAATTATATAAACTCTAAATTTTTTTATTTATACTTTTTATATATTATAAATATTTGTATTTAAATATCATAATAAGTGATACTCACTTTTGTTTATATATATGTGTAAAATTAAGGAGAATACCAAATGACGTATGTCACCTAATCGTTTTACCAGAGAAAGATAAATGGAACTTATTATTAAAAAAAATAGACTATATTACATAAATGGTCCCTGTGGTTTATATGAAATTACGGTTTTGGTCCCTGAAAAAAAATTAATACACCACAAGTCCCCAAAATCAAAAGGTTGTAACATTTTGATCTCCAAAACTAACGGTGGTTTACTTGAGCCGTTAGTTTTCGGGGCATTTTTGTCCTTTTGAATTTCGGGACCATTTATGTACATATCATACTTTCAGAGACCAAAATGTTACTTTCTTTTTATAATTTAATTTAATTTTCATAGTTTTCATATATATATATATATATATATATATATATATATATATATATATATATATGTATATAGTATTTCTTTTTTCTTTTTATAAATTAATTATCCAAATATAACATTTTATTTTTATTCCTTTTGTTCTTATTATTAATTTTTATTTGTATATTTGTTGTTATTATTAAGGTTAGTTTTTTAATGTATTACTATAATTATTTTTTTAAGATTATATATGATATATATGGTTCATTTTTTCAATTATTTATTGAGAATCCAAATCTTTCTCTATTTTTTTTTTTCATTTAAGAAAAATAAAAAGTAGTTGTAAATTTTTTCGTTCGTAAAATCTAAAATCGAAATGATTTATTTCTTTTCTCCATTCAAAAAAGTTCAAAATAAGGACGTGTTGAAGTTTTTTTTTGTTTGGAAAAAAATATAATCAAAATGGTTCGTAGTTCCTTCATTGCAAATAGTTAAAAAAAATTTTAATTCTAAATGGTTTGAAAAAAATCAAGAATTGGAATGGTTAATCGCTTTTTAGTAAAAAAAAATTAAATTTCGAATGGTTTGTTGTTTTTTATTGAAAATTTTGAAGTTTTATTGATTTTTTTATCTACGTTTAATTAAAAAATCAGAATGGTTTTTTATTTGAAAAAATCAAAGATCATAATAGTTCACCATTTTTTGATCAAAAATTAAAACAAAAAATAATCATTCTTAATTTATTTTTACTAGAAAGTGATAAACCATTCCAATTCTTCGTTTTTTCAAACAAAAAAAAAATCATATTTAGTTTTAATTAAACGTACATAAAAAAAATCAATAAAACTTTAATTTTTTCAATAAAAAACAACAAACCATTGGTAATTTAATTTTTTTTACTAAAAAGCGATGAACAATTCCAAATCTTGATTTTTTCAGACCATTTAGAAATAAAAATTTTATTAACTATTTGCAAGAAGAAACTACGAACCATTTTGATTATATTCTTTTTCCAAACGAAAAAAAGCTTCAACACGTCCTTATTTTCAACTTTTTTGAATGGAGAAAAGAAATAAATCATTCGATTTTAGATTTTCCGAACGAAAAAAATTACAACTAGTTTTTATTTTCTTAAATGAAAAAAAGAATAGAGAAAGATTTGGATTCTCAATAATTAATTCAAAAAAATGAACCATGTATATAATATATAATCTTAAATAAATAATTATAGTAATACATAAAAAAAGCTAACCTTAATAATAACAATAAACATACGAATAAAAATTAATAATTAAAAAAAAGGAATAAAAAATAAAATGTTATATTTGGATAATTAATTTATAAAAAGAAAGAAATAATATATATATATATATAGACACACACACACACACACACATATATACATATATACATATATATATTTATAATTATGAAAATTAAATTAAATTATAAAAAGAAAGTAAAATTTTGGTCCCTGAAAGTATGATATGTACATAAATGGTCCCTGAAATTCAAAAGGACAAAAATGCCTCATTGGATGCAGAGATAGTGGAGTGCCTTTCCAAAAAGACAAAACTGCTTTTCTGCACATTCTGACAAAACAACATTTGTCCCTATGTAGCCGAATCTTTCTCTTTACCTTTTTGTCTCTGTTGCAGATTGCTTTAACTTAAAGAGCAATGTCAACTTTAATCCTTTGTAGAGCCATTTTGATATAAGAAATGGTTTGTCACCTATTTCAACTATCCACTTTGTCTTCATGTATCAGAACAGCTTGGATAGTGTAAGAAGCTTCTGATTTTCCACTTTGTCTTCGACTTGCAAACTGATCTTTTCGTCCAAGACAATACATGATGACATGGAAAAAAATTTCATAATATGTATAACGTGTTCACAAAGAACAGCATCTGTTCAGAAAGAACAGAACACTTAGCTTTGGTCTAAGCAGCTCAACAGGCATAAGCAGCATAGACAGTTTATGTCCAGCCTGTCCAACAAAAGAGGACAACTTGGGCAATCTGCCTAAGTTAGAACTAATTTAATAGGCTGAGCAACTTTGACTAATATTGCAAATCACTTATCAGGTTTCAATAAGGCATTAACAGGCCTTAAATTATACCCTTTAAGTGTAGCAACAGGTTTGATTTATAATCTACCCCGGTGATATATAATAGGTTTAATTGAGGTCTTTTTGTGCCTAACAATCTCCCTTTATTTGCAATAATCAATCTAAGCTGATTATATCAATGATCACTAAATATTTTTACATTACATTTGCTGAAATGGAAGTACAACATTGAAGTAATGTAAAAGATCAGTTTATATATACACTGAAGTTGTTGTCTTTTCTCATCCAGCTGTTGATAGTGTTCAATAGTCTCATCAATTTCTTCTATCTCATGCCTCAGGAACATGAAGTCTGGATTCTGGAGTTCTCCCCTTTCATAGAAGCCTTTGAGCTATTCTCAGATTATGGCTCTCCATCTTGAATGCTGTTTAAAGGAATTTGAGAGTCTGAAAGCTACGACCTGCTTGAGACCAGCCTTATGAAGATCAGATGCCCTCTGCAAACACATTTTCTTTGATAAGGGGTCCACAAAGAACACCCCTAATTCAGGCTCTTCAATGAATTTTCCTTCTTCAGGTTCAACTCCTTTTGGCAGACTATGATTTAATTCCTTTGACTTCAACAACGTGCATCCCTTGTTTAATCATGATGATGAGCTCTTCAAGCTCTGTATCCTTTCTCTGTCTCCTGGGCTTAATCTTGGGTTCCACCAGTGAGGTACCCTTAATTTGTTCTTCAGGGATCAAGCCCAGGTCTTTCACTTTTTACATCAGTGTCTTGACATATGTCCTGATAGTTTTAGCAGTTTCAGATTTTGATTTGCTCAGGGCCACAACCAATTCAACCCATTCCCTATACCCCATGCAGGCAACATCAGTGGACTCGTAGGCTTCTAATTCAGGGCCATCAGCACCGTGCCTTGTAATTTGAAGTCTCCACTGCTTACCTTTTCTTGATATGGGGACAACTTTGACAATTGTTTCCTTGGCAAGTCTTCGGTTTGCAACATCAAAGAATTTCTTTCTTGCCATATTATCAAAGTGGACTTGGGCTTTAGCTAATGAGGATACTGGCTTTGATTTGGTCACCAAGACATGTGCACTCTGTTCCTTCTCTCCCTATTTACCAACCACTGACTCATTAGCAGCCTCTATCAGTTTCCTTTGAACATCCAAGGAGGGAATTTTGATATTTCTTGCCTTATTGTATGAAAGGAATTTAGCATAAGCTTCTTCCTTTTTCTCTCTTTCAAGGATCTCAAGCTGCTCTTGTTTCCACTTATAATAAGTCTCTAGTGGAATGCCCATATCTTTGGCCTGAGATTTGTCAAATTTTAGCTGACCAGCTTTGAGAGTGTCAGTGTCCATAGAGGTTTTCCCTTTCCCCTTTGCTGCTCTAGTTAGAACAACTTCATTTTCCTTCTCTTCTTCTTCTTCTTCAGTTTGTTACAAAATCAAATGTCTCCTTCTGCTTGGTTAGTCCTCAGGAATGGATTCCTCCCTCTTAGATGGTGTAGGGCTTGGAGATCCAATCGGAGTCGACGGAGCAGCCAGCTGTTGCAGAGACAATTGAAGTAACTGTAGCAACACCAGTTTGTAATTGTCCTGCTGCTTGGCTAACTGATGTTGATTTCTCCTTAGAGGGAGAGGAAGATTTCTCCCCCTTAGACTTTATCTTTGAGGAAGATTTAGACTTCTCCCCCTTTGAAGGAGATGGCACAGAGCCTTCAACACCAGATCTGCCTAAAGGAACGGATCCAATAGGCTCGACAGCAACAGGTTTGGTGACAGGTCTTGAACCAACCAGGCTATGCACTAAGAAAGCCAGGTTGTCCATAACATCTGCCAGCTGGGTAACACAGGTTTGAAGAGAAGAAGAATGAAAAGTGGCAAAGATGAAAGCTGGGAAATAGCAGCCCTGTCAGTTTCTGTGAACACCAAACTCTGAAGCTGTGCAAGAGTGAGTTCAAGGGACTCATGCATATCATCAAAGTTTGCTGCCACAAAATTTGACAGGGATGCCACCAAGGTATTTAGAGAAGCCAGTGTGGATGGCAGGGTGATAGAATAGGTTTCAGCAAGTCCTGACAGCTACTGGGAAACAGCTGCCAGGCTGGACATGGAGTCTTGTTGGTGAGTAAGTATGGAAGATAGGGAGGAGGAGAGTTGCTGCAACTGTGCAATGAGTGCCAATGGTACCATCCAACACCTTATCTCTGACAAAGTGACAGTCTATTTCAATATCTTTTATCCTTTCATGAAAGACCGGATTAGAGGCAATGTGGAGTGCAACTTGATTATCACATATGAGCTTTATTGGGGATATCTTGCAATGCCTTAGTTCTTCGAGAAGTTGCTTGACCCATATAAGCTCACATGTTCCATTAGTCATTGCGTGATACTCGGCTTCCGCACTAGATCTTGCTACTACACTTTGTTTCTTGCTTTTCCAAGACACAAGATTACCTCCAAAAAGGACGAAATAATCTGATGTTGATCTTCGACTGAAAGGAGAACCACCATAATCTACATCTGTGTAGCATTGTATCTCCATATTCCCTTTCTTTTCATATAACAAGCCTTTGCCAGGAGCTCCTTTAATGTATCTTAAGATCCGTAAGGCTGCTTCCCAATGAGTATCACATGGAGATTCGAAAAACTGACTAACTACACTCACAGCGAAAGAAATGTCTGGCCGAGTAACTGTGAGATAATTAAGTCGACCAACCAATCCCCTGTACTTCTCTTGGTCTTTTAGAGGCTCCCCCTGATCTAGTAGAAGTTTAATATTAGGATCCATAGGAGACTCAACAAGTTTGCAATCAGTTAGATGAGCTTCTTTGAGAATGTCTAGAGCATACTCTCTTTGACAAATTGAGACTCCATCTTTCGACTTTGCTACTTCGATACCAAGAAAATATATGAGTTTTCCCATGTCTTTTGTCTGAAGGTTCTTGAACAAGTGGTCCTTCAGTTGTTGTATTCCATCATGATCATTACCAGTGATAACTATGTCATCAACATACACTATCAAGTAGGTACATTGTGACCTTGAGATACGATAGAAAACTGAATGATCTGCTCGACATTGTTTCATTCCAAACTTTCTTACAACAGAACTGAATCTTCAAAACCAGCTCTAGGCGATTATTTTAGGCCATAGATAGACTTTCGTGGTCTGCATACCAATCTTGACTCCCCCTGAGCAACAAACCCGGGTGGTTGCTCCATATAAACTTACTCCTTTGATATACCATGGATAAATGCATTCTTTATATCCAGCTGATAAAGAGGCCAATCACACATGGCTGCCATGGATAAGAGAATGCGGATACTAGTCATCTTAGCAACTGGGGAGAAAGTGTCATTGTAATCCAGCCCAAAAATCCGTGTATATCCTTTAGCTACCAAACGAGCTTTAAGACGATCCAATGTGCCATCTGGACCCACTTTTGGTTGTAAAGACCCAACGACACCCAACAAGTGATTTTCCTGGAGGTGATAGAGCCAATTCCCATGTCCAATTCGAGTGTAAAGCTGTCATTTCATAAATCATAGCCTTACTCCAATCAGGATGAGATAAAGCTTCCCTTGGAGTTCTAGGAATAGACACAGATGCAATACTAGCAACACAAGAAGAGAAGGTAGGTGATAAACGATCATAGTTAACATAATTGTATATGGGATAAGGATTTGCAGTGGATCGTGTACCTTTTCGCTTGGCAATAGGCAATTCATCATATGACTGGACCGAAGTTGGGGGGTCAACTGTTGAAGGAGATAAATCAGAGGAACGCTCATTAGGTGGATCTTCACTCGTGGGAACAGTTGGACGTGGGCGACGCTGATATGTTTGGAGAGGTAGATTATTCGGAGAATTTGGGTGGTTTCGATAGGTACTGTAGGAAGAAAAGGAAGACAAAAAGGAAGAACCTGATCAATGTTATTTGGATCCTTTTGATCACTTGGAAAATACAACTGATGATCAAAGAATGTTACATCTGCACACATGAAATATTTGTGAACGGTAGGAGAGTAACACTTGTAGCCCTTTTGTAGTCGAGAGTAACCTAGGAACACACATTTTAATGCTTTGGGGCTAGTTTATCACGACCACGATCTAAGCAATGCACAAAACATACCGAACCAATTGGGTGCAAGGGAAGATGATGAGGATTTTGATTTGGACATAAGATAGAAAAAGGGGTTTGCTTTTGTAAGACCGATGATGGCATGCAATTGATTAGGTAACACACAGTCAAAACCATGTGAGCCTAGAGATTTAACGGTAGTTTGGCATGAAGTAGTAGACTGCGAGCAGTTTCAATGAGGTATCAGTTTTTTCTTTCAGCCACACCATTTTGTTGTGGAGTTCTAGGACACGAGGATTCATGCAAAATGCCTCAGGATGCCATAACGTTTGAAAATTGAGTGGAGAAGAATTCTTTTGCATTATCACTACGTAAAGTACGAATAGTCACACCAAATTGGGTTTTAATTTCAGCACAAAATTCTTGAAATATTCCAAACAATTCAGATCGTCATTTCATTAAGAAAATCCAAGTGGAACGGGAATAATCATCAATAAATGTAACAAAATACTGAAAACCCATATTAGAACAGACTCGACTAGGACCCCACACATCAGATTGTACAAGAGAAAAAGGAGAACTAACTCTATTATTGACTTGTTTAGGATAAACACCTCGAGTGTGCTTACCTAACTGACAAGACTCACATTCTAAGGAAGACAATGAAGACGAATGTGACGCTATTTCTTTAGTTTCCCTAGGGAAGGATGACCATAAAGATGATGAAGGTAATGTGGTGATGTTATACTGGCAGCAGCTGTTGGGTGAGATTTCCCTAAGTAGCAGTGTCCTTGTGATTCATGCCCTTCGCCAATCATCCGTCCCGTACTTAGGTCCTGTAACACAACAGAATCAGGGGTAAAGGTTATTGAACAGGAGTGAGATTTGGTAAAGCGACTAACAGATAACAAATTAAATGGGCTCTTAGGAACATATAGAACAGAATCCAAGGACAAAGAGGGAATTGGTTGAATTTTGCCTATCCCACTAACTGTGGTTTTATTTCCATCTTCAACTGTGATAGGTGGTAAAGTATCTGAATATGTGAAAGTAGAGAAGAGGCCTTTATTACCACATAAATGTTCAGTAGAACTTGAATCCACAATCCATGGATCCATGGTTGGGCTTTGAGTGACAAAAGCAGAATGATTGGTAGCAGTTGGAGCATCATGTTGAGTTGACTGAAACTTCAGAAAGTTCTCATACTCTGTGCTTGTCATCTGTACTGTCTGATTGGTTGATTCCGTAAAAGCATGAACAGATCCAGAAGATTGTGATGGTGGTGCTGCAGGGCGACCATGTTTCTTCCAGCATTTATCTTCAACATGGCCAAGTCTTCGATAGAACTCACAGTATGGCCGCTTGGTGTTTACACCTTTCTTACCAGTAACAAATGCAGATGGAGCGGGACCTAGAGTTTAGTTTACAACACCAGTACCAATGGTTCCCGTCATATTCAGCAAACGTCCAAAAGTATCCTTCATTGTTGGCGTTGTGGAGCTTGTTAAAATCTGATGATTAGCAGATTCATATTCAGATTTCAATCCAGAAAGAGCAGCCACCATGAAGAACTTTTCTCGTTGCGTAACCTGATCAACTTTTTAATTGACAAATGGCATGAGTGCATCGAACTCTTGCATAAGTGACCGGACATGTCCCAAGTACGATTCCATACTACCCTCCTGTTTCATGTTTTGAATGTTATTCACAACCGTGTATAATCGTTGAATATCATTCGTGTAGCACTCAGAAGCTTCTTTCCAGACTTCATAACATGTTTCAAAAGGACGGAATAGTTGTATAATAGAGGAATCAATCGACTGCCACAGTAAGTTGCATAATTGAGCATCAACCTGCTCCCACTTGGCACGATTAGCTTTGCTTATATCATTAACACGTTTAATCAGATGATCGCTCTGACCTTGTCCTTTGAACCACATTCTAACATACACTGCCCATGACAAATAATTGGTTGATCCAGTCAATTTTTCTGTGGTGAGTGAATGAGTACCAGTAACGACAAACGATTGTGATGATGTGGCTGCTGGAATGGGATTTACGATGTCATCCATGATTAACCAAATTAATCGATCAACACCATATAATACTGGACTAATAGCAGCAGAGATGATAAGAAGGTCGATTCCACCAGTGCCCTTCGGTTCTGGAAACACGAAGACAAGAGACGATGGTGGTTGTTGGTGGTCGCTAGTTAGTGATGGCGGTGGTCGCTGGAGAAGCGAGAGAGACAGAGAACAGAGGGTCGAGAGAGAGAGGGTGAGGCGTTAAGGAATTAGGGTCAGAACCTGGGTTTCAGCGACAGGAGAGAAAGGGTTCCGGCGAAGTCGGCGCCGGCGATACTAGGGTTCCGGCGATCGAGTTGTCTCTAATACCATATTTAAACTAGAGAGGGAATGAATTGATCTATTTCACTTAATATCGTACGTACATCTACGTAATATATATACAAAAAAACTAAATAAGGGAACATCCTATATTAACCATTCTAGTCCCTTAAGTCTTACTATTTACAATTCTAACACTCATATTCAGGAATATCCACCTTGCCATGTTCAGAGTAGTCCCATCCACAAGCTGTAGGACTATTGGTATATCATCCCTGCTGAGTTGGTCAAATGAACCAACTTTGCAGCTGAGGCTCATCACCTCTAAGGCAAAGAGGAAACTGTAAGTTAGAGAGAGATCCCTTCTGAACAAGGTTGCACCCAGTTTTGGCTCTGCTACACCACAGAAGCGTAGCAGATTTCCCATTTGGTCATCTTCTACCTAGGTTTGTCATATGTATCAGTAACTGGAAGATGTAGTACTTCCCTGAGGAGTGCAGTAGTGATCTCAATAGATTTAGTTCCATTGAGAATGGTCCCTGATGATTTTGGTAGAGGGATCATATGAGCAAGTGTACCAGAACTCATAGACCATCTCTTGGTACATGACACCAGGAGAGGATGTCATCGCATAATGTAGAGGATGGACTTGCACAAACTCCACCATAGATTCATAACCTTTCCCAGCATAGTTTTTGGGAATGGTTAAGTTTGCAATGTAGTTGGTGGGTTTGATTGTGAGCATGGTGTTGACAGATGGGTGCTTCTCAACATCATCACCAACGAACACAGGTAGAAAGGGGTTGTTTTGGTAAGCCATTTATGAGAGTAGAGTAAATGAACAAGTTAGGACACTAAGTCGTTTTAGGGTTTATCAGAGAGTTATGGAAGCAGTAACGAAGAAAAAGAAGATGATACAGTGAGTTTGGTATTTACAGGATTTGAATGTGAGTGACTAGGAGAGAGAAAGGTTTGGGCGGTTGATTTGAAATGTTACTAATGGAAAACGAAACGGATTACCACGTCAGCACGTTTGTCAGACCAACTTGACCTTTTTGACCACTAACATGCGTAACACATGTTATCCGTAGGTGATTAAGTAAAATAAATACTCAATTTAAGTAACTTAAATGTGAAGAAAGGTAATTAAAAACTAATGATCTAAGCTGTCATTCAAAACCTGTGATGAATAGGTTTCATGAAACACTGATCATTCTGTAAGATGTTCATGAAACCTGTGCGGCTATATGACAACTGGTTTCATTGTGAAACCTATTCAATAGCTGAACAGGTTACAAGGCATTGCCTTGTATGACAGATTATTAGAGTGAGCAGGTTGGAAACTTGTACAACAGAATAGTCTTGAGATTAAAACTTATTTTGTCAAGCCTGTTATGTGTCCAAGCTGTCCAAATTTTCAAAATCTGGCTAAGTACAGACCACGTGAAACCTTTTCTGTCTAAGTTGTTCTGTAAAATTTTGACAGATTTGAACAAATGACTTTTAAACATCAATGACACTTAGTCAATTTTTATTTAACATACCCAGCTTGCTTACAAGGTAATTGAACCTGTTTTCATCAAGAGGCTTGGTGAAAATGTCTACAAGTTGTTCTTCTGTGAAACTTACCTCCACATTGCCATTCTAGATGTGATCCCTTATGAAGTGATGTCTGACCTCAATATGCTTTGCTCTAGAGTGGAAAACTGGATTGTTGGAGATAGCTATGGCACTTGTATTATCACAGAGAATAAGATTTTTCCTATATACAAGGGCATAATCCTCAAGCTGATGTTGCATCCACAGATGTTGGCCACAGCAGCTTTCAGTAGCAATGTACTTAGCTTCAGCAGTAGAAGTAGAAATAGAATCTGCTTCTTGTTGCACCAACTGATCCACTTTCCACCAAGGAGTTGACATCCACGTGTTGTGCTCTTTCTATCTATCCTGCAACCTGCAAATCAGAATCTGAATAACCTATTAGTTCAAGGCTGAAATCTTTGAGATACCAAAGACCCAAACCTGGTGTACCCTTTAGGTATCTAAAAATCCGTTTCACAGCAGCTAGATGTGATTCCTTTGGATCAGCTTGAAACCTGGCACATAAACAAGTAGCAAACATAATATTTGGTCTACTAGCTGTTAAGTATAACACCTCCCAATCATGCCTCTGTAAGCTGTTACTGAAACATCTTTGCCACAGGCATCAGCATCCAACTTTACATTAGTTGTCCCATCTAGTTTGCACCCCTTTGTTAATGTCACCAATTATTAGATCATTGGGGTGACACCTGAACCACTTAGGATCATGTTTCAATGAAGATTCTCCTGTATCAGTTTCATTTTCATTAGGCCTTGCAGAACAACTTTCAAGATTTTCAGACACACTGATGTCTTGAGCCTGTTAAGCCATTGAAAATGAATCATTATATTGTTGAACATATCAGCAGAGGATCCAGGGAAATCAGTATTGATTGGTTCTTGACATGTTTCGTTAACTATATCAGTACACTTATTCACACAGGGTGTACCAATATAATCATCATGTTGTCCAATGTGGTTAACAGGTTCCACTCTGGGTGATGTGGAAGCTTTAAAATCCTTTTCCTCATCATTGGAATGCATAAGATCATCAAAGCTGAACTCTCCTGAAACTGATTCAGGAACAGCTTTGGTAGAAGCATTCTAAGACTCCTCAAAGGTGACATTTTTAGATTCATCTATCACCTTTCTTTTGTAGTTGTATACTATGTAGGCTTTAGAAACAGCTGAGTATCCAACAAATACACCTTCATCAGCTTTGGGTTCAAATTTGGCCAGCTTATCCGTTTGATTCAGGATGAAACAGGAACATCCAAACACATGGAAATAGCTTATATTTGGCTTTCTCCCTTTAACTCATATGGAGTCTTATTCAACCTTTTCATGACTAAGGATATGTTTTGAGTGAAGCAGGCAGTGTTGACAGCTTCAGCCCAAAATGATGAAGGCAAACCTGATGCACATAGCATGGTTCTGGCAGCTTCAGTGAGGGTTCTGTTCCTCCTTTCAGCAACTCCCTTTTGTTGTGGAGTCCTTACAGCTGAAAAGTTTTGAGAGATCCCTCTTTTCTCACCAAAGTCCTCAAGAGTACTACTTTTGAATTCAGTACCATGATCACCTCTAAGCTGCTTGACTTGGGCAGGTTCTGAACTTCTATCTTCTTGATAAATCCAATAATTTCTCTGACAGCCTCTCCTTTGGTCTTTAGGAATATCACCCATGTAAACCTGGAGAACTAATCAACCATTACTAGAGTGTATCTTCTGCCTCCTAGACTTGGGACACTGACAGGTCCAAACAAGTCTATATGGATTAAGAAGAGAGGTATTTCAATAGAGGAATTATGTTTGGATTTAAAAGATGTTTTTCTTTGCTTACCCTTCTCACAAGCAGTGTAGAACGTATCCTTAACATAAGTTATAGAAGGAAAACCAGTTACCAACTCTTTCTTACAGAGTTTGTTGATATTCTTGAAGTTGAGATGAAACAGGTTTCAGTTATTGGATCAGCAGAGTTCATATCCACAACATATACACCTTTCTTTGTGCACATAGCACAACTTTGCCTTGGGAATCTAGTATGTATCCCATGTGCTCATCAAAGTTAAACTTGTAGCCAGCATCACAGAGTTGACTAATGCTAACAAGGTTATGTTTTAGCCCAGACACATAGGCTACTCTGTTGAATATTGCAGCACCAGCTTGAAGGGTTTCATATCCTTCTGTGGATCCCTGAACATTGTCACCAAAGGTGACCTTTGGGCATTTTTCAGGCTTGAGATCACTCAGCAAATCTTTGCAACCTGAGCCGCTGTGCAAGTACCAAACCTGGCTTGGTTGTTTTAACCTGCAGAGTGTCATGGGAAAACAATAGTTTTTAGGGGAACTCGTCACAAGGATGAGTTCTCCTTCTTCATCAACATTTGTTGATGGACCACTAAGCTCTAAACTAATATTCCAAATTTGAATTGTATCATCTGAGATACTCTCCTCAATGACAATGTTACTTCCAACACTGCTGGTTTTTGCAATGTTGGAGCTAGCAGTGTCAGCAGGCCTTATGTCCTTAGTTTCAGGACAGTCTTTGGCCATATGAGTCTTCTTTCCATATTTTGTAACATTTTCTATTTTTAAACTTTTTGAAATAAGCACTCCCAGAAACACATTCTGGTTTATATTTGTTGGTTTTCTCAATAGGTTTTAGCAAAGTGTCACTTGTTTTAAAAGAACCAACAACTTGGGTGGAAGGTACAATAGCAAAACAGTTTTGTCTTTGTCCTCTTTCCTCTTTTTGGGTGGGAAGAGATCAAACACATGTAATTTGGTTGCTTTTTGTCCTTCCACAGGTTTGGGAAACTTATTCCCAGCATTCTCAGGTTGAGCAATGGCTTTGCCTTTGCCTTTACTGAGATGTGATGACTGTTGCCTATCAACATGGTCATTACTTCTGGTTTTAGCAAAAGATTTTCTTTCATTTATAACCAATTTTCCACTATGATTAAAAAACTTATTTGAAATCACAGCAGATTTGCTTCCAACATGAGACTTACCCCTGTTGAAAGCAGGCTGCTTTCCTTTTGAAAACATTTTCTCAAAATGTTCAGCATTAAAAGAGTTAATAGGTTTCTTCCCATCAGCTTTAGATCCAGAACCTGTTTGGTTGACAGGTATAGTGCCCAAAGCTGCAGTTATAACTTGTTTTCACTTCTTTTGTCTATGTGAACTTGCTAGACACTTAGCAGGATGATTTGATGAAGAACACATTCCATCATCAGCCTTTGTAGCTTTTTCACATAAATTGTCAGTGTTTTGAGGCCTGACAAACCTGTTTGTTGAGACCAGCTTTCCATTTACTTTTTGGATAAAAGTATTCGGAAGCTCACCAACAGATAATAAGTCTTTTTCCAGATTATTGATCTCAACAATAGAAACTGCTGTATCAAGATCTCCTCCAAGATAGGCTTGGATTAGAGCAGGAATCTGCTGATTGATACAATGGCTGACTCTCTTAGCTGAATGACACCAAGAGTGAACAATCTTTTGAAGTTTGGCATGCTTTGAGTCTGTTTGTCTCTTTTCTTCTAATAAAATGATGTTGATGTGTTTTACATCATCAAGTTCAGTTTTCAACTCATGAAAACTGTTTAGTTCATTAGTTTTTATTTGAAGATCAGATTTTAACTTAGAGACTTCAGACTTCAAAGCATCATGCTTCTCAACAGCAGCTTTTAAATCAACAAGCAAATAATCAAACATTTTGACTTTTTCCTCAGAGCTGTAATCCTTAAAATTTTGTACCTTATACATCATGGTGGGATTCCAGTTTTCTAAAGTGCTGAGAGCTTCAGCTTCAGCTAGGTCCTGTTTGAAATTGCTTGTTGATGGGGTATCAGTATTGGCCATCAGACAGTTGTTGTCTTCTTCATCAGATGCTGAATCTGACTCCTCCCAGTCACAGGTTTCGGCCATAAGTCCCTTCTGCTTGTTAGAAGCAACAGAGTCTTCTAACTTTTTCAGCTTTGCCATGGCCATTAGGTACTTAACCATGTAGCCATCATCTTTGTTTGTCTTGTATGGTTAGGAGGAAGAACTAACAACTTTAGACACACAGTCAGCAGCTATATGGCCTGTTTTGCCACATTTAAAGCACTCAACCTTAGTTTTGTCAAATGCCTTCTTCTTGATGGCACCTGATTTCTTTTGCAGCATCTTACCACCAAACCTCTTCTTATTGAATTTTCTGACAAGCATGGCAATCATTTGCTCATCATCAAACTCAGTAAGACCTTCACAGTCCTCTTCTTCAGACATTTCCCTCAGTTCATCATCAGCTTGTTGATCAGCTTGTGTGAACACATCACACACCTGATTAACAGGTTGTCTCACACTGGCCACTAAGGTTGCACCTCTTTTGGACATCTCCAGGGCATTTCTCTTATGTTGCCTTGATTATTCATCATTTGACAAGGATCCATAAAGATTTAGAAGATTCATGCCTCTGATGGTGCCTGAGTTTCTAAGGACAGTAGAGAAGTAATTTCATTCCTCAGGCAGTATGTCTTGAAACTTGTTCACCAAAGTTAGGCTATCTTTAGTGATCCCAACAGCTTTGAGATCATTTATCAAGGCAGTGAACCTGGTGTAGGTTTCAGTGAGAGTCTCCTTTGGCTTTGCAAAGAACAGTTCATATTGTCTAACAAGATTATTGATCCTGTTATCCAATGTGATTGTGGGGCCATCATAGACGGTAAACAGAGTATCCCACATTTCCTTTGCAGTCTTCATCTTCTCAACCTGTTTGAACACATCATCAGGAAGAGAGATCACAAGGTTGTTCCTGGCTTTGCATCAAGGGCAACCAGACGTTTGTCTTCATCAAACCATTGAGCTTTTGCCTTTGCAATGGTGTTGATTATAGGAATAGCTCCTTCAGCAGCAGGAGTTATAGTAGTGACAGAAGTTGGCACATAGGGACCTTCCATCACTATCTTCGGTAGTTGTACATCCAGATTCTCTAAATAGGGCATCATTCTGCACTTCCAGCCAGAGAAGTTCTGATGATTGAACTTAGGAGGTCATGCCATTGACCCATTGTCATATGTGACACCCTTGCCACAATAACCACCATTACAATACACCCAGGATTAATCACCATACAATAACCATTACATAATGATCTGAATACGTAATACAGTGCGGAAGCAATAAAGTACATATATAAAATACAAGTGTTAAACACCCTGCGGTGCTACAAGGTTCCAGTACTAAGTCTACATACTCAATACGTTATTACATCACCCAAAATATATTACAACATTGTCCCATAAATCAGTTATCGATTGAGTAGTAGTAAATCTTCCAAGACTTCACAAACGACCTAACTAGAAGGTCCTGCAGCGGATTTACCTTTTTCCTGTAAATAGTGAGCAACTAGGGTGTAAGCAAAGCTTAGTGAATACACAGATTTATGCATTCTACAAATCTTTATGAAGCCACACAAGAGTAAAAATGACGACGCACGCCGTATACTCTCTTCGTACACAAAGTACGGAACAAGAGCCGCAGCTCCTTCGAGCCAAAGCTCGGCATTAAACCAACCATATGAGACAAACATAACATCGGGGATGACCTACTGCCTATCAGGACCTAAGAGGGATCAACTCCAGCTCATATAGCACAGTAACATCGGAATACAGATGTGACCCGCCGGTCCATCGAAAGATGCGCAACAAAGAAACGGACATGCAACAAGCAACACTGTGCATCTATGCATATGCAAGTTAGTAGAATTCAAAATGAAGGTGAAACAACAGGTCTCAACAAGCAATAGCTAACATAAAACAGATGTATACATGCGAAATCATATGTACTCACAATGGGTGCGTTTATTAACTTCAATTTATTTTATTTCTCCTCGGGCTTTCAACCGGATTCTGAAAGTGCACTACTGTGGGTTAAACAACACCACAAGGGACCTGTTACATTTCCATAAGGAAAACATATCATACACATGTTAATTAACAACTGAGCATGAAGTTTGTACCATTAAAGTGTCAAAACATTCGGAACCGCCATCCGAAACTCACGTTTAAATCTCATTATTTGAGGTGTTATTATTCCCAATTAACCCTCCATTATTTACTTTATTATGTTACAAAAGATATCTCAAAAGTGTGGTTAAAATATAAGAAATTTGGATCCTTAACACCTTAATTCGTCCAAATATGATTAAAAAAATGAGCATTAATCGGGCTCATTAGGCCCAATGAGACCCAACAGTTGAAACAGCAGGTCAAATACATAAATTCAATTTTACAAAGTCAAAATACATCAAACTCATGTATTGGTCAAGGTCTGAATCATACCTCATGAACAAGTTCATGCCTCATGAATTTATTCTCATAAATTCATGAGGGTCCTCAAGAACTTATTCTCATAAATTCATGGCCTCAAGAACTGATGAGGGTCCTCAAAAACTTATGTTGCAGGTCACGAACTTATGTAGCAGGTCACGAACTTATGTGGCCAAGAACTTAGGTGATGGGTGATGAACTTATGAGGCAGGTCACGAACTTAATCGTGGTTTCACGATTTTGTTCATAATTTCGGCCTTCAAGCATGTATTTCCAGGTCAAAACTCATAAGAACGTTAAGGGACATGTTTAAGATCAAATTAGGTCTATTTCTAATGTTTTTTCAATTCTTTTAAATACCCAAACAACCCCAAACAATTTCAGAATCGGAAGTTTTGTTCAAACTGAAAATATGAAGAATTTAGGGGTGTTCTTACCTCAAATCCGAACCAAATTCAACATGCAACGGCAGAATCTTGTAGTACTCCTTAAGAGCTTTCCAATGATATGAAGAACTCGAGATTTAGCCAAGTAGATTGGGAGAAATCTTAGAGAGAAGTTTCTAGAGAGAGAGGCTGTCAAATTTACAAAAATCTGATTTTTTTGGGGAGGATGCCAAGAATGAGCCATTTCAGCCCTTTTACCCCCTTATCAAATCTAAAACTTTCAGCCCCAATTAGCAAAATACTGATTTACCTTTAATGAACTGTTATATTTGTTCTTGCTTGTCCTTATTTTGCATTTTAAATGCAAGAATTAGCAAGGAGGTATTCCTTTTTGCTAGTACTTGTCGTTTTAGACTGATTTAATTATTTTCGTCTATTTTTATTATTCTCAAGCCTTCAATCTTTCAATTTGAATAAACTTCAATTACAACATTTTAAATCTTGAGGATGTTACATCATAGTAAGAGGAAGAGTTGGCAGAACTGTTGTCCATGGTGGGAAATAGGGAGATGTAAGAGATCTAGAGTTAACACACACTCTAAACTGCTCTGATACTAGTTGTAGGTCCCAAAAGGTTTCCTAAGTATGTTGCTATAAGCTGTAGAGGGGGGGAGTGAATACATCTATTTAAATTTTCAACACACTTTTGTCGATGTTTGTAGTTTATGAAACTGTTGAGCAGCTTGAATCACTTGACAGCTTGAACAGAGCAGCTTGAGTTGATTTACTCTGGCAGCTTGAACTTTTACACTGGCAGCTCGAGATTCTTCAACTAACAGCATGAACTTTGTATTTACATATAAATTCTACTAACAGTTTGAGAAGTCTAACTAACAGCTTGAACTTACTTAGACTATTTCCCAACAATCTCCCCCTAACTTAAATTCTTTACACAAGACTTTAAGTTCTATAAAATAAGGAAATAAATAAGTAAACTGTTATTTACAAACCAAGGCTTTCAAAAACTTACAACTGTGCAAGTTTCTGATTTACAGCCTTCAAAAACTCTTTCTTCATCTCTTCTCTATCACAAGCTATCTTAGCAGATTTCATCTGGAGTAGCATAGCTTTTGGTAGTTCATAGAATTCCAAATTGAAGAACATACCAGATCTATCTGTAAATTTGATTCTATAAGTCCTTGATTTGACAAACAGATCAACTTGCTTGATCTTCATTCCCTTTTTGTTTGCATCCTCTATCTCTTTCCTTATAGACTCAGGGTCAACAATGGACTTCAGATTTTTGATGACTTGCTTTACTTGTGGTAGCGCAGATCTTACTTGTGTCACAGACCCAATATTGTGCATCCTTGTGAGCTCATCTCTAGTCAACTTTTGAACCATATGCCAGAACGTGTCATACTCTTCTTCTGGACCAGATTCCCTTCTTATTACAAACTGAAATCTTAAGTCAATATTGTCCAGTGGTTTAGCATACCAGTAATTAATAAGAGGTTTTGTAAAGTCATGCTGGTCTATTAATTTCTCTAACTCCATAGCCTTTTGTAGTTGTTGCTCAAACAACACCTTTTTAACTTGATCCAGCTTTGCTTGTGATAATGACTCTGATGCAGGAATGGAAGCAACAGCTTGATCAGAAGGAGCAGGGGCACTGGCAGCAGTTTGAACATTACTTGTATTAGTTTGAACTGGTTCTTGGGATGTTTGGACTTCTTGGGAGACTTTGGCTTTCATTCTTTTGTCCATCTCTTTGTCGTGGATATCTTGCAGCCTTTCTGTGCTAATGGACTGAGCCATCTTCTTTGGGATACCAGCTGCAAAGGCAAAATTTATTAGAAATCTTCTATGCTCAGCCTTAGAGTGCCCTGTTGGCAGCTTCCTCTTCTTTTCTCCTTGCTTGACCACAAACCCTTTTAGGTAATCACCTAAGGTTTCATCATCTTCCATTGGGGGCTGGGTTTGCTGGTCTAACTCTTGATCTTGTTCTTCTGCTAATTTTCTGGGAATTTCAGCATCAAAGGCAATCTGGGCTTCTCTGGAAGAAAATTTGTGCTTTGGAGACTCAATAAGAATGCCATTGCCCTTATCTTTTGTAGCAGAAGTTGTAGCTTGGACTGTACTGATTGGAGCTTGAACACCTTCTCTTATAACGACTCCAGTTGCTTTTGAAGAAGCAGCTTGAGTTTCTAGGCTAACAGCTTGAAAAGCTGTTGGGACTGTTATCCTAGATGGTTGAACTGTTGGGGCTGCTTGGACTGATTCTGTTGGAGCTGCTTGGACTGCTTTAGGAAACTCCTGATTCTCCCCCTTTTTGGAAGCATTGGTTTGGTCAGGAGGACCTACAACCTTTGCCACTTGGGTTTGAATCAAACGCTCTAATTGCATGATCTTATTTCCACAGAGGGTAAACCCTTTATGGAGATAATCCATTCTCTGATTTTGAGCCGCTTCTGCTTGCTTGAGTGCAATAATCTGTGCTCCCTATGCTGCAATGATGGACTTTTGGTATTCCAACATAGCTACAATAGGTTTCATCTTAGGATCCGTTAAAAGCATGAGTTGCAGACTAGCCTCAAGATCAGTAAACATCTGTGGTGCTTGTGATCTATCACTGGCATGAATACCAGAAGTAGAAACGTCTGGGCCCCTCTGTTCTTGGTTCTGGGGTCTTCCAGCTGGTGTTTGCACACTTGCTGTTGCCATGGGCGTGGTCTTAATGATGTTGGCACTGTCCTGTGCCTCTTGTGCAGAGACAGCAATAGTGTCAGCCACAGAACCCATATGGACTATCTCTGGTGAGATGTCCACCTCCTGAGTGAGGATGGGAGTGTCCTCAATGTGTACCGTTTGGATATTCTGTGCAGAAGTGTCCTCCTGCACAGGGTTATATGGCTCTTTTCTGAGGGCTGAGGAGGAATGAGCTCCTGGTCCTCTTTTCCTTTTATATAGGAATTTTAGTGGGGTTGTTGGCTGAACAACAGGTACTGAAGGCATTTGTGTATCATGAGGAGGGGGTTGGGGTCCTGGGGGTGAAGCAGTAGTGTTAGGCTGAGCCTGCTCAGGACCATCTCCTCTGTTTCTTGGAATGATGTTCATCATTGCAGAAGGCAATGGAACATCTACACTCAAAAAATTGGCACTTTGTTTTAAAAGCCTTTTAATGGAAGATAGTGAGTGCCTATGGGAAATATGTATCCTCTTATGTATATGAGAAGTGGTGCAAGTGTGTGCAATTATTTCTGCCAAAATCTAGGATACATCAAAAATTTCCCATTCTTTAGAGAATGATGCCTTAACATTCCCTGAAAAATCATATTTGAAAAATTGAACTGTTGGCCCGTTGAAAAGCACACTAAGGCAGTGGCAATATTAGAGGAAAATTCTGACCAACCAGTTCTTTTGGGGCTCATACACTGCTGAATAATATGCACAAGATATTTCCATTTAGGTGAAAAGTGTGCTTTCAAGAAAGTAAAGGAATCAGCAGGACCCCTATATCCAATATTGTAAAGACCAGAATGTAAAGAATTTAGGGATAGGTCTGATATACCTGAGGCATCTGAAGATGCAGATGATGTCGAATGGATTCCTCAGTCACTGTGATGGAGGTGCCATCAACTTTGGATATTATAGAAGGAACGCCATTGATAGTTTGTACAGAGGCACGGTTCCAGAACTGCTCAATATGAGATATGTATATGGTAGGATTGATATTGAGGGCATGATGGATATGGGAGTGTCTAAGAAAATCCATCATGTCATGGAACGGTTGAAGTTCAGAGTGCTTTAGAGAGTACGGTAGGCAGTTGTGTTCTTTGACAAACTCCATTGAAGAATGAACGGAGGTTCTAGGGTTGCAAGGAAGAGTGTGTGAATCATTCAGAGAGAAAAGAAAGGCCGTGGTATGAAATTTTGTAACTGGTAGTTACAACGGAACGAAATTGGGACCTTTAAAGGTTTTGAAAAAGGTTGGGTCCCGCGCACACACATTTAAGAAATTACCTAAATACCCATAGTCTCTCAATTGATTTTGAATCCACATTACCTGGGAGCAGCAGCTTGCAGCTGCTACATATTCTGCTTCAGTGGATGAGGTGGAAACAGTTGTCTGCTTTTTGCATTGCCAAGAGACCAGTCTTGCTCCTAAGTATTGACATCCACCAGTTGTGGATTTTCTGTCAATTTTGCATCCACCATAGTCACTGTCAGAATAGGCTGTTAGTTCAAGGGGAGAGTCTTTAGGATACCATAGGCCTAAATGTGGTTGGCCTTTGAGATATCTAAAGATTCTCTTAACAGCAACCAAATGAGAATCCTTTGGAGAGCATTGAAACCTAGCACACACACAGACAGCAAACATTATATCAGTTCTAGGAGATGTTAGATACATAAGAGATCCTATAAGAGATCTATATAAATGAATGTCCACATCTATGCCATCTTTGTCTGTATGGAGTTGCTTGTGAGAATCCATTGGAGTGCTTGCAACTTTGGTGTCTTGATACCCAAACTTTTCCAGTATGTCTTTAACATACTTTGATTGACTTATGAAGAGACCAGAGGGCTTCTGCTTGACCTGCAATCCTAGAAAGAAAGTGAGTTCTCCCATTGAACTCATTTGAAACTTTTTGTGCATTAAAGCCTCAAACTCTTTGCACAAATCATCATTTGTTGAGCCAAAGATGATGTCATCAACATAGATTTGGACAAGCAGAATCTCAGTTTTGATGGACTTAGTGTGTTGGTACACCCTGTGTGACGATAGCAGTCTAATCGATCTGCGTTATGATTTAAGTAATATTCTGAATATTAACAAGTGTTTTGATATATATGTTTAATATATGTTTGTCTGTTATTGATTGTGTGTTTGAACTTGATGTAACATATTACAAGAAGTTCAAACATAAAAGTCAAAGAGTATGTCAAGCATAAGTTAAAACATAAGTTTCATCACGTAAGTGTTTAAGTGTATTGGTTAGATTCGAATATGTAAAGGAAGACATTCGAATCTGTGATAGATTCGAATGTATCCTTAGATTCGAATAGGTTAGATTCGAATCTGTCAGATGGACAGATTCGAATGAGGCCTTAGGCCAGATTCGAGGTTGGCCCACAACAGACTCGAATCAGGGCCTATAATTAGGGATAGACTCGAATGATTAGAGGACCTTTGGCAGAATTCGTGAGGAATAAAGCAATAGGCGATCTCGAGTTTATCAGCTAGGTGAGTCCCGTTTCGGAGAGAATTAGTACGTAGGATCGTTCGTGTGTCGTTCGTTCAGCGTCTAATAGTCTCCGTGTTTCCGTTGGTTGAGAATTGTCCGTCTAACCGTCAACGAGGATTCCGCACTCGTTAACGGGTCCGCGTCTAGATAGATCTGTCAGTGGTAGACCTTACAAGTGGTATCAGAGCCTACGGAGTGTTCGTGGTGTTCTTCGTGTTCATCAGATACATTCTAGGTTTCTTGACGCTAGTTGGACGGTTTTTCTCTCAAAAACGTGTTTTTGAGCTTAGCGAATTCATATTCGGGAAACACTTTGTCGTTTTTCACGTTTTTGGTCGAAATCATTGTTTTTCATTTGAAAATTAATGATTTAATCCGTAAAACGTCAAAAAATCAAAGTGTTAGCCGTTTTTCGAGTTTGCGGCGCTCGAATCTATAGGAGTAATTAGGGTTTTACTTTATTTTTCGAGTCTAACCAAAATACGCTCCTTTCGAGTCAATTTCAGTCAGTTTCGAGTCTGTGTTGTTTCGAATCTGTTAATACATTCGAATTGGATCTCGAGTCTATATTGTTTCGAGTTTGTTTCGAGTCTGTTACTGTTTCGATTCTGTTCTTCGATTCTGCTGAATTTCGATTCTGTTTGTGCCTTCGATTCTAAGGGTCTTCGAGTTTAAGAGTCCTTCGAATCTGACCTATCTTCGAATCTGTGGGATTGTTCGAATCTGACATTATTTCGAATCTACTTGAACTTTAAGACTTAATCGAATTTAATTCCAAAAGATTAAACATTAATTAGTTTCGAATCTATCTAGATTCGAATAATTTAATTTAAATCAGTTTCTAATTAAATTAATTAAGTTCAAATTCAAATTCTTTCAGAAAAGATGTCGAACCTTCAGAAATTCCTTGAAATGGATCACGAAGTTGGGAAGGCCAATGCACCACCTAAGCTGATGAAAGTTGAGGATTACTACTGGTGGAAGGATAGATTCACGGATTTTGTACGATTCAACGATATGCGCATGTGGGTGTGCATTGATGAAGGGTACATTCCACCAGTTTCTGAGGTTGAAGGCCGTCAAAAGGTTCTGTCATACCAGATGATGAAAGAGGATGACAAGAAACTATTTGAAGCTGAAAACAAGGCTTTCTCTATTATCCGAATGGCGTTACCTCAAGATATCTTGCACACATTTCGGACTCAGAGGACGTCGAAAGAGCTTTGGGAGTCTCTTCAGAAACGGTGTGAGGGTAATCCACGGGTACGTAGAAAGCGTACAGAGCTGTTGACCCAACAGTTTGCAATTTTCAAGGCTCTTAAGGATGAACAGTTGGATGATATTATCACACGATTTTATCATCTGATAACAGAGCTTGAAAGTCATGGTATTGAGTATTCTGACACAGACAAGAACAACAAGCTTCTTGATGCCCTACCGGCCAAATGGGCTATGTACGTGGCTATGATTAAGCTGAATGAAGATAAATACTATGCTCAATCACTGGATGACATCGTGGGAACGTTGAGGGCATATCACTTCGAAATGATAAAGGCTGAGACTGATTACGAGCAAGTCCAAAATCCGGCTATGTATTTTGGAAAGACATCCAAATCATCAGTGACAGCTGATCAGAAGAGTGCTACAGCGTTTTTCACCGGAGAAACGTCATCGCCACCAGAGTCCGAAGACTCAATCAATCGCGCGTTCTTAGGGTTAGGAAGATCGGAAGAACCGCAACCTCAAGTCAATCAGGCATCTACAAGTCAGAACTATTCAAAGATGCCAATGAGCGCAAAGTCGGCGGAAGAACATCTGAATCTGCTTGCTTCGTTTGTGGCCGCATATGGAAATTGCGTTCAAGGGAAGATCAATGATCCGGCTCTTTGGGATGAAGATTACGATCAGGTCGACCCTGATGACTTAGAGGAGATGGATCTTAAATGGCAACTGGCCATGGTAACCCAACGGGTTAAGAGATTCATAAAGAGAACTGGGAGGAATCTCCAGATGAATAACAAGGGGATAGGATTTGATAAGTCCAAGGTCAAATGCTACAACTGTCAGGGATTGGGACATTTCGCGAGGGAGTGTCAAAGACCGAAGGTAGAGTCATACCAGGGACAGAGTCAGCATCAAGGACAGTACCAAAATCAGTCCCAACAGAGATATCTTCGGAGTTCTTCATCTGGTCAAGCCAATCTAGCGGGTCTGATATCCAATGTCACTTCTGACAGACAGCTAGATGGTTCTTATGACTGGAGTTCACATCCGGAGTCCAATGCTAGAGCTTTCATGGCTGAAGTTACGGAAAATGGTTGTGAAGAGGATGAGCAGACCACAAGGGACAGCAGTCCGATGTGGGTAGAGAAGGCGAATGATCAGACCGTGCTGGAGTTTGCTGCTCAGATGGCCAACTTGGAATCTGATAACTCTAAGGTTAGTCTTTCTAATTCTCTATTTCGTGAATTATGTGCTTTATGTGTTAGTTCTAACGATAGGTTAAATCTAGTCTTAGACTCACATAAGACCATAGCCGCTCAAAATGAAAACTTGAAAATAGAAAATGCTAGCCTAAATGATATAAAACAGGATTTAAAGGAAAAACTTAAGGCTGATGCTCAAGACGTAATCGTTCTAAAAGACAAACTGAGTGAGCAGTGTGTTAGAATAGAACTTATGTATGAGCACGTAGAAGCCTTGACCAAAAGTCTGAAAGACAAGGACATAGAGCTAGCCGAGACAAAGGTTAAGGTAGCAGAGGCCAATAGCAAGCTGGAAAAGTTTAGGAATTCGAGCCTAAACCTAGGGAAAGTCTTAGATGCCCAAAGACAGTCTAAGAAGCCTGTAGGTCTAGGTTTTCACGAAATTCCTCCACCTTTCAATGATAACTATGTGCCTCAGCCTCAGGAGAAAACTGACAAGTCAGTAGTTTTAGAGGACCTACCTGAACCTACACCTGAGCCTAAAGTTGAAAATACACCTAAGGTGACTGACTCAACTGTCAAGGTCAAGCAAGTGAAATTTGTGTCTTCCTCCAGTGAAACACCTGCAGGACAACAGAAAATTTCATGGGCTGACCAAGTCGACGAGACAGACACTGTAGATGTACCAAAGGTAATAGACACTAATGAGACACCTAGATCTAAGGGACCAACCAAAAAGTCCATGGATAAGATGTCTTGCTTTAGATGTCATGAGAAAGGGCATGTTGCTTCTCACTGTCCAGTTAGGAAAGCTGATGTTACACCTAAGACAGTGAACCCAACAACTGTTAAGCCTTCAACAAGTGTGGCGAGCACGAGTAGTTCTCAGTGTACCGAGAAAACTGTGCAGGCCGCACCAAAACCTGTTGTGAAACATACACCGGTTAAGGTTGGACCAAAAGAAGTGGTTAGGACAAATTCACCGAATCGTGTCTTTAATCAATCTAGGTCAGCACCTCAACAAGTCTATAGGAGCACCCTACATTCCGCCACCATTCAATCCTTCTCCCCTTCAGTCCATTCCATCTATGCCAGAAGCATACAATGAAAATCAAAGATTTCTGCAGCTGAAGAGTCGAGTAGATTTTCAGCACGTTCAAATTATAACTCTCACTAAAGCAGTTGGTGAACTCCAAGAGCATAACGCTAATCTGGATAAGGAGAATGCTGAGTTGAGAATGATTATTGAAGGTGTAAGAGATGAAAACACTGAGCTTAAATCTTTTGTCACTGATCAGTCATCCGAGATCCGAACAATGAGGTCCCTCATTGAGCAGTTAATGAAAAACCTTCAGGCTCAGGGGGAGACGTCGTGTCGTGATCAAGTAGTACAGAGGCGGAGGGACGATGATGAAGATGATAATCAAGGCAATGATCCCAGCTCTCAAAGACAGGATGAGCCAGTAGATTTTTCTACTGCTCAGGCTGCTCAATCTCAGGGGGAGCCAAGTCAAGCAGAAGGTGAAAGAGGAGAGGCTAGTTCTTCAAGGAATTTAGACAGCGACATGATCGATGCGCTGAAAGATATTGAAGAAGAGCTAATGGAGTTTGATTTTGAAGATGAAATGGAAGAGTTGGAGGAAGGGGAATTTATTCCAGATGATGTTGTTGACTGGAAATCTGACGACGAAGTGATAGAGGACGAGGACGATAATGTTAATGAAGTAATAATCAATTCACAACCAGTCACTGAATTTTATGAGAACTCAAATCATAATGTGATTGATATTGATTACATCAAGGTAGCCTCAGTCGAGGATAAAGAACTTGAGGAAGCTGAAAAAGAGCCATCTAGAGCTGATCTGTTAAATCTTTGGTTCAAGAAGGAAGAAAAGAAGGATCAGCTGAAGATGAAGAAGACGATGAGAATTCCAAGTGCCGGAAACTTCTCAGGAGGGATTATTAGCTGGTTCTTTGACAGAGAACTGCAGCTGTTTATTTTGAAGAGAAGGGATGGACTTCAATACTTGAGGCGGACATTGAAAGCGTTTAATTCTTTGCCCAAGATTGAAGTTAAAGGGTTAGCCTGGAAGGAGCTGATCAACATTGGAAATGATCCCTACGCGAGCGTTATTGAAAGAATTATAAGGAAAGAAGGGCGATCAGGCAGATTTGAGAGGCTTAAGCCGAGATCAGGCAAGAGGGTCGAGGATGGATCAAGAATAGATCCTCATACTGGAAGACCTTGGGCTAGAATGATCTACAAGCCAGTCAAATGCTTGAAAAGAGTGCCAATAAAGCCAATGCCACAAAATGTTTTGAGCAACATGAAGTGGTGGTACCTGGAAATTGATACTGCTGAAGCTATAATGGAGGATCAAGACGAGCAGGTAATTTTGAAGGTATACGACCCACTGTATTTGATAAACCTATCTAAGGACGACCTGAAGAAGCTTCACGATCAGCCTATATTCTTCACTGAACCATGGAGATCTGAAGCCAGGAAGTTCCAAAAGGTAGTTAAAGTTTGTATAGATGCAGGGTTATATGCAGGTAGTAGCGTCTATAGCTCTAGTACTTAAATTTGATGTCATGTAAATAATTAGAAGCTATCGTCAAGGGGGAGTCTGGTGGTACACCCTGTGTGACGATAGCAGTCTAATCGATTATGATTTAAGTAATATTCTGAGTTAACCAGTATTTTGATATATATGTTTAATATGTGTTTGTCTGTTATTGATTGTGTGTTTGAACTTGATGTAACATATTACAAGAAGTTCAAACATAAAGGTCAAAGATTATGTCAAGCATAAGTTAAAACATAAGTTTCATCACGTAAGTGTTTAAGTGTATTGGTTAGATTCGAATATGTAAAGGAAGACATTCGAATCTGTGATAGATTCGAATGTATCCTTAGATTCGAATAGGTTAGATTCGAATCTGTCAGATGGACAGATTCGAATGAGGCCTTAGGCCAGATTCGAGGTTGGCCCACAACAGACTCGAATCAGGGCCTATAATTAGGGATAGACTCGAATGATTAGAAGACCTTTGGCAGAATTCGTGAGGAATTAAGCAATAGGCGATCTCGAGTTTATCAGCTAGGTGAGTCCCGTTTCGGAGAGAATTAGTACGCAGGATCGTTCGTGTGTCGTTCGTTCAGCGTCTAATAGTCTCCGTGTTTCCGTTGGTTGAGAGTTGTCCGTCTAACCGTCAACGAGGATTCCGCACTCGTTAACGGGTCCGCGTCTAGATAGATCTGTCAGTGGTAGACCTTACACACTTGAACTTGGGTTATATTGTTACTAATTTTGGGGCTGGAATTCAAGGTGGAACAGCAATCATCATCATATTCATCACCATCATTGAAACCTTGAGGTAATATTTATAAACCCAAAATTTTCGTATGAACTTTTTTTTTTTTAAATGTTAGAATCTACAAATGAGTATAACTATGGTTTCTAATAAGGAAATGAACAACGAACACCATCTAATATCATCACCTTCACCATTTCTTTTCAAGATTTAAAAGCTCCAAGAACATCATTGGAGGTTTTTAGTGGGTTTGAATGATTGATGTTGGTACATCCACGCAGTCTAGTTTTGTTAATGCAATGACTTGATAAGTTCATGATTGCATGATAAGAACTTATGGTGATAAGTTCATGAAGCTATAAACTTACGGGAATAAGTTCATGAGGCTCAACAGGGCCGATCCTATCATTTTTTAGGCCCGGGGCATATACTTAAAAAGGGGCCCTCTATATATATAAGCAATATTCATATAAAAATTACAATTAAATATTATCAATTTTGTTGCACTATTGTCAATGTCATGTCTTTAAAAACTTCACAATCTATCATCGTGTAATGGTTTCATGATGCTTCTCTGAATTTTTCCTCAATCCAAAAACCGCAAAATAATAATAATAATAAGAATATTAACATCGTATGATTATAAATTGGGTAAAAATTGCATACAATATTAAATTATATATTTATTAGTAAATTGAAAAAAAGAAATTTAAATTTTAAAAGATTCATAATATAAATAGTAACATATGTGTCAAAAAAAATAACATCTAAAAAAAATAAATATCTCATTAGTATTTTTAATAATCGTATAATAAATAACATAAACCACGTGATAAACAAAAATAAAAAATATCAAACTCATTGAAAAATAAAAGTATGAATATTGAAATTGATGGATTGTATATTGATATAAAGCAAATAGACGATATCTATAAATGAAAATCCAAGTGATAGTGATGAGATATAAAAAAATAAAAAAAATGCAGACAGTGGGAATCGAACCCATGCCACTAGAGATCCAAGGTGAGATGACTACCAGCTGAACCAACATATTGTCTGTGATTTTTTTCGCGCAAAACACATATTACCTAATACTGGACTGCTGGGCTTATATTAACATATAAAAAAACTTTTGGGCCCTTTAGAATGATTGGGCCCTGGACGGTGGCCCAGGTGGACCAGGCCCAGGGCCGGCCCTGAGGCTCAAGAACTTATGAGAATAAGTTCTTAAGGAGGTCACGAACTAAAGGAGCCTATGTTCTTATGAGAATAAGTTCTTAAGGAGGTCACGAACTTAAGGAGCATAAGTTCTTATGAGAATAAGTTCTTAAGGAGGTCACGAACTTAAGGAGGCTAATTTCTTATGAGAATAAGTTCTTAAGGAGGTCACGAACTTAAGGAGCCTAAGTTCTTATGAGAATGAGTTCTTAAGGAGGTCACGAACTTAAGGAGACTAAGTTCGTTAAGGAGCGTCATGCATGAACTTAAGAGTTATATAATGAACTTATCATTGTGAATTCAACATCTTTGAAGGCTCAGAAGGTCTGTCGAACTTGAGAGAAAACAGAGCATCCGAAGCTCAGAGAATCTGACTGCAGACGATTTTGAGAGTTGAGGTGAAGGACTTTTGGTGGAATACGATTTCAGAGTTTGTAATAGTGCACGTACGAACTAGAAGCGATTTCAGAGAGTTTCAGGAGCAATACATCGTGTGGGGTCGATATCATATCGGCTAGCATTGTGTTCGGCTCTGTTTTTCACACGTGATCGATCCGTGAAGCGTCTAACGAGGATTCCGCACTCGTTGGACGATGCCACGCCTTGATCCGATCCGTAGACGCGGTGACCTTACAAGTGGTATCAAAGACTATCTTGAATGTTCTTCGTGTTCATCACGTTTTTTGAACATTCATAGAGTTTCTTGGCGTTCTTACGGATAAATCACGTGTTTTTCGAAGTTTTCGAGCAACTTTCTAGGCAAATATTCATCTTAGTTCAATTTTTCAATATAAGTCATTGTTTTTAATCTTAAAAATATTGATTTGATCTGAAATTTTGAAAAAGTCAAATTTTTGGCCGTTTCACGAACTTGCGGCGCTCGAACTTAGGAGGGTGTTTTAGGGCATCACGAACTTGTCAAGCACGCTTCTAAGAACTTATCAGGGCTAAGTTCGTATGAACTTATGAGGCTAAGTCCGTACGAACTTGTTTCAAATTTATTTTAAGAAATTAAATAATTTAAGTTCGTGAACAAAAGTTTTACGAGAATGTCAAGTTTACATGAGTTTTTGGAAATGGATCACGAAGTGGGCAATTAAAATTCACCACCTAAGCTTATGAAGATTGAAGATTATTATTGGTGGAAAGATAGGTTTGCAGACTTCGCTGATTTTCACGATATGCGTATGTGGATATGCACAGATGAAGGGTATGTTCCCCCTTCACAAGAGCTCGATGGTAGGATTAAGGTTCTTTCCTATCAACAAATGAAGGATGAGGACAAGAAAATTTATGATGTCGAAAATCGAGCTCTGTCATCAATTAAAATGGCGTTACCTTTGAATATTCTACATACGTTTAAACATCACAGAACTTCTAAAGAGCTCTGGGAAGCTCTAGAGAAGAGGTATGCGGGAAATTCACGGGTGAGGAAGGAGAGAACGGAGTTGTTAAAACAACAATTTGCGATCTTTAAAGGTCTGAAGAATGAGAACTTGGATGAGATTGTCACAAGGTTCTATCATCTGTTAACCGAGCTTGATAACCACAGGGTTGAGTATCAAGAATAAAAAAAGATCGAGAAACTTCTAGATGCGTTACCATCAAAGTGGGAAATGTACATAGCATTGATAAAGCATGATGAAGAGAAACTAGAAACCCTCACTCTGGAAGAAGTTATTGGAATTCTGAGGGCTTATAACTTTAAGATACAGAATAAGGAGATGGAGTATGATCAAGTACAAGATCCTGAGATGTAGCTAAATCTAAACCATCTAATATTCTAGTGTACCTAAGTCTGAAGCCACAACATTTCACTCTGGAGAACAAGAGGGCATACCAAGAGAAGTAGAAGAATCTTATGGTAGGGCCTTTCTGGGTTTTTCAATCAGCCGCAGACATCTACATCAGGATCATCGTCTCAGGGATACACAAAAATGCCATTGAGTGCTAAAACTGCAAAGGAGCAACTGAAGCTTCTAGCAGCGTTTGTAGTAGCTTACGAGAATTGTATTCAAGGGAAAATAAACGATCCAGCTCTATGGGAAGAAGATTATGATCAGGTGGATCCGGATGACTTGGATCTTTTGGACCTACAATGGCAATTGACTATGGTCACACAGAGATTGAAGAGGTTCACGAAAAGAACGGGAAGAAATATAAGTCTGAACAATGTAGGATTCGATAAGTCAAAAGTTAGGTGTTATAACTGTCAGGGGTTGAGACACTTTACGAGAGAGGGTCAAAGACCCAAGATGGATAATCATTAGAACTCGGGATGTCAGTATTCAACCAGTTCAGGGAATCAGATATCAGAGAATCAGGGTTCAGTGGCTGGTTTACTTACTAATGTGGAGTCTAACAAACAATTGGATGGCACATATGATTGGAATACACGTCCAGAGGCGAACACTAGGGCTTTCATGGTCGAAGTGACGGAAACGGATATGGGAGCAGGAGAGGAAAATAAAGTGTGAAGACCACCCCTCACAGGGCGGTAGTCACGAGTCTAGGTCCCACATCATGCAATACGATATCAACCATAACTAAGATAGAGTAATTAAGTGCGGAATTATAAATTACAGCACAAACATATTAGGATTAAGTTTAATACAAATTACAGTTTTAAAATTAAACTTATAAATGGCACAAGTCTAATCTAATTCATGTCATCATACAATCAAGATAAATCTACCCAGACCACCACATTATCATCTTCCAATCAGTACCAAAAAGGGTTTGCTGAGTAGAGGTCTATGAGAACTCCTGTCTTGATATTGTAAGACCTAAGTACTAGGTCCGGCAGGTGACTTTCCTTTATCTTTTCCTGTAAAAATATAAGTAGCAACTGTAAGCAATGCTTAGTGAGTAAATAGATTTTCAAATTAACATGCATTATCAAGCGGATCATAAGTTCTAGCGTGATATGTCTTGACTGCCGCTACAGCCACTCATGATTGAGACATAAAAGTCATAGAGTCGGATGATGTTCAAGCCACACTCACGCTTAAATCGCGGGGATCAGCCACATACTGGGCTAGCTACCAGTAAATCAACATGGCGGAATATCGGAGGGTCAATACCAAGTTTAATAGAACTGGTGAAATAGCCAAGTCTAGAACAATAGACCGACAAGGCTAATCAACCTGAATCAATATGTCAAAGTATATGCAATGATGAAGCATACATAATCAAAGTCATGATAGCAGTAATCTCATACAATATCATAAATGAATAGTAAATCTCAAAGTCATATGAAGTGATAAATCAAATAGCTATCATGATCTACTGGGCAACACCGAACCATAGTGTGCACAGGTCACAATCCAGCTGATAATATGAGTGTCAAATTAATCTAACATCAACAATATGTCTCAACAGGAAATCTAGCATGTTGAATCTGAATATCTATAACTCACAGGTCTGGAGTCTTTATCAAACAGATGTATATATCCACCACCTGAGTTATCTCAGGATTTTATCTTTAATCTTTGTCAATCTGTTCTCTGTCAATTCTTTTCAATTCTGTGACCTGCTTTCAATATCTTTAAGTCTTTAAATCTATGTTCAGATTTTAACTGAACCTGTCCAGAATCATATCATATCAATCATTAGCTTTTAGCTTTAAAGTCCTTATTTAATCTGATTCTGATACTGACAACTCATCTATCTTTCTTTCATTCATATTCTTTGTTTCATTAAATTCTCAAAAGATCAGTGAATATATATTAATATATATATATAATCATTTTTGCTAATTATTTTGTTAATTTATGCATTGTCCATGTGTTTTATTCAATATATTCGAATTTAGGGAGGGGGTTCGAATTTATGCATTAAAATCGAACATGTACCTAAATTTGAAGGCATGTATTTCGAACATATGCTAAATTCGAATGCATAGTTTCGAACTTATGGTCAAATTCGAATCCTTGATTCGATTTTAGCTATAATCGAGTTTGTTCTTGGCATCTCGAATTTGTTCATGTTTTGCAGCTTTTAAACATGCATTTCTAAGTCTAAAATCATGAATATGCTAAGTAATAAGTCTAGGTTCGATTCTTATTATACATAATCTAACAAACTCGAGATAAAACTTAAGCAAAAATAGCTTTAATCGAATGAAAGATGAGAAATTCAAATTTTTCTTCAAAACCGAAAATAAGAAAGCTTGAAATGTCGATTCTTACCTCAAATTCGTATGAAATCGCACATGCAACGACAGACTTGCGTAGTACTCTTCGAGATCTTTTCGATGACGTATAGAACTCGAGATTTGGCCGGTCGGTTTGGGAGAAAAGCTAGAGAGAAGGTCGGCTCTAGAGAGAGAGTAGAGAGAGTATAAATCTTTTAATGGTGTGTTAAATGGTATTAATTGGAGTTTATATACTTCATTTAGTTATATTTGCAATTTAACCCACTATACTTTTGTATAATACATCTCTTTTAATTTAATCATTTAAATACTTTAATAATTCATAATAGTTATATCATTTAATTAAATAACTTCATACTTAGTTAAATTGCAACATAAATAATGTAATAAAATTACATTATTATCTCAGAATCAAATATTACATGATTGGGCAAAAGTTAGGTTGTTACAGAATGGGCTCCACCACGCACAAACTTCGTCCTCGAAGTTAGCTTTGTTCGAACAGACTTGGATAAGTTGCTTTCATAAAATCTTCAGATTCCCAAGACTGATGCGAACCTTTGTGGTGTTTCCACTGAACGAGCACAATCTGTATTTCTTTATTCCGAAGCTTTTTGGTCTTCGAGTCCAGAATACATTCTGGCTCTTCAACCACTCGAAGCTTTTCATCAACTTGTAAATTAACATGTGGTATTTGTACTTCTCTTTCATCTGCTAGGCTCTTTCTCAAGTGACTAACATGGAATACAGGATGTATTCCAGCTAAGTCAGATGGCAATTCTAGACGATAAGATTGATTCCCTATCTTTTCGACAATCTTGAACGGGCCGATGAATCTCGGAGCTAGCTTGTTTCTCTTTATGAATCGTACCACATTCTTCATTGGAGATACTTTCAGCATCACCAAATCGTTAACTGCAAAACTTATTGATCCGTGTCGATTGTCATAATATGACTTCTGCCTGCTTTGAGCTTCAAGGATATTCCTTCTGACAAGTTGAATCTTTTCGTGAGTCAACTGTAAAAGGGCAGGACCCGCTATAGGCGATTCACCTGTTTCGCGCCAACAGGTGGGAGTTCTGCACTTTCTTCCATACAAAGCTTCATAAGGAGCCATCTTGATCGTTGAATGATAACTGTTATTGTATGAGAATTCAACCATAGGCAAATGGTCATCCCAATTACCACTCAGATCAAGAACGCAGGCACGGAGCATATCTTCTAGAGTTAGGATAGTATGCTCACTTTGGCCATCTGCACTTGGGTGATAAGCTGTACTCATGGAGATTCGAGTACCCATCCCGTCTTGCAGCGCTTTCCTAAATCTTGAAGTGAAACGACTATCACGATCAGAAACGATAGATTTCGGCACACCGTGATGAGAAATTACTTTTGTGATGTATATCTGTGCCAATCTATCAAGAGAATACAACAGGAGTCAGGGCATAGCAACACTTTTCGGGATATACTTTCCTACTCAAAGCATCCGCGACAACATTAGCTTTTCCGGGATGATATAGGATCTCGCAGTCATAGTCCTTGATAAGCTCCAAGGACTGACGCTGTTTCATATTCAGATCCTTTTGAGTAAAGAGATGTTTGAGACTTTTATGGTCAATGTAAAGCTGACATTTAGTCCCATAAAGGTAATGCCGCCAGATTTTCAGTGCAAAGGTAACGACAACCAACTCAAGATCATGAGTTGGTGCACTTTTCTCGTAGTCTTTCAATTTCCTTGAAACGTAGGCAATAACCTTTCCCCTTTGCATGAGAACACATCCTAAGCCAGTACCAGATGCGTCGCTGTAAACGACAAAGTCATCATTGCCTTCTGGTAAGGCTAGGATCAGCGCTTAAATAAGTTTCTGTTTTAAAGTTTAAAATGCCTCTTGCTATTTATCTGCCCATATGAAAGGTGTATTCTTTCGTGGTGACATCGTGAGTGGCACAACAATCTTCGAGAAGTCCTTAATGAATCACCGGTAGTAACCAGCCAATCCAAGGAAACTTCTGATTTCGGAGGCATTGCGAGGTGTTTGCCATTTCTGAACAGCCTCGACTTTAGAAGGATCGACTGAGATACCTTCGCAAGATACGACATGGCCAAGGAATTGAATCTATAATAGTAATCAAAGTAGAATTTCAAATTTCGTTTGAAACAAAGAACGCTTAAGAAGTAACTCAAGACAACATAAGGTTATACCTGTCTGAGCCAGAATTCACATTTTGAAAATTTTGCATAGAGTCTTTCATTTCTCAATAATTCTAGCAGTTGTCGCAAATGATTAACATGATCAGCCTCCGTTTTGGAGTAAATCAAGATATCGTCTATGAATACGATAACTAACTTATCCAGCGTCGGTCTGCACACGCGATTCATGAGATCCATGAACGCTGCTGGTGCATTTGTTAAACCAAACGGCATTACGAGAAATTCATAATGATCGTATCTTGTTTGGAAGGCTGTCTTCGGAATATCCTCATCTCTTACTTTCAAGTGATGATACCCAGAACGAAGATCAATCTTGGAGAAATAACTTGCTCCTTGTAGCTGGTCAAATAAATCGTCAATTCTAGGTAGAGGATACTTATTCTTGATGGTGACTTTGTTCAACTCACGGTAGTCGATGCACATACGGAGAGTTCCGTCTTTCTTCTTAACAAATAAGACAGGTGCACCCCACGGAGATGAACTCGGTCGGATAAATCCCTTCTTTAATAGATCTTGCAACTGTTTGGACATTTCCTGCATCTCTGCAGGCGCAAGTCTGTAAGGAGCTTTAGCGATACGAGCCGCACCAGGAACTAAGTCAATGCCAAATTCGACTTGTCATTCTGGTGGCACTCAAGAAATATCATCAGGGAATACGTCTGGGAACTCACAGACGATAGGAATATCAGATATGGATTTCTTATTTGCTTCAGAGATGGATTCAGACGAAACAAAACATAATAGGCCTCGTGACCCTTAGATAAATATTTGTGAGCTTTTTCAATGGATATAAAACAGTGAGCACCTTTCCGCTTCTCGCCTTTGATTTCCAATACTCGACCGTCTGAAGACTTAATTCTGATGATTCGTCGGTTGCATATGATCGTAGCTTCGTTATTCGTTAACCAGTCCATGCCGATGATGACGTCGAACTCTTTCAACGGAATCGGAATAAGATCGAGGTTGAATACAATGTTATTAACGAGTAGAGTGCAGTTACGGTATACAGAATCAGCCATAACAAAATTGTTACTGGCTGTCTCAATATCAAGTATCACAGGGTGATATGCAGAAGCTTAATGAGCAGCCGATTTTCTTTCATGAAGGTAGGAGTTCGGAAGGCAGAAAACACCAGAGAATGGTTAGAGGTTGCATTAATCTTGGTCTATTTACAAGAAGCAATCTGAACAGGAAGAAAATTGAAGATCAATGGATAACAGCTAGAAGCTATCGTCAAGGGGGAGTCTGTTGGAACACCCGGGGTGACGACAGCAGTCTAGTTTCGTTATTGATGGTTTGTTGTGATCGATGAACAACAACTAGATACTATCGTCGAGGGGGAGTCTGTTGGTACATCCGGTGTGACGACATCAGTCTAGTTTTGTTATTGATAGTGTATTGCAATAGATAGGGTCTTGTTAATGAAATGTCTTGATAAGTTCATGATTGCATGATAAGAACTTATATTGATAAGTTCATGAAGCTATAAACTTACGGAAATAAGTTCACGAGGCTCAAGAACTTATGAGAATAAGTTCTTAAGGAGGTCGCGAACTTAAGGAGCCTAAGTTCTTATGAGAATAAGTTCTTAAGGAGGTTACGGACTTAAGGAAGCTAAGTTCTTATGAGAATAAGTTATGAAGGAGGTCACGAACTTAAGGAGCCTAAGTTCTTATGAGAATAAGTTCTTAAGGAGGTCACGGACTTAAGGAAGCTAAGTTCTTATGAGAATAAGTTATTAAGGAGGTCACGAACTTAAGGAGCCTAAGTTCTTATGAGAATAAGTTCTTAAGGAGGTCATGAACTTAAGGAGGCTATGTTCGTGGAGGAGCGTCATGCACGAAATTAAGGGTTATATAATGACCTTATCGTTGTGAATTCAGCATCTTTGAAGGCTCAGAAATTCTGTCGAACTTGAGAGCAAACAGAGCATCCGAAGCTCAGAGAATCTGACTGAAGACGATTTTGAGAGCTGAGGTGAAGAACTTTTGGTGAAATACGATTTCAGATTTTTCAATAGTGCACGTACGAACTAGAAGTGATTTCAGAGAGTTTTAGGAGCAATACATCATGTGGGGTCGGTATCATATCGGCTAGCATTGTGTTCGGCTCCGTGTTTCGTGCGTGATCGATTCGTTAAGCGTCTAACGAGGATTCCGCACTCGTTGGACGACGTCGCACCTTGATCCAATCCGTAGATATGGTGACCTTACAATTGATACAAATATCTATATAAAAACACTAGAAATGAGATTAGAAATCAGATTAGAATGTTTTTAGATGCTTAAATTCGGATTTAAGGAATTTTGAGTGAGTTCAAATAATATTTTGATATTTGAAAGTGTTATTGAACAAGCTAATAACCAAGAAATATGGGATCAAACTAGTAAATATAAGTAGAAATAGTGGGTGTGAGTGGTGCGAGAACCGGCCGGAGAGGCTGCCGGCGGCGGAGGCGCTGCCAGCAGCGGTGGCTGTTAGGCCGACTATGTTTTCCCGTGTGATGTTCGTTCCCTCTGTTTCTGGCTTCCATCGAGAGAGAGATAAGATAGTAGCAGTGGGTGTGTTGGTTGGCGGTCTAGTCGGCGCCGGAACCGCCTTGGCCGGCGATTGGCCGGTGACCTTTCGTGTGACCGGCGCTGTCCTCTTCCTTTTTCTTATTTTGTTCCTGCCGAGAAAGGAAAGAAAAGCAGGGACCATTTACTTATTTATTACTTTATATATATATATATATATATATATATATATATATATATATATATATATATATATATATATATATATATATGTATATATATATATCGTTTCCTTTCTCCTTTCTGTTCTCAGCCGTGAAAGAGAGAGAAAAGTCCACTCCATTTTTCTTTATTTTATTTTATTTATTTAATATAGATTAGGTTAAGGTGTATCTTTTCGGCTTCTTCTATTTTCTCATATTAGGCTTCTACAACTTGTTATTTCTTTTTCTTCTTTTTGGTTTCAGCCAAGAAAGGAAAAAGGAATACAAGGACCATTTTATGTAATAAACCTAATTGGGTCTTTAGTTTAGTGTAGGTTAGTTTAAAACACTTTGGGTTTGCTGATATAAATTGTCTAATGGGTTATTTAGTTTTAAGTTAAAACTTTTAGGTCAAATAATTTAGTGGGTTTATTTATTTTGTGCTGTCCTTTTAACAAACTTTTGGTCTATTTAATTGTGTAAATTAAAAATGGTTAAGTTGGATTTATTTATTTCATCATTTTGGGCTCAATTTAATTTACTAGTTGAGTAGTGGATTTTGGGTTGTCAATAGTTATAATCTAAATGGATTGTATGAGTAAAGTAGTGTGAATTTAAGTAGCATACGGAATAATTCTAGTATAAAAGGTTTCAAATAAAATTTAATCTAATTAATTATTTAAGAGTTTAATATGTGTTTAATAAATTTTATATAAATAATAGTCGGACCAATTAAATAATCTGTAACAAATATATTTGTATTTTCCGAACTAGTCACTGAGCTTTAATTTAATAAATAGATAGCAGACTTAGTAAATTATGAAGTTAGAGATTTTGATTAATAGGCAATGTACTTTCATATCAGGACTCTAGTGATTGGTTGAGACGTGTGGCTCTCGATAGTGCTTTCAGTTGATACCGCGTTGTCGTTTGGCGAGTATGGATTTGCAAAGACTGTGAGTAATTGATTTAATTTCATAAATGATCATTTATAATGTGTTTGTACTGGTTATCTGTTTCATTTCTTTTACCGCGCTTATCCATTTCACTGTCATGTTGCCTTTGATATCTGCTATTCATTTCATTACCATGAGTTGTTACATGATAACCCTTATTCCCCGGTATGCATACTGTGTATTTATGTGATGATTGCATGCCTGTGTGGCTGCATGTTATTTTTATACGCTGTAATTCAGGAGTGCCGCAAACTGTGTTACTGTGTATGCATTGCTGGGAAGGCCGGATGCTACATAGACTACCTATTCGTGGACGCACTACTGGGAAGGCCGGGTGCTACACATGTTGACTTTGTGCCGATACTTGTATCATTCATGTTATTCATGTTTATTTGTGCTATTAAATCTGTTACTCGCTAGGCGACGACTTACCCCGGTTGTGGGGGGCAATGTTTCAGGTTTATCTGATAAAGGGAAAGCACCAGCTTCAGGGTTAAGAGTTGGAGGACTCGTGGTATCAGATAGACTTCCGCTCATTTTGTAATTGGGATGAGTAGATCCCTAGACTTTCAGTTTGGTTGTAATAATTAGATAATTTATTTAGCGTACTCTGAATGTTGTGGTTTTAGTTTATTTATGCACTGAATTTGAGGTTTATGTTGCAGAATTATAGTAAAAGTGCCGCGTTACTACACTTGGGCGTTTCCTTTTGGGAGAGGAAGCGAACGATCAGCTCAACGGCGCTTTAGGAGAGGAGCGAACAGTCATTTGCTAAATCGGGCAGTGCCACTTTGGGACTTTGGGTGAATATTGTTATATTGAATTGGTACCTTGATTTGGTTGTTGATTTGCAGATTGGTCTCAAGTGTCAAACAAATTTGGCAAATCAAACAAATTTGGTGTCAAACGAATTCAAGGGAATCACTGAATTAGGTTCTGAGTTCCGACTTAAAGGAATAAAGGTCAGTTGTGTTTGGCTATTTTCTATTTGTACATACTATTTTTTTGATTTGGGTAAAATTTTGATTTGAATTCATTTGTATCTTTTCTTCAGACTATAGGTTTCATCTTTGATTTATAAATCAGATTGGAACATTTTGGCCTTTACTGATTTTGTGATTCCCCAGTCACCACTTATCCACTCATCGATCAGGTTGTATCATTCTTTGCTTTTTATACTATTTGCAATTGCTACTATTTATTACAAATTAAGAATTGTAATATAGTAATATGAGAAAATACGAATCTGGATATGAAATACGTAAAAAGAAAAAGAGAATTGAATAACTCGTTAAATCTCAAAGTCGAAATCTAGATAAATTTTTTTAGAAAAGAATCATATGTTTTCTCTCATAACCCCATTGATAATCCGAGTAATCCGGGTGCCGAATACGACCAACTGATGCTGCGAGAGACTAGACCTAAATCACAGTACTAGTTTAAGTCAAAGATAGTAAAGACTGTTTCCATAAGCATGTACAAGAGAGCCCGCATCTACACACCTTCATTGGAAATCATAAGAGAATATGAGACTACTCAACAAGTGCATGAGAGTGATTTTGACTTTATGACCATTGATGATATTGAAACAATGCATGATAAACTGAAAAACCAAGTCAAGGGTCGATTAAGTTATGTCACTACTCTTGTCGCGCTAACTGGTTGCATGAGACGTCAATCAACTATCATGTGCTTAAAGGACTTTCAACCGGCTATTGAGAGCTATTTTGTTAAAGTTGGCCTAAAAGCTCCCGACCAAAGCCTGTTTGGATTGACCATCAACCGGCCTTCAGAGTTTTCAAGAGACCAGAGTAAGGAGTAATCGTTTTGAATAAAACCGGACACAAAAGGTTCTTGCGATTCGAGGAGATCTCAAGCTATTTTGACGGCACTCTCAGACAAATAAGAGCAGAACTGAATGGAATACTCCGAGAGAATGAAGCCATTAAATTTAGTGAACTCAGAAAAAGGCCACATGAAGTTCAAGATATTTGAGATGCAATAGAGCTACTAAATGCAAAATTGCACCTTCGCCAGGTTATCAGCAGGTTTGATGTCATCCTCGGAATCAGAGCCTCGGTTGAGAGAGCCTGCCACTAGCCATCTTGATTGAAAATGGGAAGAATGTTAGATTTGTTTTTTTCACTTAAGTGGTTTATTTTGTAATAATGTGTATGTACTTTATCTCCATGTAATTGTCTTTTAATTCTATGTAATTTTCTATTTTAGTGAAAAGCTGAGGGGTAGTTTGTGTAAACCCCTCAACCTTAGGACCTAGGTATAAAAAGAAACTTTGACCTAGGGTTTTGTAACTTGTGCAACTTTGAATATGCTGTGAGAAAAAGTGGCGGTTGCACATGTTTGGTTGACATTGATAGAGTTGAATATTCACTTTGTTTTCTTGAATGATTCAGCCGTTTATCGTGTAGAAATTTGTGTGAGTGCATAATATATATTTGGGACCACTACAACACTAATGATGTGAGCCTTAATAATGATACTTTACGATACTAATGTTAATGAGACTACTAATACACATGTTGATGATATTAATATTGATAACACTAATGTTGATGAGACTACTAATATTGATGATGTTAATGTTGATGATACATGTGTTAATGATACTAATATTAATATTAATGATGCTAATATCAACATTGGTTTAAAGATGAGATTATTAGCGTATTACGTTACAATAACGTAAATAATTGGTTTAAAGTGTTTGGAATGCATACCTTAATAAGTGATTATTTGCGTTTAAATTTATTCCTACCACACTTTTTCATAAGTTAAAAAATGTAGCTTATTTGCTTTATAAGTGATTATTTGACCATTTTACAAGTTAAAACGCAAATCCAAACACTTTAAAAACTGATTATTTGATAATTACGATAGCAAACAGCAGAAGCTAAACCAAACACAACATTTCCGACAGCACTTTTTGTTACAACTATTAATAGATTATTAGTTTCCAAAACGCTACAACACTTTTTCAAACACAAATCCAAACATCCTCTATGTCTGAATGATGATTAATAAATCATTTGTTCTACTCTCTCTCACTCTAAGAAATGCATGGCTCCTTCTCTCTCTAGAGATTTCGTCAAGAAAACTGCAATCAAGCCATATATATCTTTGATAATTCGGATTCATGCAAGTATTTATATACAAGAATCCAGCATCAAGTTCATACACTTTATTTTGTAAATTGAAGAAATTGTGTATATAAATGTCAATGTGTACAACACTAATCTATCAAACACAGTGGTCGTTTGCTTTCAATTTAGCTATATTAGCCTTTGTAAATATCAAACTGATGTTTAATATATGTTAGAATACATTTTCTATTTGATTTGAAGTGTTGATCGAACATATAAAATTAAAGTTGGAATAAATTAACAATAGTTTTGCAAAAGTTAAAAATCGAAAGTCGGATCAAGCCAAGATCCAACATTCAGTCAAAGTCGGACCAAATCGAAATTCGGATCCTCCCCTAATCCGAATTTTGGATGACATCAAGTTATAAAATTATAAGTCAATGAATTCGGACATAAATTCGGACGTGAATCGAATTCGAAAATCTCCATGATTCGAAATTCGAATACACTCAGAATATAACAAGAAATAGTCATCAATTTCGGATCATGACGCAAGACGGATCCCATGTTTAACCAAATTTCGGATGTCATCAGACATGGTCAAATAATTACTAAGTCCCATATTTCAATTTCTACTAATATCGGACTGCACCATAGTCCTAATTTCAGACATCATCTCAAAATTGATCTAGAAAATGCTATGTATGCGAAGTTGGATCCTTTACAATTTCAAATCCAGCTTGGGTCCGAGATTTTGTGAATGTCGGATCATACTTGGATACAAAATTAGCATATTCTTTAGTTATACTTCAGTCACGATTTACACATTAGCTCATTTACATCGTTGTAATACAAATATAGGTTGATCAGTAATTAAAAGCCATCATAAAATTATAAAAGCAATAAAAGTCTGATAAGGTGTGAACTTTAAAGTTGTTAAAGACTAAGATTAAGAAAAGTTCCAAAGCCAAGGTTGTCAACTTCCTGGACCTTCAACTTCTTACGCCTAGACTATCAAACTTGAAGTTTCTAGACCACTACCCAACTACTTATGGTATTTGGCAGCTTTTATGATATATTTGAGAGCGGGTAGTTGTTGACTTTGAAATATACAATGATGTAATATCATATAGTTTGGTTTCATATTGTGGTATTCCTATCTTTAATGTCTTGTTTTATGTTTGATATCTATATTGTTTAGCTGGGACCTTTATAAGACCATAATGAAAATTGGGTCTTACAGTTTGGTAACAAAACACTAGTTTGAGTGATGCAAGTATTGTGGGTGTTACATGCACAAATTTAAGCAACGTTATTAGTATCAATCATATAGGTTATGATTTAACTAAGATAGGATACGAAAAAACTAGTAGAATGAGAATTACGTATACAATTGCTCAAGGCTTTGAACCTAAAACTACTATATTAAAATTTCAAAATATGTCTAGACAAGAAGGTGGAAATGAAACTCGAATCACTCCTCAACAAAAGATGGAGATGATGCGATAACTGCTTGCTCAAAATAATGAGCAGCAAGCCAAGTTAATGCATCAACAACAAGCTAAGTTCATGCAAGAATAGTTCAGGCTTGCGACGAGGCTGAAGCTAAACAAAAAGCTAAGAAAAAGGATGAGCAAAAAGATAAACATGTTATAGGAGACACAGAATGAGGAAAGTTCCAAAAAAGAAGAAGACACTAGTCATAATGATCAGCCTAAAGGTTGCAAGGTTAAAGATTTATAAATCCAGTGGTGCTGTAACTTTTTGAAGGAATTGTTGATCGAATTCAAGCCTTGGATGGGAACAACTACATCGAAGAAATCCTCGGTATCATAAAATTCCTTGAAACAAAGAAAGTTAAATATGCAGTTGCACTGTTCACAGAAGTGCATGAACCTCGTGGAAAACTTAAAAAAGCATTTACGGGGGAAGCGTCATCAAAATTTCAACATGGAAATAATTCTTTGAAATGTTTTATGCCAAATGCCAAAATACTATCCCCAAGATCAGCACAATAAAATGGTGTTGAGATTAATGTAGCTAATTCAGGGCACGAAGACTATGGATGAGTACGTGCACAAATTTTCTCGATTATGTGGATAATCTCTACATCATGTAACTACAGAAGAAAGAAAGATGGATCGGTTCTTATAGGGCTTGGATCCTGTGTACAAACTGCAAATAAGCAGCAACAAGTTTGCAACATATCTCGATATGGTAGAAGCGCCACGTCGCACAGAACATGATTATTCTGATTTAGCTTACCAACCGAGTAACACGCCAGTGAATCCTACCTATTCTTCTCCAAAAAGGCAATGGTTCAATTGATTCATTGATTCATCGAGATCTAATCAGCAGCAACCATGACAAATCATTTCACCACCACAACGGCGAGTTAAGTCTTATTCAAGTCACTCTGAGCCGAAAAATTGTCACCAACGCAATAACTGGGCATTGCAATCCTAATGATGTAACTTGCAATTCTTGTAGTTAGATCGGTCATAGTAGCAAAGAATGCCCTCAAAAAGCAACAATGAAAGTTCGGTCATTTTGTACATCAGTATCGATAGCCTGCATGTCGAGTTAAATCTTAGTCATCTGTAAAAGGTTCCTAAAAAAGTTCATCTGATACACCTCAAGCCGGAACCCGAGTTTTTTAGATAAAAACCGAGGAAGCCAAAGATGCTCCTGATGTAGTAACGATACGCTTCCCTTGAACTCTTTAGCAGCGAGGGTTTTATTTGATTCTTAAGCTAGATGTTCTTTTATTTCTATTTCATTTCTACGTCAATTGCGTATGTCATCATCAAAGTTGTCTCTTATTCTAGAATTGAAACTACTAGTAACCCATTTGTCATGGCTGATAGCGTCTACCTAAACTGTACATTAATAGTAGATGGGGTTACATTGTCTTTAATCTGGATCTAATTCTATCAATTTAAATTAATTTGATGTCATTGTTGGGATGGATTGTCTTTTCAAGAATGAAACCACTATCATCTGCATCAAGCAAATGATCCAAATCATTTCTCCTAACGGACATATAGTTTGTATTCGCGGTGACAGATGCAAAGGTGACCATTGCTTTATCTTTGTTGAAAAAATTCATAAGTTTCTTTTGAATGGTCATATATCTTATCTTGCATATGCCATCAACACTAAACCTAAAAAGGAAAAATCTTGTTGATCTTCCGATTGTTTCTGAATTCACAGATTTGTTTACGGATGATATCTCTAGAGTGCCATCCGATAGACCGATCGAGTTTAGTATAGATTTTGTACCTAAACCTACTATAATTGTCAAAGCTCCATACAAACTTGCACCAGTTGAAATGCAAGAAAGGATAAAACAATTATAAGAAATCTTTGACAAATCCTTTATCAGACCTAGTTGTTGTCCATGGGGTGCTTCTGCTCTATTTGTCAAATAGAAAGATGAGATTTTCCATATAAGCATAAATACAATAAGTTGAACAATGTTACCATCAAGAATAACAACCATCTTTTACGAATAGATGATATGTTTCATCAACTACATGGTGCAAGTTTCTTTTTCAAAATAGATTTTTGATCAAGCTACCATTAGATCCAAGTCCGAGCAGAAGATAACCCTAAGACTGCATTCCACCCAAGATACATACACTTTGAGTTTCTAGTGATGTCGTTTGGTCTAATGAATGCCCCTACTGAATTTATGGAGTTAATGAATCGTGTTTGTAAACCTATGCTTAAAAAATTTGTCATTGTCTTTATAGATGACATTCTTATTTATCTAAATCGGAAGCTGATCATGCTAACCATCTTTGAGAATTGTTAGAGTTGTTGCACAAAGAAGGAATTTATGTTGAATTCTCTATGTGTGAATTTTGTTTGACACTGTCTGAATAATTCAACTTTAATTATACTTGTATTTGGACATTTATATTTATAACTCGAAATATGGATTCAATTCCTTGGTCATATCATATTTGGAAAAGTAATATCTATTGATCCGCTAAAGTCGAGGCTGTACAGAATTTGGAAATGCCTTGCAATGCTTTTGATATTAGTAGTTTCCTTGGACTAGCTGGTTATTATTGCAGATTTATCAAGGAGTCTCAAACATTTTTGTTTCACTCTAGCATTAGTACGCAAGAATATGCCATTTGTATGCACTGATAAATAGAAAGAAACATTTGTTTCTTAAAACAGAAGTTAATCGAAGTGACTATCCTATATTTACTAGCAGGCAACGAAGATTTCATTGTCTATAGTGATGCATCTGGTACATGCTTAGGATGTCTTATCATGCAAAGGAGGAAAGCCATTGGCTATGCTTTAAAACAATTGAAAGACTACGAAAAGAGTGCTCATACTCATGATCTTAAGTTGACAGTCGTAACCTTTGCACCGAAGGTTTGGCGTCCTTATCTTTATGGAACTAAGTGTCAGCTATATATTGATCACAAGAGTCTCAAATATCTATATACTCAGAAAGATCTTAACATGAAGCAACAAAGGTTTTTGGAGCTAATAAAAAACTATGATTGTGAGATCTTGTATCACCCTACTAAGGCGAACGTTGTTGAGGATACTTTAAGGAAAAAATCTCATTCAATCTAATCCTACTATGATCTTACTCCTGTAGTTTTCTCTTCTATATTGATAAATGACATCTGAGCTGCTCTAACTGAAGCATTAAACAAAGAAAGGTTTGTATTTGTAGGCATTAAAAGGCAACAATAATTTATTTCTAGTAACCATATAGAACTTAAAAGCTTTAAAAATCATATTTGGGTTCCAAAGTATGGCAATGTTCATAAAACACTCTTGGCTAAAGCTCAGCGATCTAAGTTCTCAATTCCTCCTTAAAGTACGAAGACTTATTTTGAGTTGTAACTAGACTTATGGTGGTCAGGTGTAACATCCTCGGATTTAATTTATTGTATTTTCGTTAATTAAGTGGAAAAATATATATTTAAGTTGAAATTTGAGCGATTATTATGTATTTTGGATATTTAGCAAGTTTGTTGCTATTTTAAGAAAATTGAACTCAGAATCATTGTTATGGAATATTAAGAAATTAAAAGTTATTAATGATAATTTTAAGAGTAAATCAGTATTTTATGGAACCGGTTAGGTCGAGGGGTGAAATGTGCAAAAATGATGAAAAGTGGAATAAAAAGGGCAAAAGACTTCATTTTCACCATTTTACTCTCTCTCTAGTTTCTCTCTCTAAGTATTTTCTCTCTACATCTCTCTAAGATATCTCACAAACCGACCGTCCGATTATCAAGAATTATACGTCATCGGAAAGATATCGAGGAGTGCTACAACAATCTACAAACGGATTTCTGATTTCGTACGAATTGAGGTAAGAATCGACTCTTTTAAGTTTGTAGTTTCGGTTTTGAAGTAAACTAGAATTCGAATCTGTCATTTTATGTAAATTGGAGCTTGTTTTGCTTGAAATATTGCAAGAATATGATAGTATATGCATAATAGAATCGAATCTAGGCATCATACTTGATAATATCGGTGATTTGAGGCTTAGAAATGTATATTTTTATGTTGTAAGATGAACAGACTCGAATATACCAAGAACAGAGTCGAAATGCAAGAACAAACTCGAGTTTGGTATTAGATTCGAGTGTATTTTCGAGTGTAACACCAGATTCGAAGGCAAGGGGTTCGAATCTATCCCCAGATTCGAAGCATGGTTCGAATCTACCTATGGGGGTTCGAATCTATCATCATATTTGATGGTGGGTTCGAATCTAACCCATTAAATTCGAGTTTAATGCCTAAAATTGAGATATCTACTCTCTAAACTCGTGTATTTTGAATGAAACTCATAAACAACACATAAAATGACAAGGGTTACTCAAAGGACAATGTATGAACATGAGATAAGCTCAAAATTAATTATGGTATGAATTTAGACATGGACCCGAAATGAGGAAAAATATTGCAAAACTTACGAAACTTGATTTTATGGATTTAAACGGTTATTGATACAAGGTATTGTTGTAATTAATATAACAGGTCCCTTGTGGTGTTGTTTAACCCACAGTGGGGTACTTGGTGGATCCGGTTGAAAGCCCGAGGAGAAATAAAATTGGTTAATGTTTAATTACGCACCCACTGTGAGTACATATGATTTCGCATGTTTATATCTGCTTTATGATTGCTTTTGTCTACTGAGACATGTTGCTTCATTTTTCGTTTGGAATTCTACTAACTTGCGTAGATTTAGATGCACATTCTTATTTGATGCATGTCCGTTCGTTTGTTGTGCATCTACGATGGACCGGTGGGTCGCATCTGTTACTCTGATGTTACTGCTCTATATGATGCTGGAGCTGATCCCTCCAGGTCCGGTAGGCAGTATGTCATCCCCGATGTTATGTCTGTCTCAGTAGTATGTTTTAAAGGCCAAGCTTTGGGCTCGTAAGAGCGACGGCTCATGTGTGGTCGTACTTTGTGTACGTGGAGAGTGCACGACGTGTGTCGTCGGTGCTACTCTTGTGGGCATCATAAGGATTTATAAAATGTGTAAATCTGTGTATTCACTAAGCATTCACTTACCCCTCAGTTGTCTTCATTTTTACAGGAAAGGGTAAATCAGCTGCCGGACCTTCTAGTTAGGTCATTTGGGAAGATTTGGAAGACTTGGTACTATTTAATCGGTAATTATGTTATGAGACAATGTTGTAATTTATTCTGGATGATTGTAATAATTGTAATGGGTGTGTAGACTTAGACTTGGTACCTTATAGCACTGTAGGGTGTTTGACACTATTGCACTACTTTATTTATGTATTTAATGCTTCCGCACTTAATTTAGGTTATCAGATCATTATGTTATTGCATGTTGATGATCAATCCTGGGTGTATTGTAATTAGTGGTTGTTGTGGCAAGGGTGTCACATCAGGTATGAATAGAGATATTGGTAAATATGTTGAGAAATGCAAAACCTGTCAAATGGTTAAGACAAAATATAAAAACCTTCTAGAAATATGCAACCACTGCCCATCCTTAAACGGAAGTGGGAGGATATAACCATGGGCTTTATAAACAAGCTGCCAAAAAAGTAGAAGACAATACGATTTCATCTGGGTAATCGTGGATAGATTGATTAAATCTACACATTTCATACCAAAACGCAAGAAAGGTTCTTCAGAAAGGTTGGCACAAATCTACGTTACTCGTCACCGTGTGCCAAAATCTGTTGTATGAGATCATGTCAGTTGATTCACATCTTACTTCTGGAATGCGCTGCAAGTAGAAGTGGGTACTCAACATGATTTCAACTCTTGAGGATGTGCTAAGGGCTTACATTCTTGATTTGGGTGGTAGTTGGGATGTCCAACTGTCATTGGTGGAATAGTTATCACTTAACACAACATGACACCATTTAAAGCTCTCCAACTGTCTATGGAAGAAAATGTAGGACACCCACCTGTTAGTGCAAACAAAGTCATATGGACTCACTTCTATAGGTCACACATGAAAAGATTCAGATGGTTCAAGAAATATGAAAAAAGCTCAAAGACGACAAAAGTCCTATTATGATTGCCTTCACCAGTCAATTCAATTCAAATTTCACGATTAGGTGATGCTAAAAGTATCTCCCATGAAGAATGTGGTTGATTTCATAAAGCACAACAAGTTAGCTCCTAAATATATTGGTCCATTCAGAATCATCTAGAAAATTGGTAATCAATCTTAACGTCCTGAACTATCATCTGAAGCCTTTACATCCAGTGTTCCATGCCAGTCATCTAAAAAATAGTCTAGTTTTAGAATGTGAACAACAAATTCTACACTATTATTGTACAATGTGTCAAGATGACATCACTACCGCATCATGATTGATTTCATAAAACACTTGAGGGTCACACCGATAAGCACAACTGAGTAGATGCAACTGAACTAGTGAATAAATGATAATGGACATCATTTATGGTACGAAAGTATTAATGAGATTAAAATAATTAATGGGTGATAGTATGCCAGTAATGATGAGTGGAAGTCCTGTCATGGCCACACAATTGCCAACCATGAATACAGGCCACACATGCGTCTCTTTTGAGATACTGACTGTGCGAATGGAAAGCCTAAGTAGCTGTGGTGTTGACCCGGAGTGTTGACCCGGACTTTTGTCCAAAAGCTATTTCACAGCATTCCAGGCACTGATGTCACAACAACTGAGTGACATTTATGCTTTCATGACAAAGTGTTAGGCACAAAAAGGCTTCAATCAAACCTGTTATATATCTTATGGGAGATCTTTGATCAAGCCTATTAATTACACTTAGGGGATATTGTTAGGCAGTCTAATGCCTCAATCAAACCTTGTAATGATTTGCAATACGAAGCCTATATTTTTTTTACACCTACATAAGTTATTACCTGGCCGTATGTCAAAATTGTCTTCATCTATTGAACATATTTAACAATTTATGTCTAAGTTGTTCATGATTGTTGGACAGGTTTGACATAGTTAAGTGTTTTGTTCTTTGTGAACAGGTTTTACACTTCTTGAAATTTGTTTCGAAGTCATCATGTAGTGTTTTGAACATTGGGATCAGCCTTAAGATTCAAACAAAGTGGAAAAACAGAACTGCTACATTTCTGCCAAAGCTGTTCTGCTACATGACGACAGAGAGATATCTGTAATGGGTGATAGACCATTTCTTATATCAAAATAAGTTTACAAAGAAGAATAAAGGTTATGTGTTGACATTCTCTTTTGGGGTAAAGCTAAAAACGATAGAGCTAAAAGGAAAAGACAAAGATACTGCATAAGAGGACAAAGTCACTAATTTCAGTTTTGTCCAGATGCTGAAAAGTAAGCTTGTCTCTTTGTGAGACATTCCTGCCTTTTCACTACAACCAATAAAGAAGGTTCACAAAGATTCTCTGTGTGACTATATAAGAGGAGCTTCCAAGGAAAGAAAAGGTGTGCAGACAATCACAAGAACTTGAGTGCCAAAAGAAATTGTGTTTTTCATGCATGCACGTTGATACGTGCAATACACACCTCAGGTTTTAGTAACTAAATGAACCCAAAGTATAAATTACACAACTGACAGTGTACCAATCATGTGCAATATAGCTTTATGAATCACCCAGGATTTATCAAACTCAGGGAACAGAATAAAGGACGGAGACTCTAATACTTAAACCTAAACCAATATTCAGCTATTTCGGGCTTTTTGAGGAAATTAACAACTAGATACAATAAATAAGATTAATTAAGCGAATAACTAAGACAAACTAAGTAACACAAGAATAAAAAGTTAAACTACTTTTTTTGGGTTTTTCAGTTTTAATGAAAACTGATACTAGCAAACACTAAGTAAACTAACTAACAAACATAAACAAGTAAAGACAACTACATAATATGAATCAAACTAACGAAAGCAGAATCAAATTAGAAATAACTTAAGCAAATAAAGATCTATAATAAATTTAAATTTATGAAACTCTTATATTACGAAAACGTCACCCACTTGGAATCATAAAACTACGATTAATTGGCGGCGGTCTGAATTGATTGATTAAAGATAAATTAGTTAATAACCAATTATAAAAATTCACTTAAGCCCGAATTCTGGATTTATTTACCGAATATTTGATTTCTCCAAATAACGATAAAATCATGACAAAACACGTGAAGACAACAAAGTTAATTAAACTAAATTCCAATATTAACCAACAATCTCATTATCGTAAAAAGATGCTAAAAACTATCAATTAATACCGAGAATTCAACCAACCAACTTTATCTCTTTGTAAATCAAGCTTTACGGATTCTTAGCCTTATTATCGCAACACAATGCCTAAAAACTAAGAAACACACAAAATTCTAGATCAATAATTCATCACAAAATCATTATCGCAACACAATGCCTAGAAAATATAATAAATTATCAAATTTTCATCGAAAGCTTCAATCTTTATTAAAAACACAGATTCAATAAACACTTTATTTTTGCAAAACAATGCTAAAAGATTGATAAAAAAATCTGATTTTAACAAGAAAATATGAGGAACATAAAAAATCTAGTAAATATAAACCATAATCCGTTAATCAATCCAAAACCATGCCAACTAATACATAGAATTCGTCAGCCCAAGCGGGTGAACAAGAAAAATAGTCACTAATCATATCAAAAATTGAAATTAAACCCAAATAAATATCAAACATTACGAAATCAATAGATTAACGAACGAATGTACCAAAATCGCGGCTTTCTACGAAGAATGCGAACTCCAAAGTCGAACCAAATGCTTTAAATCTTCAAGAAAATGAAACCTTAATTTAAACTATGACTAAGTATGCGAAAACCTAATTGAAATCGAGAGGAATTTCGCCCAAAGTCGTCCAAAATCGAGTCTTCTTGAAATCTGTTGCGAACTAGGGTTTTAAAAATGAGTTTTAGTGGGATGGGCCTCGTACGCGGGTGCGTGGCTTGCTCTGACTGGTCTTAGCCACACGGGTGAGTGGAGTGACCTAAGCGGGGCCATAGCATCAATATTTGCCAAATTTTGTTTTCGATCATAGATGATAGTTGGATCATCAAATTTCGTTACTCTAGCCTCAATTTCTATTCTCATGTCGATTTAATGGCTTCTGACTTGCGAAACACAAATATTAATAAATCAGTATATTTTTCACGCATTTCGGTCTGAAAACCTCATAAATTGTTGTTTGACTAAACTTTATTGACATTCAGGATGCTTGGTTACTTTTTGTTGATGATGTTGTCGAATTCTACATTTGAATGTTGTTTTGTACAAGTACGTTAATGATATCGGAACGTTATCATGAATTCTATTAAATTACAATGTTACTATTTTTTTTTGATTTAGTAGTGGTAGTGGAATACTGGATTATTACAGTTATTGTTTAAAAAAATACAGGAAATAATTAAAAAAACAGGTAATACTTTTTATTTCCAGAATTTAGTTATCCCTCAGTATTTGTAACAACCTAGCTTTGAACTCGACTTTAATTTCAGTATTTGATTCAATAATGTAATTTTTACTACATTATTTGTATTGTAATTTAATTAAGTATTGAAATTTATTTAATTAAATTAATTATATGATATAAATTATTATAAAGCACCAATTTAAAAGAATGTGATAAACAAAAGTTTAGTGGCTAAAATAAAAGAAATAGAAACATGATATACCTAAATACCCTCAAATGAAAACTAAATGCTCATTTCCATCAAAACCCACTAAAGTAACAATCCGCTCTCTCTCTTTTCTCTCATCTTCATCTTCTCCAAATTCACCTAAAAAAGAAATTGCAACAAAATTGAAATCAAGACAAGGAAATTACAAACAACATCAAGCATCAATGAATCTACAAAATTTAAGGTAAATAATTATCTTGAAATATCATTCTTTGTTCTTGTAAGAGCCTACGGCTTCTTGTGTGTGTGAAATCAAAATTTATCTTCAAATCATCTAAAATTTATAAAATTAAGTGATTGTAAGTTAAATTAAAATTCATGCATGCTATAAATTATGTGTTTAATTGAGTTTGGTGACAACTTGAAGTATAAAATTCCAGAACTATCTAATAATAACCGAGACCCACATGTACATATATACCGAAACCCACCTAAGGGAATTAAGTACCGAAACATGTATATGATATATATACCGAAACCTTGGAAATACTGAGACCCACTAAATGAAACCGAAGCATACTGATAAGTGTACAATTTATATGGTTTCTGAGTCATATTATGATCATTTTAAGCACCGATACTTCGTAAAATCCATATTATTACTCCAAGTTTGTATTTCAGGGCCAAGATGATAAAAAGAAGCAATCCGAGAGAATTCAAAGCAAATCGGACTGAGAGGGGCGCAGGCCTGCGCTACCCTGCGCTCCACACAGCTCCCAAACTGTCCAGATACGTTCCAGCACACGCCAGCTAAACCCTAGCCGCATCCGGGCGCGAGGGGGGGGGGGGATCTACGATACGAGAACGAAGACGGTGGTTCGCAAGCTATCCAATGGCTCAAATCCGTGATTGTGACGAGCATACGATGAGCGGCTAATCCCATGAGCCGTTTTCGGAGGATCTACGGCTAAGTTTACTTTGCTTTAATTTCTTATGTTTTGATGTATTCGTATTAAGCTAGATCTACTATGTGTATGCAAATGATAAACATTTGGCTATGATTATGATTATGTGTTGCGATTGGTAAAAGCAAGATAGTTTATAGTAGTGTTATTATTCGTGCCCAGTCCATTAGTTTAGGGATTAAGACGAGTATTAATGTTGCATACGCTATGCCAAGAGTTATTGGTTAAAACACGTTTGATTAATTTAGTCACGCAATTGATTATGTCTATATGATCATTGTATGAAATTATAGTGAGTAATATTTATGTCGTGGTGATTCCGTGAATGGTTATTCGTATCTTGATTGTTTATCTTCTTTGTTAGTCACTTCGTTCTTAATTTTAGTTATAAGCAATTGCAAATCATTACTCTAAAAAACTCATTCAAATCCACAATTTCTCAATTTAAATGCTTTCAATAAATCTATTCCTATAAGGCTAATAACCTAATCCTAATTACGACCACACTCCCTATGGTTTTGACCCTTACTTCTCTAGCTAATTAGTGGATTAAACGATTAAATCGGCGGGTCAATCACAACGACGGCCCGTCAGAATTTTGGCACCGTTGCCGGGGAGTGTAACGGTAGTTTAGGTTTAAAGTTGGTTTGTTGCCTTAGTTTTAAGTAATTAGGTTTAAGTTCATTTCTTGTGTTATTTTTAGTCTTTATTTTATAATTATTAAGAAACAAATAAAAATTTTAAAAAAAATTCAAAAAAAGGTAATTGTAGTCCTCTACTTTACCACCAAAAATATTAGTTTAATTAAGTTTTTAATCTTTAGTAATATTTTATTTAGTGTATGCGCACACATCGATCGGCTAAAGGATTGCCGCTACAATTCGAACCTGAGATCGAAAAAGTAGCGAGATCGAACCGAATGATTGTCAGGATTCAAAATCAACAATTAATTACGGAGAATTTAAACGCACAAGAGGAAGAAATTCCTGATTTAGAAATTCCCGATTCAGAGATTCCTAATTTAGAAAGCCCTCCGATTTCGCCACAAAATCGTGATCAAGAAGAACCCGAGCGCATAGTTGCTAGAATGGGTGATCAACCGAGACGTACAGTTGAGTCGCATTACCGTCCAGGTGATGTGCCTGACCCGTCTCCAATTCACTATCCCGAAAACGAGAACGAACCCGAAATTCGTCCTCAGTTATTCCAAATTCTTCCGATCTTTCGAGGGATGCCAAGTGAGGAAGCCTATGAACATCAAGCTGAGTTCACAACTATTTGCAAAGCAAACCATGTTCGAGGTATAACCACCGACGGTTTAAAACTTCGATTATTTCCTTTTTTTGTTAAAAGAGAAAGCGAAGAATTGGTTCGTATCCTTACCAACCAATAACATTACAACATGAGATCAAATGAAACGTGAATTCCTTAATGAGTATTACCCCATTAGTAAGACAACTGAAAAAAGAAAGGAAATTACCGGATTTAAACAAAAACTGGGCGAACAATTCTACGAAGCGTTCGATCGTATGAACAAATTACTGAGAGCTTGTCCACACCACGAGGTACCCAAATGGATGCTTATCAAAACATTCTTTGATGGTGAGAGTCAAGAAATTCGTAATATGATTATAGCTGCCACGGGAGGCACATTTTTAGGTAAAGAAGACGATGAAGCTTGAGAGTTGCTTAATCAACTCAGGAAAGGTCTTAAAGTCCAAGCTGGTTCTGAAAATAGTATAAGAGTTCAAGTTATGGGCATTGATAATGCCTGGAAACGTGAGGTTAAAACTGAGTGTAAGGTCTTCACACTACGGATCTATCTAGACGCGACACACACCAACGAGTGCGGAATCCTCGTTAGCGGCTTGATGGTAAGATCACACGCATGGAACACGGAGACTACCACTGCGTTGTACGAACAACTACGAACGAAGCTATGTGATGGTTCTCTCCGAAAACACACAAATTGCTGATAAACTCGAGATCGCCTTCTGTGTAAGGTCTACACACTACAGTTCTATCTAGACGCGACACCGTCAACGAGTGCGGAATCCTCGTTAACGGCCTGACGGAAAACAACTCTCACACGGAACACGGAGACTATCAACAAGCTGTACGGACGAACACGAACGCACCTACTAGATGATTCTCTCCGAAAGAACACTCACAAAGCTGATAAACTAGAGATCGCCTTTTGCTAATCACTCACACGAAATCTGCAAAAGTCCCCTAATGATTCGAGTTAATCCCTAATTATAGAGGCTCATTCGAGTTTGCCATGCGCCAAACTCGAATCAGGCCCAAGGCCCATTCGAGTTTGTCCCCTTGACACTCTCGAATCTACCCTATAACTCACATTCGAATCTGCCTCTATGTCAAATTCGAATTTGTCCCTAAATTCGAATTTCTCATGTTCTACTTATATTTGATTAATATTTGATTTTATGTTTGAACTTCTTGTAATACATTACATCAAGTTCAAACACACAATCAATAACTATCAAACATATATAAACACATACATCAAATATCCAATAGTTTGAAATATTACTTGAATCAACCTGCTAGAACACTTAGACTGCTATCGTCACACAGGGTGTACCAACAGACTCCTCCTTGACGATAACTTCTAACTAACTATTTACATCTTGATTAAGTACTAGAGCTATATACACTACTACCTGCGTATATACCTGCATCTATACATACTCTGACTACCTTTTGTAACTTTCTGGCTTCAAATCTCCATCCTTCATGAAAGAAGATATGCTGACCATGAAGCTTCTTCAGATCGTCCTTTGATAGGTTTATCAGATGTAAAGGATCATATACTCGCAAAATCACTTGGTCGTCAGAATCCTCCATTATTGCTTCAGCAGTTTCGTTGTCAATGTACCACCACTTCATGTTGCTCAAAATATCTTGTGGCATCTTCTTCATTGGCACCCTTCTTAAGCACTTAACAGGTTTGTAAACCATTTTCGCTCATGGCCTACCTGTATGAGGATCTATTCTTGATGTATCCTCGACTCTTTTTCCAGACCTCGGCTTGAGTCTTTCAAACTTTCCAGATCTCCTCTCTCTTCTGATTATCTTAGCGATCACTTCAGCATAGGGGTCATTTCCAATATTGATCAACTCTTTCCAGGCTAACTCCTTCACTTCTACCTTCGGCAATGTGTTGAATACTTTAAGCTTGCGCCTCAGGTACTGGAGTCCATCTCTTCTCTTCAGAATAAAAAGCTGCAGTTCTCTGTCGAAGAACCAGCTAATAAGACCTCCAGAGAAGTTTTCTGCACCTGGATTCCTCATCTTCTTCTTCATTTTTGGCTCAGTCTTCTTCTCTTCCTTGCGGAACCAAAGATTTAGTAATTCAGCTCTGCTTGGCTCTCTTTCAGCCTCCTCCAGTTCTGAATCATCTACCGAAGCCAATTTGACGTCATCAATATCTATTACATGTTGATCATTTTGCTCATATAGTTCTGTGACAGGTTGGGATTGAATGATTACTTCATTTACATTATCGTGTTCATCTATCACAACCTCCTCATCAGACTTCCAATCAGCAATATCATCTGGAACAAACTCTCCTTCTTCTAGATCTTCTATATCATTTTCAAAATCGAATTCGAGTTCTAGAGGATCTTCATCAATGTCCATCAATGCTTCAATTATCTCACGAACTAGCCTCTCCTCCTTCAGCTCCCGATTGACCTGGCTCCCCCTGAGTCTCAGCATGCTGAGCAGCAGAAAAATCTACTGGCTCATTATCTCTTTGCGCGCTGGGATCATTGCCATCATCATCTCCCTCCCTGGGCATCTCTTCCTGATCCCGGCAGCTTGTCTCCCCCTGAGCCTTTAGATTTTGCAATAATTGCTCAATCAGGGATCGCATTGATCGAATCTCTGCCGCTTGATCTGAAACAAAGCTTTTAAGTTCCAAGTTTTCTTCCTGAATCTTGCCCACAACCTTTTTCAACTCGGCATTCTCGATGTCTATTTTGGCATTATGCTTCTGTATTTCGCCGAGAGCCGTTGTCAAACCAAAGATTTGGACTTGTTGGAAGTCGACTCTGCTTTTCAACTCAGAAAACTGTTGATTCTCCATGAAAGTAGATGAAGTGGATGGTATGGATTGTATGGGGGTTGGAATGATTGGTGATGGAATGTATGGTTCAACAGGTGGTGGTGGTGGTGGAATGGTAGATTGAGCGGGTGGAGGTTGAGGTATTTCTGGCTGTGAAGCAGAGGCCGAGGAAGCTCCCTGCATGAACCTATGTCTTTTGGCCCTTTGCCTGGTTATTAATGGAACTACTTCTTCCTCCTCAAAATCCGAGTCGTCAGACTCCCTTGACTCTCTTCTTCTCGTAGCTTCTTCATTAATTACTACTAATCTCGATCCATAAGTCCGTATGTGGATGGACGGATCTTCTGGTTCTTTCTCAACTTCTATTTCCTCCATATCCTCAGATTTTGTAGCTGAAGTGGACTTGTCATCACCTGCTGGCTGAGGTTGATATTCATCGATTTGTCTAAAAACGTCAACTTCTCCCTCCGGAGGCTCCAATAATTCTCCAACTAATTCAGCAGTTATTTCCTCATTAGGATTTGGACCGGCTGCCCAAATCTCCTCCAATGTCTGAAGTGTAGGATCAACTTCAGATGTTGCAGTTGAAGGTCCAGCCTCTTCTGGCTCTTGAGGTTGACTAGTAGAAGGCCTATCTGCCTGAATTTGACTCGCGGAAGTCCTTTGTCGTCTCCTTTGTTGTTGAGGGCGCGGTTGTTGCTGTCGTTGTTGCTGTGCCTGGTGCTGCTGAACTTGTACCTCTCCTGCCCAATTGACATCGTCAGGGGCTACAAAGTTCGGGTCGATCACAACACCGAACAAAGGTCCCTCTACTGGGATTGCTAACCTTCCTCTATGAGAGGAGCAATCGGCAAAAATTCTCTTATCAATGACTGCAACGCTCTGAATATCGTTCAGCTGCGGCAGATTTGGCAAAAAGTTCCGGATGAGCAACATCACAAAACGAGGGTAAAGTAGAAATCTTTCCTGCTCCGGAGCCGTTATCTGATGAACGAACTCTGAGAAGAACATCTCTGAAAAACTAAACTTCTGATTATAGACTAACGCGATTATCCCCGATTGGATCTTCGAAACTATATAATCAAACCCTGCTTTCTTCGCAGCGAAACAAACCATGAACACATGCGCGAGATATCGCCATTGGCCAATTAGCCCACTCTTCATATACGAAGACTTAGTAACATCTAAACTATAACCCATTCGAACAAAGGCAGCCTGCCTGATTGATAGTTGGAAATCAATAGGCCCATCTTCCTGCTCCTGAGTGCCTAATTGAAGCACTTGATGAAGAATATCAGCAGAAAACACCAAAGGATTACCAGCAATCCTTGTCCTCAGAAATGTTGGAGTGACAGCACAATCGACTTGCAAATGTTCATAAAATTGTCGCACGTAAGGAATGACGATTTGGATATTGTGCGATAGGGTGTACGAGATCCTGGACTCCACCAAGAAAACCACCATCTGGCGGAAAGCCTGCGCTTCAGGGATAGCATGGTCAGGGGAAATGACCATATTATGCTTCGGAACAAATACTCTATCCGCCATGTCTGCACAATATATCAAATAAAATATTAGAATTAAAAATTGAATAAACTTGTTAAATTCAAATTTGTTTTATTTTGAACTTGTATAAGGACAAAATCCAACACTCAAGAATTTCTACAAGCTTAATTAAAATTTAAATTAAATAATTCAAATATAATGACAAACTCGATCATCAGATTCGAATGAACATATATTCGAGTTTGATGACCCATTCGAGTTTAATGACCATTCGAGTTTACTGACAAACTCGAAACAGGCCATGAACAGACTCGAAGGAGTCGGCCACCATTACCCCAAAATCCATGATTTTAACCTTGTTAGACTCAGAAAATCACATCTTTTAGTCCTACTAGGTTCTATTCAATGATATTTGTAACTAATTTGACTTTTCACCGGTTCAAAGTTTGTAATTTTGAAAAACAAACTTTCTACCAATAAAACTTCAAAATCTAATGATTTTGGCCTAAATGGAGTATAAAACTACCTAAATCTTGTACAATACACTTAGTTATACCTAGATCTACTGGTAGTATCGAACCCACACAGACAGAAACTTGACAAATAGTGTGTATCTTGAAAGCGACAAACTCAAGAATAGAATCGAAATCGCCTAGACAAACTCGAAGGAATAGATTCGAAAACAGTTGAGTTAATGACCATCACTGTTGACCTATTTATACCACCAACATTCGAGTTTAATGCCATTTTCGAATTTGCTGACAGATTCGAGGTCTGCCATATTCGAGTTTAGCTTAAACTCGAATTCACCCTGAAACTTTGAAAATTTTGAAAATTTTTGAAATAAATTCAACGTTTTCAACCTTTTTCAACCTTATCGTGTAGCGGAGTAAACTATGTCAAATTTTTTTACCCTAATCACAAGATTTTCACGCAATGTTTATTTTATTCAACTATGAATGCACCCTCAGTAATTTTTAACCTTTTTCCTAAATAAAATTAGAAATAAAAAGAATAAAGAAAAATAAAATAAAACTAAAATAAAGATAAAATTAAATTAAAATAAAATTAAAATTTTGAACAAAAATTAAACTTAGACTAAACTACATAATTATTTAAGATTACTACCTATACTAAATACTAAACAAAATATTTTTGACGAGCATAGTCAAAGAAAGGTTCAATCAGATAGCGGTGTCTGATACGCACTTTCAGTATTTAAACATTCACACTTAGGAATTTTTGATTCCTTTGATTGTTTGGCGTGACATACACTTTTAGCCGATTGTTGGTATTTACCCCTTTAAACATGCTACATTTCGGAATATCCCTTGGCATTTTTATTTATCATTAAATTATCTTAAGTGACTCAGACATAGACATACTTTTATGATCAAGGCATACAGACAATGATTCTAACTTTTTGGTATTTGCAAACTTTCTTTAAAAGACAAACATCGAACACAGGTCTGTATTTACATACAACAAAGTGTCTTAGTTTGACTTAAGGTTTATTTTTAAAGCTAGCAAGACAGCGGTGACAGGTCTGTACCGACGTACAACAAAGCGACTTATCTTGCTAACCCGAATCAAAACAGAGGCAACAGGTCTGTACTTACGTATAACAGAGTTACGTGTTTTTGACTCTCAGTTCTGTATGATATTTCTATGCTTTCCATTTTAAGATGTATTTGATGTTGCTATACATCCCCAGAAAGTTTGCATACATCATTTATAATCAAAGTTTGTATGTCTCGTACATAAAAATTAAGACCGATTGGTCATACATCTAAGTTAGTGAGACGTTTGACTTTTTCTTGAGTATTTTATTAGCCTTGAGACTCCCTCTATGTATTTTGCCTACCAACACATCAAACTAAAAAAATACAACAATTAGAATTTTAGGTGCATTATGTGTGAAAGCCTAAACACTTAGAGTTTGTAACGACTGTGCTAATTTTCGTCACTTTGAACCTATGCATCTAAGACTTAACTCTTTTTCAGATATTCTCCTTTTTTTAATTTTTTATGGTTTTCTCTCTTTTTTCTTTTGTTTTTCATAAGAAATAGCAAGAAAATAATATAACCTACTAACTTACTAAAAATAGAAACTATCCTAATTTAGCAAACTTACTATAAAAAGAAAGAAAGACTACTGCTATAAAAGGAAATAAAAATTCTACTAAGGTCAATTTACTCTGGGTTACGCATTCCATTTAGTTGAATCAAATATTCAAACCGTGACTTATCAAAGGCTTTGGTAAATAAATCAGCATTATTATCGTCCGTTGCCACTTTTACCAATTTGATTAAGTTCTTTTCAGCACAATCACGTATAAAATGATGCCTTATGTCTATGTGCTTTGTTTTACTGTGTTTAACTGGATTATTTGTTATAGCAATTGTAGATTGGTTATCTATCCTAATGGGAGTTTGAGTGTAAGCCAAACCGTAATCCCGCAATTGTTGTTGTATCCACAGAACCTGTGAGCAGCAACTACCAGCAGCCACATACTCGGCCTCGCACGTTGACACGGCTACCGACGTCTGTTTCTTGCATTGCCAGGAAACGAGTCTCCCTCCAAGGAATTGACACCCTCCAGTTGTTGACTTGCGCGTCAAGCTGCATCCTCCGTAGTCTGAATCCGTGAACGCCTCCAACTCTAGATCTCCCTCCGCGTGATACCAAAGTCCCAGCTTCGGTTTCGACTTGAGGTATCGTAGAATCCGCTTCACAGCTTTCATATGCGTCTCTTTAGGATTAGCTTGAAACCTAGCACAAATACACACAGCAAACATGATGTCTGGTCTTGAAGCAGTTAAATACATAAGTGATCCTATCATGGCCCGATATAACGTCGGATCCACATCGGTATCACTTTCAGTACCCGGTCCGAGATTGTGATTCACTTGAATCGGCGTGCTGAAATGGGCTGTCAGTTTCGTCCCTTCCATCCCGAAGCGGTCTGATATGTTGTAGACATACTTCGTCTGATGGATAAACATTCCTTCCTTCTTCTGGTCAACTTGCAACCCCAAAAAGAAATTCAACTCACCGATAGCACTCATCTCGAATTTCGACTTCATCACCTTCTCAAAATCCTTGCACATTTGTTCGTCTGATGATCCAAAGATGATATCATCGACGTACACTTGTACCAAGATGAAGTGTTCTCCCTTTCGCTTAACGAACAGCGTACTATCTATCCTACCCCTTTCAAACCCGTTCTCTAACAGATGGTTGGATAAAGTCTCGTACCACGCCCTTGGTGCTTGATGCAATCCACACAGAGCCTTATCTAATCGATATACTCTGTCTGGATATTTTGGATCTGTAAATCCGGGCGGCTGTTCTACATATACCAGTTCCTTCACTTTCCCATAGTGGAAAGCACTCTTAACATCTAGTTGATATACCTTAAATCCCTTGAAGGAAGCAAAAGCCAGAAACAAACGAATTGTTTCTAGCCTTGCTACTGGCGCAAACACCTCATTGTAATCGATTCCCTCCTCTTGGTTGAAACCCTTTACGACTAACCTAGCTTTGTTGCGAGTGACTATACCCCGATCGTCTCTTTTTCACTTAAAAACCCATTTGGTTCCTATGGAAATTTCCCCTCGAGGTAATGAAACTAACTCCCACACTTCTAGTTTCCTAAACTGAGAGAGTTCTTCCTGCATCGCTTCAACCCAGGAGTTATCCTTTAGTGCCATTTGCACATTTTTCGGCTCTACTTGCGAGATGAAACAAGAATAGAGGCAGGTATGATAGGCCTCGGAGTCATTTATCATCGACAACAACACAGTGTTGTTATTTAAACAACTCCTAGTCCTCACACCCTCATTAGGATTTCCTATGATGCTTTCTATAGGATGGTTCTTGTTGATCTAGAGGTCTCTATCTCGCCAACTCTCAGATTATCTCCTAAGATAGATCCTATTTCACCAAATGGGGGAACATCCTCAGATTCCACATTTTCCTCCTCGTGGACATTTTCCTCAGAGTTGGAATTTGTTGTCTGAGTTTGATTCTCAGTTGAAGGTGCTTCTGGATCAGTGACTTCTGGAGATCCATCTTCAGTCGAAGTAGGCTCGGATGTGGATTGAAATGTAGTCCTCGGAAAGGTATGACCTTCGTCATTCAGATTCAACGTCGCCATGTCCTTTTCAATCGTACCTGCATTTTCATTCAAAGGAATGTTAAATGACTCAAACAATTTATCATAGTCAAATATACATTCCGGACCTGTTTGGGGTTCATGTGTATAACTTGTGACTTCAATGTTATACACAATCTCTACTGTACCATTAGTTTTGTTAAAAACCCGTTTGTTTGGTGAGTTCGGCACATAACCTAGGAAGTATCCTTCGTCAGCCTTTTCACCAAACTTAGGTTGATGTTTTGTTCGCAATAAAGTACATGGTACCCCAAACGGTTCGAAGCTAGTTAAATTAGGTGGCCGTTTGTTCAAAATTTCATAACAGGTTTTGTTCAAAGATTTGACAGTTAGGACCCGATTTAAAATATGACATGCGGTATTCACTGCCTCCCCCCAAAACATGGTAGGAAGCTTTGAATCCGAAAGCATAGTCCTACCTGCCTCATTCAATGTCATGTTCTTTCGTTCGACCACCCCATTTTGTTGTGGCTCGTAGGGTGCACTAAATTGATGCACTATGCCCTTTGATAGGCAATATACACCAATTACAGTGTTTTTAAATTCAGTTCCATTATCACTACGAATCCGTTTAACCCGTGTTCCATAGGAATTCTCCACTTGGTCTAAGAACCCGATGAGCTTGGAAGCCGTCTCGTCCTTTGTACCTAGAAATAAAACCCAAAAAAAAACGTGAGTAATCGTCAGTAATAACTAAACAGTACCAACTACCACCTATACTCCTTTTGTTGATTGGTCCGAAGAGGTCCATATGCAACAAATCGAATGTGGCAGCGATGGAGTTCTGAGTCTTGGATTTGTGCGTCTTCTTATGTTGTTTGACCTTCTTGCATGGTAGACACTTATCCTCGAACTGAAAACTCTTCATAGGCACACCTTGCACCAACCCATTTTTCGTTATATAGTTCATTTTTCTTAGGTGCAAGTGGGCCATGCGTCTGTGCCACAAAACGGATTCAGTCTCCGAAGCTTTAGACAATAAACAGATTGGACCCATCGATGATTTCGGCTTGTTCAAATCGAGCATGTACAAGTCATTCTTCCTTGGTGCCCGCATCAATATCCACTCTTCAGGAATCTTGAATCCCGGTTTTAGCACTAACGCTTCAGTGTCAGTGAACAGCACTAAATTCTTCTTGTCACAGATTTGAGATACACTAATGAGATTGTGAACCAGTTTATTAACGTGATAAACTTGATCCAACTTGATCGTCCCATTAGTGACCACTCCAGTACCCGTGATGTTTCCTCCCTTGTTTCCCGCAAATGATACAAATCCCAGATTCCCACCCTTGAAGTCTGTAAGGAGACTTCTTTCCCCTGTCATGTGCCTTGAGCATCCACTGTCGACGAACCATTTGTTGTATGGACCTGTGGTAATCTCCTGCACATGAAAGAAAATAGGTTAGTTATCACGGGGAACCCAAGCCATAACTGACTTGGTTATACCATTCTCGTCCACATACTTAAACTCTTTCAAATACCCATCTCGCCTTTCAGGTGACTTGGGTCGTTGAACAGGAGTTTGTTGTGGTGCCGAGTGATGTAAATTCACTCTTTTCCTTTGAGTAGGCATTTGTTGTGGAGCTCTTGAATAATTACGATTATATTGCATTTCAGATTGAGATCCCTGAGCTCTAACCGGTGTGTGATGTCTAACAGGAGTGTGTGACCTAACTGGAGTGTATGCTCTGCTAGGTGTTGTGCTCCTATATTGTTGTTGAGGTCCAGACCTAGATTGATTAAAGACTCGATTCAGTGAATTAATCCTAACCACTTCTTTTGGTCCACCTTTTACCGGTATTTGTTTCACAACTTGTTTTGGTGTAGCCTGCACAGTTTTCTCGGTACTCTGAGAACTACTGGTGCTCGCCACACTTGTTGAAGGCTTAGATTGTGTTGGCTTCACTGTCTTAGGTGTAACGTTAATTTTCCTAAGCGGACAGTTAGAAGCAACATGCCCCTTTTCATGACATCTAAAGCAGGACATCTTGTCAATGGACTTCTTGTGTGTGCCCTTAGACTTAGGTGTCTCACTAGTGTCTGGGTCTTTTTGAGCATCTATTGTGTAACATTCTCGGATTTAAATTATTGTATTTAAAGTTATTAAGTTTAAATTTGTAATTTAAGTTGAATTATGAAAGTTGGTACGAAATTTGGATTGATTATAAGGTTGGTTGCTTTAATTAGAAATTGAGAAATTTAAAGTTATTTAAGTGAATAAATTATTAATATTTGTTAAGGAAAATAAAATAAAGATGAAATTCTTTATTTTATAAAAATCAGTATTTTATGGAACCGGATAAGTGGAGGGGTGAAATGTGCCAAAAGTTGAAAGTGTGAAATAAAAGGGGGAAAAATCATTATTTCACTTCATTTGAACCAACTCACTCTCTCACTAAAACTCTCTCTCCCTCTCGGCTCTCTCTCTCTCTCTCTCTCTCTAAAATATTGAAGATTATCAAAAGTTGATATTTGAAGCTGAAAATCTGGATTTAGCTTGTATTCAAGGAACTAAAACATCTGCAATTGACGAATTGAGGTAAATATTTCTTGAACTCTTCGAATTTAAGAGTTTTTGGGTCGGTTTTTATAAGAACCGAAATTTAGATTTGGAGATGCAAATGTTAATGCATGTATGATCTAGTGGTGGATTAGTTGAAATCTATTATATGAGATGCTATATATTGAATTTCAGCTCCTGATTCGAACTATAAGTATGATTTCTAGAGATTTGTGTGTGTTTTTAGTGTGTGTTCGAATGGATGAATAAAAATGGTCAAAAAGGATGTAAATTGGTATGAAAGCATATTAATAATAGTGTTAAAATGGTTGAAAACAAGTATATTTTAGTTGGTGTAAGTTATTTCACGTACTGAGTAAGTGCAAAAATGACTTGGATTAAAATCTGGAAAATATTCGAAACTGCACAAATTCGAAGGGGTCCGAATTCGGATCCGAGATGAACTCGGATCTGGTCCGAATTTGGGTGGCCTCGAACTTAGGACGAAATCCGAATTTGGGAAGTACAAAAACAGAAATAATTTCTAAGTGTTGGGAACCGAGTTGATCCGAATTCGGATGGTGGTCCGAACTCGATGACGGACCGAACTGGCTATGGTCCGAATTTGGGACAAGTGTGGTACGTACTCGATGTAGTCCGAAGTTGTTATGAGGTCCGAATTAGGATCTATTGGGGACCGAATTGGGGGTCCGAATTCGGGTGGGGTCCGAATTCGGACATGGATCCGAATTAGGGTCGAAATTTTTGCAAAACTTATAAAAATTTGGTTTTATGGAATCAAACAGTGTAGGTCCCGAAAGGTTCCCAAAGTATATAGTTATAAGCTGTAGAGGGGGGGGGGGGTGAATACAGCACTTTAAAAACTACACTCTCTTTTTCTCAATGTTTGTATGTATTATCAACAATTGTTAATTACAAACAAGCTTGAATGCGGAATAGTTCAAGCTGAGATGACAGAATACAACAGTATGCTTACTAGTCTAAGACAGACTCAAACTAGATTACAATGAACACACTCACTAAGATGCACTCACTGTGTTTTACAAGACTCAAGGAACAGCTTAGATAAATCAGCTTAGACACACAGATGCTGGTTTACACAGACGGCTGCATGCATAAAATCACACTTGGCACGTTCACTCTTGGTTTCAAGCACTTAGCTTTCTTCACACTCTTTCTGACCTTGGAAGCTTCCTTTTATACTCACTTAGAGGATCTAAGAGAAACATCTTCATTGGACGGAATGAAAAAGGAGAAGTCTTGTTTGAAAAGACAATATAACTTTTCTGCACTTTTCTGAAAAGCAGACTTGTAGAACTTTTGTCTTTTTACTTTGTCTACTGTTGCATTGCCTTTAACTAATTTAGGAATGTCAACTTTGCGTCTTTCTTCCTTGTAAAGGCCTATTTTGATATAAGAAAAAGGTCTGTCACCCTTTTTCAAATAACCTTTTGTCTTCATGTTACAGAACAGCGTGGGCAGGCTGAGCAGTTCTGTTTTCCACTTTGTCTTCGACTTTGTAAACTGATCTTGTAGTAAAAAACAATACATGATGACTTGGAAACATATTCCATAAAGTGTTTAGCCTGTTCACAAAGAACAGGTTCTGTTCACAAAGAACAGAACACTTTAAAAATGCCCAAGCTGCTCAACAGTGTAGAGCAGCGTAGACAGTTTATGTCCAGCCTGTTCAGCAGACAGAGCAGCTTGGACAAACTTTCTTAGTTGCAACACATGCAACATATAGAACAGCTTTAGACTGATATTGCAAATCATTTTCAGGTTTCAATAAGGCATATAACAGGCCTTAAATTCAACCTTCAAATGCATCAACAGGTTTGATTATTAATCTCCCCCTTAGATGTAAAACAGGTTTGACTGAGGCCTTTTTGTGCCTAACATATAGCCTAAAGAATTACTATAAAATGGTGTGAAGGGTACTAGGTATGAGATGCCTTCGGGGTTGCCTCGTACTCCAGAGCGTTAAGTCATTGGGTTAGCTCTGCAGTGCGGGCTTTGTGCCCTGCTAGGCGCTGTCACAATTTGTCGATTTCGTCTTGTTGAATCGCCTGGGTATTCTGGTTGGCCTAAGGTTCATTGGTGGTTTGCAGCGCCTCCTGCTTAATCCTTGCAAAGATCTCACCGACCACTAGGTGAATTTTGTCGAAATTGGAGGTCGTGTCTGGCGGCCATTGCCACCAACAGAGGTATCGTTTGTTATGTAGGTTTCTGGGTAAGTGTCGGCACATGAGAGGAAGATGGTGGTTTGACTTCAAACTCGCCTTGGATCCCTCCTCGTTTCTCCACTCTTGGAGTGTGTGAGGCATCCATCCCCACTTTCTTATGTTTGCCCGTCACTACTGCAGCGGGCTTGGCTGATGGGCAGGTACTGGAATAGACTCCCGTTGTGCCAGTCACACCCTTTTCCTAGGGGTGAACTTCTTCAATGGTCCATTGGGATAGTTTCTGAATAGGGTGTAGGATGGAATATGTGGTGGTGATGGTGGAGCAATAGTTGCCCTCCTTGTGTTCTGACGGGTCCATTACATCGTTATTGATTGGGTCTGGGTGGGTTTCTGATCCAAAGTACACCTTAGTGTCACCTTGGCTTCCTTGTTCCATGGGTGAGAATTCATCCTCAGAGTCAAAGAGGATAATAACCGTATTGTTTGACATGTTACTATCATCAGGGTCCATATATATGTTCACAGTTCTTGAAGAAAGTTTAGTTTTTGTAACAGTTATAGTCTAGGTACTAATGCAACCTAGTTCACTATAATTATGGCTCTGATATCAATCTGTCACGCCCCGTTACCCCGGTTGGCAACGAAGCGTGACGTCGCGGAAGCGTAACCATAATCATAACGAACGACCACTATATGGACGTTTTTCAAAAATACATTGAATTAACTTCAAATATTGTTTTACATAACCAAAATATAGCATAAGCAGTTCTTAAAATACCAAGATTTAAATACACAATTTAGTTTATCAAGAAAGATGCAAATAAATCTCCGAGTTTGAAAATGATGCGACTCCAAAATGAACGGAAGCCTTGAAATGTTTCAGACAAATGTGCATGCCTTAATCACCTGAAAATACATGATAAAATACGTCAACAAATTGTTGGTGAACTCATAGGTTTACGTGAAAAGACCAGTTGTATGGACATTATCAGATGAGTTGAATTTATAAAGCATAAATTCCGTGTATGTATTACATAAACCATCATGCAACCGAAGTTTAATTAAATGAGTTTGCCCTGTGCAGTATTACCATACGTAATACCGTGTATTGAATATATATGCATCCGCTGTTAGCCGAGCCGAACTAACCCGAATGGGGGACATGACTGCTGATAGATCTATCCACAATATATTCGCGCTTACAAATAAATGCAATTAACGGTTCATTATTTTAGGGCTGATGGATCCAAACATGTAATACATATAAGAAATAAAAAGTTTTGATGTCCATATGAAAACATTGCATGTATTTCCACCCCAATAGATAGTGAAAACAGGGGTTATGAAGACTCCCCGCATGTTGATGGCAAAATGATCGTAAAAACGACAATTTTCGTTGTTGATGAGAGATGACACCGGACGCGTTTAACCGAGTCCTAAATGATATAAGGGATTTAATAACTCCCATATATGATAATATGTATGTATAAATGTTGTTATGTTTTAAATCACCCAACATTACAAGTTTATAAATAAATCCACTTAAAACGTCAAATTTATATGTATATAATATTCCAGCTTTTCGAAGGTTTTTCGGCCTACTTTGAGGCTGTTTTTGACTAAGGTCCAAAACGATTTAGGCTTTGTGTTGGGAAATAGTCTAAGTAAGTTCAAGCTGTTAGTTAGACTTCTCAAACTGTTAGTAGAGTTTATATGTAAATACAAAGTTCATGCTGTTAGTTGAAGAAACTCGAGCTGCCAGTGTAAAAGTTCAAGCTGCCAGAGTAAATCAACTCAAGCTGCTTTGTTCAAGCTGTCAAGTGATTCAAGCTGCTCAACAGTTTCATAAACAGAAATTGCTAATTTTCAGGAAAAGATATCTACATGAAGATTCCAGCATATTTACTATAAGAGAAGTCATAGTCCTTCAAGGAAACAAATCAAGACGCAATATAAATACATAGAATAGGTCTTTCTATTGTATAGGAGTTTTCTGCATATTCAAGTTTTTATTGCTTTTTGTTTAAGTTTTCATAAGCCTCTAAGGTTGTAAAACCCTAAGAACAGTTTGTGTTCTTCGTCTAATCAAACAGATTTGAGGTGATTGTAATCATTGAAATCAGCAATACAAGCAGTCTTGATTATTTCTTGTGTTTATCTGCTATTGATTCTGAAAGCTTTTGTTAAAATAATTAAGTGTTATTCCGCAAACTTCTTAATTAAACTTTGATTCAAAGCAAGATTATTGATTTATACTCTGATAAATTCAAATCAGTTAGTCTTGGTAAATTTTTTTTAGATCCTGACAAGTGGTATCAGAGCCACAGGTCGTTCTTTGTTTTTCAAAGTCGAAAGTTTTCTTTTAAATTTTTAATCTTTTGCAATGGAATTTGAAAATAGTAGCAGTGGATCTGGGCAAGGACTCAAAGTGCCTATGCTCAAGCCCACTGAGTTTGAGATGTGGAAACTCATGATTAAACAGCATATTCAATTTATTGATTATGCCATATGGGAAACTGTTGAATTTCCTCCTGTAGTTGATCCAGAACTTGATGATAAGGGAAAACCAGTCAAAACTCCTCCAAAAACTGAACTTGAAAGAAAGGCTAGAATGAATGAAGTGAAAGCTCTTACACTTTTACAAATAGCCATTCCTAATGCTTATCAACATCAGTTCAAAAAGTTTTATACTGCTCATTCTCTTTGGAATGCTTTAGAGAAAAGATTTGCTGGTAATGCCAGTACCAAGAGAAATCAAAAGGATCTTTTGAAACAACAGTATGAGAACTTTTCTGGTGGCAAGAATGAAAACCTTACTCAAATTTTTGACAAGTTCAACAACCTGATAAGTGAATTAGAAAGTGCAAAAGTTAGTCTGGATCAAGATGAAGTCAACAGAAAGTTTCTCAGATCTCTTGGAGAAGAATAGACAGTTTATGCTGCACAATGGAGAACAAAAGACACTCTTAATGAGATAGAACTGGATGATCTGTACAACAGTCTGAGAGTGTTTGTGACTGAGATTGATACTAAAAAGAAATCCTTTTCTTATAATCACAATACTGCTCTTCTGTCTTCTGAAAAATCTAATGGCAGTGATTCCTTTTCAGGTGGTGATGGCAACTCTACTGAAGCTCACTATGAGGCTTTCGTTGTCAATGATGGACTGTTTGCTCTAAATGCTGAAGATTTAGAACAAATTCATCCAGATGATCTTGAAGAGATGGATTTAAAGTGGCAACATGCAATGCTGACCATGAGGGCCAAAAGGTTTCTTAAAAGAACTGGAAGGACCAACTTTCAAGCCAGAACAAAAGGCAAACCAGCCTTTGATAAGACAAAAGTTGAGTGTTACAAGTGTCATAAGCTTGGTCACTTTACCAGAGAATGCAGATCTCAAAGTCAACAATCATCAAGGCCTCAACAGGCTAATCAGGCTTCATCATCACAAGCACTTGTCTCTCAAGAAGACAATGTGTTTGACTGGAGTGATCAGACAGAGGAAGAATTTCAAAATCAAGCTCTGATGGCAGAAACATCAAATGTCTCCTCCACTGAACTACCATCTGAGGTAAATTCTAAACTCTGCTCTCAATCATGCAAAAATATGGTTAAAAAGTACAGAGATCATAATGAGAGCATGCGCAAAACTCTAGCTAAGATGGAAGAAAGGAGATATGAATACATGCAAGGGATACAAGATCTTGAAAAACAGATCAATGACTATAAGGATAATGAGATTCAAATGGGACATGATAGAACATATCATGAGTGGGAGAAAAAGGAACTAAATAAGAAAATAGAATCCCTGAATAAAAAGGTAGAAGAAACTGAACAAAAGGTGTTAGAGGCTAATAAGAAACTAGAATTTGCCAATATAGATCTAGGTAACTTCAAATTGGCTAATCAAAAGCTGGAACACCTAATGGAAGTACAATTTAAAGACAGGGTAAAATCTCAGGTTAATCCCAAAGAAGGCATAGGCTACAGGGCTACTCCACCTCCATACAACAACAAATACATTCATCCAATGAGTGAAGTTGCTGATAGACTTGTCAATGAACCACTAGATGAGTCTTTGACTACTGTAGATCCTATCCTTGATAACAGTCCTGAATCTAAAGAAGATCAGATTCAAAATAGAGATTGTGAGTGCACAGCAAGTGAAAAAGAACACAAAACAATGAGTGCACCTATAGAGATCCAAGCCCCCAGTAAGAAAGGAAAAGAGAAGATGAGTGTATGCAATGCTGCTCCACAAGTTTCTGTACATTCTAACTGTAATACTGCATCTTCTTCAAAGAATAATAAAAAGGGTAAAAATGTTCCTGTCTGCACATGCCAAAAGCATGGTGTTCAAAAGTTTCCCAAACAACAGCAGGTAAGGGGAAATCAGAGGAACAAGAACCAGAAATTGTCAGATAAATCTGGTTCTCCAATTCAAATAGTCAAAAGGTGTTTTCACTGTTGCAGGAAGAATCACTTGGCCAAGGATTGTTTTTAGAAACCAGCTGTTGCAAAACAGACTGTGAATCAAAAAAACTCAAGTCCTACTCAGGCAAAAAATTCAAAGGTCAAACCTTCTGCTACACCAGTTCCAAAGAAAACAGTTGATCACAGGCTTTTAAATGTTAATAAAAAACAGTCCACACACCAAAAACAAGTTTTGGCAAAGCCTAAATTAAGTTTTAAACAAATATGGTGTGTCAACGACAAATCTTCAGATCAAACTGCTGATACAAAAGATCAGACTGCTAAGCCAAATTTAGAAGCTGTTAGTGCAAATTCTGAAGCTGTTAGCATTAAAAACACAGATCAAGCTGCTAAGCATAAATCTAGAACTGTTAGTGAATCATCTGAGACTGTTAGAAGAAAAGATGATCAAAATACCTGGATACCTCATATAATCACTAAATACTCTCCAAAGACTCCATCAGTAGATCTCACTAAATATAAGAAGTCGAAAACAGTATTTAGTTATGTCAATGCACAAGGCCAACCCAAAACCAATTTGGTTTGGGTTTACTCCACTACTGACTAAGCTTTTATTTGTGCAGGGCAACCACAGGTCACCTCATAAAACAAGATGGCATTTGGACAGTGGATGCTCTAGGCACATGACAGGCAATTCTGAGTGCTTGTCAAATTTCAAAGGCTTTGATAGAGGATTTGTTGCATTTGGAGGCAACTCAAAAGGAGGTAAGGTTACAGGTAAAGGTACTGTTAATGCAGGCAACATGATTTTCCATGATGTTTTGTATGTTGAACAGCTTAAGTATAATTTATTAAGTGTCTCTCAAATTTGTGACAAACAAAACATTGTTTTGTTTACAGATTCTGAGTGCATTGTCCTTTCAAAAGATTTCAAAATTCCTGAAAATTTTGTTTCACTAAGAACACCAAGAAAGGACAATGTCTACTGTTTGGACACAGATCTTTTATCCAAATCAAATACTTTAAGCTGTTTGATATCCAAAGCATCATCAAATGAATCTGCTCTTTGGCATAGAAGGATGTGTCACATGAACTTCAAGTCCATGAATGTTTTAGTCAAAAAGAATCTGGTAAGAGGCTTACCACAAAAGGAGTTCATATGTGATGATCATTGTGTAGCATGTCTTAAAGGCAAGCAACACAATACTTCTCATAAGGCCAAAGAAGTAAATTCAATCTCATCCGCTCTTCAGCTGATTCATATGGATCTATTTGGTCCAACATCTGTTTTGAGTTTGAATAAAAGGGCTTACTGTTTAGTTATTGTTGATGATTTCACCAGATTTACTTGGGTTTACTTTCTTAGGTCTAAAGATGAAACTGCTGAGCTAGTTAAGTCTTTTATCCTTAAGATAGAAAACCAATCCAACTCAAAAGTTAAGGTGATAAGATCAGACAATGGAACTGAATTTAAAAATCACATTCTAAACAGTTTCTGTGAGTCCAAAGGTATTGCTAGACAATATAGTGCACCAAGAACACCACAGCAAAATAGTGTAGCTGAAAGAAAGAACAGAACATTAATTCAGGCTGCTAGAACAATGTTAGCTGATTCAAAACTGCCAATGACTTTCTGGGCAGAAGCTGTCAATACAGCCTGTTATGTTCTGAATAGGGTTCAGGTTGTTCAATCTCAAGGAAAAACTCCCTATGAGTTATTCCACAAAAGAAGTCCCCTAATAGCTTTCTTCAAGCCTTTTGGATGTCCATGTACTATTCTTCATACTAAGACTCACTTAGGGAAGTTTGAAAGTAAGGCTGCAGAAGGATTTTTTGTAGGATACTCAAATCAAAGCAAAGCCTATAGAGTATATAACAGTGTGTCTAAAACCATTGAAGAAAGTACCAATGTTGAATTTAATGAAAATATTGCAAATGTCAAAGGCACTGGTCCTGATTGGTTGTTTGATTTAGATTCACTAACAAATTCTCTGAGCTTTGTTGAGTATACTACAGAAGCTGATGCCTACAGGATTGAAGCTGCCAACACAAATTCTCATGCTGCCAATACAAATTCTCAAGCTGTTGGCACAAAGTTTCAAACTGCTGCAGATTCAACAAATTGGGATAATTACACCACTATACCACTTCTGTCATGTGACCCTCCAGGGGTTCTGAATGCTCAACATGATACAAACCTACATACTGAAGTGCCAATCCCATGTCCTGAGAGAACAGCGCCATCACAAAGGGAACCAGTCCCAGATTCAAGTCAAGCTGTTCCAGAAGCTGAACCATTCACTGGTCCTGATGGAGATGATACAAATCTTGGATCCTCTTTTCAGACAGAAAGAGAGCCTACCCTCAGAGTTCACAAGTATCATCCTCTAAATCAAATACTGGGTGATCCAAGTACTCCTTTACAAACAAGGAAAATGGTTCACAATGAATCTGCTGCTACTGAACAAGCAGTTCCTGAATTCAGTCTAGCTGTTTTTTAACATGCCTGTTTCATGTCTCAACTGGAACCTAAAAAGGCATCAGAAGCATTGAAAGATTCATCCTGGATTGAAGCAATGCAAGAAGAGCTTCTACAGTTCAAGATTCAGAATGTATGGACACTGGTTGATCTTCCTAAAGGAAAGAGAGCAATTGGTACAAGATGGGTGTTCAGAAACAAGAAAGATGAGAGAGGGATAGTCATCAAGAATAATGCAAGACTAGTAGCTCAAGGGTACACTCAAGAAGAAGGCATAGATTATGATGATGTATTTGCTCCAGTGGCAAGAATTGAAGCCATCAGACTATTTTTGGCCTATGCAAGCTTCAAAGGTTTTAAAGTGTATCAAATGGATGTGAAGTCTGCTTTTCTATATGGGACAATTGAAGAGGAGGTCTATGTATGTCAGCCTCCTGGTTTTGAGGACTACAAGTATCCAGACAGGGTCTACAAGTTAGACAAGGCTCTCTATGGTCTCCATCAAGCCGTAAGAGCATGGTATGACACTCTGTCATCATACCTTCTACAAAATGGGTTCAAGAGAGGAACTCTGGACAAAACACTTTTCACTAAGTCCATCAAAGCTGAGATTCTGCTTGTCCAAATCTATATTGATGACATCATCTTTGGCTCAACAAATGATTGTTTGTGCAAAGAGTTTGAAGCTTTAATGCACAAAAAGTTCCAAATGAGTTCAATGGGAGAACTCACTTTCTTTCTAGGATTGCAGGTCAAGAAGAAACCCACTGGTCTCTTCATAAGTCAATCAAAGTATGTTAAAGACATCCTGGAAAAGTTTGGGTATCAAGACACCAGAGCTGCAAGCACTCCAATGGATCCTCACAAGCAGCTTCATACAGACAAAGATGGCATAGATGTGGACATTCATTTATACAGATCTCTAATAGGATCACTTATGTATCTAACATCTTCTAGACCTGATATTATGTTTGCTGTCTGTGTGTGTGCTAGGTTTCAATGCTCTCCAAAGGATTCTCATTTGGTTGCTGTTAAGAGAATCTTTAGATACCTAAAAGGCCAACCTCATTTAGGCCTCTGGTATCCTAAAGACTCTCCTCTTACATTAACAGCCTACTCTGACAGTGACTATGGTGGATGCAATATTGACAGAAAATCCACAACTGGTGGATGTCAATACTTAGGAGCAAGACTGGTCTCTTGGCAATGCAAAAAAGCAGACAACTGTTTCCACATCATCCACTGAAGCAGAATATGTAGCAGCTGCAAGCTGCTGCTCACAGGTAATGTGGATTCAAAATCAATTGAGTGACTATGGTATGAACTTCTTATCCACTCCTATTTATATTGACAATTCAAGTGCAATCAGCATTGTGCAAAAGCCAGTGAAATTCCCAAAAACCAAGCATATAGAAATCAGATTTCACTTTATAAGGGATTGTAATGAGAAGAAGTTAATACAAGTTACCAAAATACATAATGATGATCAGTTAGCTGATCTATTTACAAAACCTTTTGATGTAGGAAGGTTTACTTTCCTAGTGTCAAACATTGGTATGGTAAACATGGATTAACTTATCTTCATTATTATCAACTTCATATGCTTATTTAAGGGGGAGTCACTGTTTCATTAAAAGATGCCTAAGGTTTAACTAACAGCTTGAGTATTTTCTCAAGCTGCAAGTTCATTTTCTCGAACTGTTAGTTATTCACTTCATCTGTCAAAGTGTGCAGGGTATTTCGGTAATTTCTTAAATGTGTGTGCGCGGGACCCAACCTTTTTCAAAACCTTTAAAGGTCCCAGTTTCGTTCAGTTGTAACTACCAGTTACAAACTTTCATACCACGGCCTTTCCTTTCTCTCTGAATGAATCACACACTCTTCTTTGCAACCCTAAATCCTCCGTTCAATCTTCAATGGAGTTTGTCAAAGAACACAATTGCCTACCTTACTCACTAAAGCACTCTGAACTTCAGCCGTTCCATGACATGATGGATTTTCTAAGGCACTCCCATATTCATCATGCCCTCAATATCAATCCTACAATATACATATCCCATATTGAGCAGTTCTGGAACCGTGCCTCTGTCCAGACCATCAATGGAGTTCCTTCTATACTTTCCAAAATTGATGGCACTCCCATCACTATCACTGAGGAATCCATCCGCCATCATCTGCATCTTCAAGATGCCACAGGTATAACAGACCTAACCCTTAATGCTTTACATACCGGTCTTTACAATATTGGATATAGGGGTCCTGCTGATTCCTTTACTTTCTTGAAAGCACACTTTTCACCTAAATGGAAATATCTTGTGCATATTATTCAGCAGTGTATAAGCCCCAAAAGAACCGTTTGGTTAGAATTTTCTTCCAACATTGCCACTGCCTTAGTGTGCTTTTCAACGGGCCAACGGTTCAATTTCTCAAATATGATTTTTCAGGGGATGTTAAGGCATCATTCCCTTAAGAATGGGAAGTTTTTAATGTATCCCAGATCTTTGGCAGAAATAATTGCACACACTTGCACCACCTCTCATTTACATAAGAGGATACATGTTTCCCACAGGCACTCACTATCTTCCATTAAAAGGCTTTCAAAACAAAGTGCCAATTCTTTGAGTGTAGATGTTCCATTGCCTTCTGCAATGATGAACATCATTCCAAGAAACAGAGGAGAGGGTCCTGAGCAGGCTCAGCCCATCATTACTGCTTCAACCCCAGGACCCCAACCCCCTCCTCATGATACACAAATTCCTTCTGTTCCTTTTCATCAGCCAAGATCCACACTTAAATATCTATATAAAAGGAAAAGAGGACCAGGAGCTCCTTCCTCCTCAGCCCTCGGACAAAAGCCATATAACCCTGTGCAGGAGGACACTTCTGCACAGAATATCCAAAGGTTACACATTGAGGACACTCCCATCCTCACTCAGGAGGTGGACATCTCATCAGAGATGGTCCATATGGGTTCTGTGGCTGGCACTACTGCTGTCTCTGCACAAGAGGCACAGGACAGTGCCAACATCATTAAGACCACGCCCATGGCAACAGCAAGTGTGCAAACACCAGCTGGAAGTCCCCAGAACCAAGAACAAAGGGGCCCAAAGGTTTCTACTTCTGGTATTCATGCCAGTGATAGATCACAACCACCACAGGTGTTTACTCATCTTGAGGCTAGTCTGCAACTCATGCTTTTGACGGATCCTAAGATGAAACCTGTTGTAGCTATGTTGGAATACCAAAAGTCCATCATTGCTGCACAGGGAGCACAAATTATTGCACTGAAGCAGGCAGAGGCGACTCAAAATCAAAGAATGGATTATCTCCATAAAGGGTTTACTCTCTGTGGAAATAAGATCATAAAACTAGAGCGTTTGATTCAATCCCAAGTGGCAAAGGTTGTAAGTCCTCCTGACCAAACCAATGCTTCTAAAATAGGGGAGAATCAGGAGTTTCCTAAAGCAGTCCAAGCAGCTCCAACAAAATCAGTCCAAGCAGCCTCAACAGTTCCACCATCTAGGCTAACAGTCCCAACAGCTTCTCAAGCTGTTAGCCTAGAAACTCAAGCTGCTTCTTCAAAAGCAACTGGAGTTATTATAAGAGAAGTTGTCCAAGCTCCAACCAGTACAATCCAAGCTATAACTTCTGCTATAAAAGATAAGGGCAAGGGCATTCTTATTGAGTCTCCAAAGCACAAATTTACTTCCAAAGAAGCCCATATTGCCTTTGATGCTGAAATTGCCAGAAAGTTAGCAGAAGAACAGGATCAAGAGTTAGACCAGCAAACCCAGCCCACAATGGACGATGATGAAACCTTAGGTGATTACCTAAAGGGGTTTGTGGTCAAACAAGGAGAAAAGAAGAGGAAGCTGCCAACATGGCACTCTAAGGCTGAGCATAGAAGATTTCTGATCAATTTTGCCTTTGCAGCTGGCATTCCAAAGAAGATGGCTCGGTCTATGACCACTGAAAGGCTGCAAGAGATCCATGACAAAGAAATGGACAAAAGAAAGAAAACAAAAGTTTCTCAAGACATCCAACCATCCCAAGAACCAGTCCAAACTGGTACAAGTCATGATCAAACTGCTGCCAGTGCCCCTGCTCCTTCTGATCAAGTTGTTGTGTAACATCCGGCACTAAACCATGATAGCAACAATGACCTAATATGTATTTAATAGTCAATTATAGCTTAATCAGTGGTCATTAGAAATTAATCAAGTGATTAACAAGGTTTATTAGAAAGTTCAACTCAATTAGAATCAAATTCATCGGTGCGATGAATCGGGAAATCAATTAATCCGATCAATTTACGATATGAGGGATTAATTCAACTAAGTACATAATTAAATTATGATTAGTGACACTAATCATACACTAATACAATTACTTAACATTAATTATGCAAGACTAAAACAATTCATTAAAACAATGCATTCAAAAGTATTTATGAATTTACAAGAAAAGGGAAATACAAGAATACATTCTAAATACTTTTATACAAAAAAAATATATATAATAACATGAAAATAATCCATAAAAATCTGGTCATAGGGTAGTACTATCCAAGATTTGATTTCAATTTTTTAATTCCCAACTCCATAACCTTTCATAATCAAATCTTTCACACCCCATTCTCCTTTCATTTCAACATGATCTTACACTCCACCTCAATTTGAAAGACCAAGACTTTGCCTATAAATAGAGGGCTTCCTTTTCATTATTTTCACACCAAAATATCTCTTTCTCTCCTCTCAAAACCGGATCCAACACACACACACACACTACAAACCTTTTCATTCAAGTGTTCTTGGTGAAATTCAAGTGTTCTTGGTGAAGTTCTAGTGTTCTTGGTTCAAATCTTGCAAGAGTTCCAACTTCTTCTCAATTTCATACTCCAAATACATCAAAGTAAGTAAATACTAACTTATTTCATCATATATTTAAGTTTATATAAGTCTTGCATAATATATATAATCACCTACAACAACAAGTTTCATAAAAACTCAAGTTTATAAGTTTCTAGTTGTTATTTTTAAGTTGTTTCTTTAAATGTGTTTATGAATATATGAACACATTATAAGCATGTTAATATTATGAAAACATGTGTTATATATGTGGTTTTATAACTATTATGGCTTTTAAACAAGTTGTCTTTAAATAAACAACAAGAATCATAAGTTGGTTTAAATTTATAAACTACGGAATTTCGGCAGAATATTTGTATCGACTTTGAAAAATCATAACTAATTCATAACTCAACGAAATGAGTTGATTCTTGTCTCAAAAGTTAGATCTATGTCTTAACTATAGATCTGCAATTTTTCATAATTTATTTTGAAGTTTAAGACCTCCAGAAATTATTTGAGAAACCGAAAGTTTGACAGCTCAAAAATGGCCAACATAGCGTTTTTAACGAGATTTTTCACCAACCTAAACAACTCAAAAAATGGCCGTTCTTGATTCTAAAAATCCTTTGTATATAGTAGTTTAATGTCCTAGAAAACCAAAGTCTAAAACATTTTGGAGCTTGGTCAATAACAGCCTTAAAGTAGGCCGAAAAACCTCCGAAAAAGCTGGAAAATTATATATATATAAACTTGACGTTTTAAGCAAATCTTATTTATAAACTTGTAATGTTGGGTGATTTAAGACATAAAAATCTATAAATATACATATTATCATATATTAGTGATATTAAGTCCTTATCATCATTTAGGACTCGGTTAAACACCTCCGGTTTCATCACCCATCAAACAACGCACTTTTGCCTTTTGCGCGTCGTTTTGCCATCACAAGTTCGGTGAGTCTTCATAGCCCCTATTTTTCACTATCTATTGGGGTGGAAATACATGCACTGTTTTTCATATGGACATCAAAACTGTTTATTTCTTATATGTATTACATGTTCGGATTCCATCAGCCCTTATATCATGAACCGTTAATTGCATTTATTTGTAAGCGCGAGTATATTGTGGATAGATCTATTGGGAGTCATGTCCCCCATTCGTGTTAGCTCGGTTCGGCTAACAGCGAGTGCAGATATATTCAACACACGGTATTACGTATGGGAATACTGCACAGGGCAAACTCATTCTAATTAAGCTTCGGTTGCATGATGGTTTATGTAATACATACACGGAATTTATGATTTTATAAATTCAACTCATCTGATAATGTCCATACAACTGGGCTTTTCGCGTAAACCTATGAGCTCACCAACAATTTTTGTTGACGTATTTTAGTATGTATTTTCAGGTAATTAAGGCAAGTGTGCCTTCGGATACACCAACTTTCAAGCTTCCGCATTTCATGGAGTCGCATGCATATTTCGAAAACTAACGGAGATTTGACTGCATTATTTTTGGACGCATTAATTTTGTTTCAGAATCTCTGTATTACGCGAACTTCATTCCTTTCATTTTGTAAAACATTAATACATTTTTAAATTTTAATGTCGTAATATTTTGAAAACGTCCATATAGTGGTCGTTCGTTATAATTATGGTTACGCTTCCGCACTCGTCACGTCTCGCTGCCAACCAAGGTAGCAGGGTGTGACAGATTGGTATCAGAGCCATAGTTATAGTGAACTAGGTTGCATTAGTACCTAGACTATAACTGTTACAAAAACTAAACTTTCTTCAAGAACTGTGAACACATATATGGACCCTGATGACAATAACATATCGAAATTCACCCCTAGGGAAAGGGTGTGACTAGCACAACGGGAGTCTATCCCGGTACCTGCCCATTAGCCAAGCCCGCCGCAGTAGTAACGGGCAAGCATAGGACAGTGGGGATGGATGCCTCACACTCTCCAAGAGTGGAGAAACGAAGAGGGGATCCAAATCCAGTTTGAAGTCAGAACATTATCTTCCTCTCAAGTGCCGACACTTACCCAGAAACCTACGTAACAAACAATGTCTCTGTTGGTGGCAAGGGCCGCCAGACCTGACCTCCAATTTCGACAAAATCCACCAAGAGGTCAGTGAGATCTTTGCAAGGATTAAGCAGGAGGCAATGCAAACCACCAATAAACCTTAGGCCAACCAGAATAAACAGGCGATTCAACCAGACGGAATCAACAAATTGTGACAACGCCTAGCGGAGCACAAAACCCGCAATGCAGAACTAACCCAACGACTTAACACTCTGGAGTACGAGGAAACCCCAGAGGCATCTCATACCTAGTACCCTTCTACCATTTTATAGTATTTATCTAGGCTTTACTATCTGATATATCTTAGGGTAAATAAGGCTTAAGAATTTATCAAAAAAAAATTTTGACCATATCACATACAAAGATTAAGTATCAAGAACTTTTATGAGGAATTAAGTTTTAACTACAACTCTGCGTAGGAATAGATAAAGCTGTGACTATCTGCCTAAGAAATTTCAAACCCGTAGACTTATCCTCTTACCCCATTAGATACCACTTATGCATTTCTACTATTTGATACTGGTGCTGATAAGAGCTTTATATCCACTAAGTTCACGAAGCTGATAAATTCCATTAAGTGCTACGTATGCTATTGAGGTTGATGACAGTGAGACGCTTAAGACAAATAATATAAGTCGAGGATGCTCCTTAGAATTAGTAGGCCGACTCTTTGAAACAGACATGATACCCATCAAACTGGGAAGTGTTTACGTGGTCATAGGCATGGATTGGCTATCGAAAATCGTGAGGAAATAGTATTCAACAAGAACATAGTTCATATACCTTTAGCCAATAAGAAGGTCCTTACCGTCCAACGCAAAGCAAGAAATACCAAAGTAAGCATCATCTCTAGCATTAGGACCCTGATGGTTTGATAGAGAGGGAGCCAAAGGAAAGCGGCTCGAAAATATTCTTATTATTTACTGGTTACCCCCAAGTTTTCCAGAGACACTTACCTGACTCCCCAAACATCGAGGCAAGTCAAATTCAAAAATAGGCCTAGTATCAGGTGCGGGTACCAGTGGCTCGAGCACCATGCCGATTAGCCCCATCATAGTAAGAATCGTCCAACCCAACTATAGGAGCTCTTAGCCAAAGGGCCTATCAAACCGAGTTTCCTGGCTTTGGAGGAGCTCCAGTTTTGTTCATAATGGGAGAGGATGGACTTTCGGGATGTGCATCAATTACCGAGAGAATTAAATAAGTAAAAAACCAATACCCACTTCCAAGGATCAATGACTGTTTGACAAACTCCAAGAATAGCTTCTATTCGAAGATCGTCCTTAGGTCTGGTTATCATCAGGTTAGAGTTTCACAAGAAAGATATTCCAAAGACAGCTTTCAGATTCCGTTTCGGTCATTCATAAATTCATATTAATGCCGTTGGATTAACCAGTGTCCCCACGGTACTCTGGACTCATCGGGTGTGCAAACCTTTATTTAGACAAATCGTATGTATATGATTTTCATGAATACTTTTAATCTACTCACGAAACGAGTACGGATCTGACACATTTAAGACTGATTCTGGAATTATCGGAGAAACAACTATATGCCTAAGCTTTCTAAATTTGTACTTTTGGTTAGGAGAGGTGAAATCCCTCGGTCACAGTGAACAATAGTTAAAGAATCCAAGTCGACCCCGCAAGATCAGGCATATCAGGAATGGTCAAACTCATTAGAACCCCCATAGAGATACAGCTCCTAAGACTTGCCACTTTTAGAAGCATTTTTCCAAGACCACCAGACTCTAACAAGACTGACCCGAAAGACTTAGTATGATTGGAGCAAGGATCAGAGACATCATTCCGTTATTAAAGCAAACTGTGCAGCACGCCTATTTTTGTCCATACTTAAGAGGAACGAGAATTTAGATTACTGTGACGCTTCACAACAATGGGCTATATGAAAATAGGGACATAGCTTTTACTTTATGAAAACTTAGGTTCACTAGGTGATTTCACAACCACATGATCTGGATCTGAAGCAGTATCTTAATCCTTGGAGACATAGTTGTACGGTATGAAGTGTATGTAGTATTCACAGAACAAGAGCCTCCAACACATCTTGACAGAAAGAGTCGAATACGAAGTAGTACCGTTGGATGGAACTAATATGTAATGGCAACCGTGAAAATTCGTTATCACCTAGAGAAACTAAGGAGCTAAGCCGTAAGAGTACACAGTGGATTAAATAGTTTAGAATAAGGGCTAAAAAATCGATAATTCATGATGACATCTGATTCTGTTGTGGTGAATAAGAAGTGGTTATGGAGTGAAGGACCACAAATTAAGATATGTTGTTCACCCCGGATCCAATAATGTATCATGACCTTAAGAACACTATACGGGTGGCCATCATGAAGAATGACTTGCCATCGGTCAAGAAAAATTCCTAACCGCTCCAAAGTTAAGATAACACATCAGAAACCATTTGGGTACTAGTCGACACCTACAAAATCTGCGCTGTTCCTCCAATCAAGAAGACACATCAGGATGAAATAAGCTATGTCCAAACGTACCTCAAGGATGTCGTCTCCCGAGAACGGAGTGCCTTTATAATCATTTTGATATGGATAGCAGATCTACCTAAGCTTTTGGCAATTTTATGCCAACTGTGGATTAAAACCTGGACCTGAGTACCACATATCACTCTCAGACCAATGGTCAGAATATAGAAGATCCAACCCTAGCAACGTACATTAAGAGCCTGTGTAGGATACTATTTGCCACTTAGTGGATATATCATACTACAATAGCTATCACTCAAGTACTAAAGCTGCTCCGTTTGAGGCCCTCTACGGGCACAGTGTCGATCACCAACTTATTGGGAGAGAGTGGGAAACGGCCAAATCATTGGCGTTAAGATCATTCACAAAATTACCGAAAGGATAGTACGATTGCGCGAAGGTGACGAAAAGTTGCCCGCAGATGTCAGAACGTTATGCAGATTAGGAAGAAATCCCTTGAATTCTACTTAGGAGGACGAACGAGTACCAAGAAACTCTCGCCTTGGAAGGCGTAATCCGTTTGGGAAACGAGGAAAAACTCAATCCTCGTTATATCGGACCACTCAGGATCACCAAAAAGAATTGGCCGGTTAGCTTTACGACGGACCTGGACCCCCGAGAGCTAATAACGTTCATAATACCTTCACGTGTCCAATCTTAAGAAGTGTCTGGCTGATGAATCACTCGTTATACCCATGGGACGACTGGAGTTAGACGATAAGTTGAACTTCATTGAGCAAACCTGGGAAAATAATGGACCGCGAAGTCAAGAAACTAAAGCACGAGCCGGATCCCGATAATAAAAGTCAGATGGAACTCTAAGCGAGGTCCTGAGTTTACGGTGGGAAGACGCGAGGATCAGTTCGAGAAAAATACCCAACCTTTCATCAGTACTCAGAAGTGGAGAACACGAGCTAATTTCGGGACGAAATTCCCTTAACAGGGGAGACTGTTATCATCGCGGCACTAAACCCAGAAGCAACAATGACCTAATATGTATTTAATAGTCATTATAGTCCATCAGTGGTCATTGAATTAATCAAGTGATTAACAAGGTTTTATTAGAAAATTACAACACAATTAGAATCAAATTCATCGGCTGCGATGAATCGGGAATCAAATTAATCCGATCAATTACGATATGAGGATTAATTCAACTAAGTACATAATTAAATTATGATTAGTGACCTAATCATACACTAATACAATTACTTAACATAATTAGCAAGACTAAAACATTCATTAAACAATGCATTCAAAAGTATTTATGAATTTACAAGCAAGGGAAATACAAGAATACATTCTAAATTACTTTTACAAAAAAATAATATATAATAACATGAAAATAATCCATAAAAATCTGGTCAGAGGGTAGTACTAATCCAAGATTGATTTCAATTTTTTAATTCCCAACTCACATAACTTTCATAATCAAAATCTTTCACACCCCATTCTCCTTTCATTTCAACATGATCTTACACTCCCTCAATTTGAAAGACCACAGACTTTGCCTATAAATAGAGGGCTTCCTTTTCTTAATTTTTCACACGCAGA